>CM076579.1:1219807271-1220256213 GCA_034641835.2 Pinus albicaulis
TGGGAGGCAATCCTCTGACCATATTTTATTGTTGCAACAATATTAAACCAGAAAAGTGTAAGTGTCCAAACCGAAAGTGTCATAATGAATAATCATTAGAACTTGCAACTGTAAATGAACTGACTTGATACCTGTAATTCATAATTATAGGAAAGAGTTTTTTCCTCAACATCTGCACGTTTGTTATCAACTACTTTTCTAGTGGCTTGTCATATTTAACACACTTTTTTCCTTGAAACATAACTTTGTATCCCTTTTGTGCAAATTGAACAACATTAATTAAATTAGGTTTGAGACTAGGGACATAATATACCTCTGATATTGTCTTCGGCTCCCCCTGCTTGGTCATAATATTTACCACTCCTTTGCCATCTACCTCCATAGTCTTGTCAGTCCCCAACTTTACCTCTGTCTGCACAGATTGATCCAAATTTGCAACCAAATTCTTGTTGCATGTCATAAGCTTACTACAACCATTGTCTAATAGTCACTCATTATCAGAAGGTTCATTCATGGTATGGAAAGCTATGAACATGGAATTAGTATTACCTATAGTGAAATTAGCTCTTTGGTTTCCTTGATCAACTATCCTCTTCATACAATCACAAGTATAGTGACTAAATTTATTGCAATAATAACATCTCCTGATTGATTTGTCAATTATTTTATTATTATTGAAGCTTCGATTGTTGCTTCAAATTTCATGTTAATGCTCTTCTTGGATATCTCTCAACTTTTTCCTCGACCTTTGTCTGTTTAAATAGAAACCTGGATTTTGACAGAGATTTCTAAAGTGGAATCCTTATTTTTTTCTATCCTTTCCTCATGGGATAGAAGTGATACCATTAACTCATCAATTGTTAGCGTTTCCAAATCCTTGGCTTCTTTTATGGTTGCTACCGCAATGTCAAATTTGGTAGAAAAATATATCAGGGCGTTCTCAACCATTGTTTGATCTTTAATATCTTCACACAAATTTCTTCACCGATTTACAATATTCATGAAAGAATTGATGTCCTATGTCTCCTTCATCTGAAAAATATGAAAATCTATTCTAGTATTCTGTAACTTAACAATATTGACATTGGTCATACCTTTATAGCTTGTTGTAAACTTAGGTCTCCCATGTTCTCTTTGCTGAAGATGTGATCATAATTTTCTGGAACACTGCTCGATCCACTTCTTACTAGATAATTTGCAATGTTTTTGCATTTTTTTTCTTCCATAGTTCCTTCTCTAAATTAGTAAGATCTCGTTCTTCTGCTTCATTTTGAGGATCTGAAAACCCAAACTAGACATGATACCAAACGTCATGAGCCTTTAATGCGGTTTCCATCTTAATGGTGCACGCATCATAATCTTTCCCTGTAAATGGTGGAAACTAGGGATGGAAAATTGAGGAAGATATATTTATTCAAAAAATACTCTTCAAATAATAAAACTCTCTTTCGGTAGAGAACTTTATAAGCCCTTTTCAATAGATTTCCTTTTTAAAAAGAAAAATTTTCAAAACCCTTTCAATAAAACCCTTGATTATTTTTTATATAATATATATATATATATATATATATATATATATATATATAATTTAATATAAAAAATATTTTATAATTTATCCAAACCTCCATTTAAAACAAACTTTAATAAACATGTATTGATCCAAAATTTGTTATGTCACGTATTGTTCCAAAAAACAAACTTGACTTGTTCAAACTTTAAAATTTTTGACTTGACGCAGACTTGGTTTTTTTTTTTCAATACGCTATGGGGCTTGCAAAGCGTGACACAATTGTCCCATGAAAATAACTTGAAATACGATGGAAGTGAAGTTTCACGAAAGTTTTGCAGGTTTTGTGCAAACTAAGTGTGAATTTTGCATGACTTGTGCACGTGTCACTCCTTAATAGTACGATGATTTTGCAATGCAGTTTAAAAAGAAAAAATGGCCATCCTTCTTCTCTTCACCCTCCTCTTACTTCCTCTACAATAACCACAAATGTTGTGATCCTTTCTCGACCCTGATACCAATATGTTGGAAAGGAAGAGGAGGAAAGACACAAAATAACACAAATATTTCACACACAATAACACGAGTTCCAACACTTCTACTGATCAGATAAAAAATGATGATTTGAATAAACCCAATGAGGGGTATTAAAACCTTTTCAAACTAGTGACTCGCCTAAAATAACTTGACAAGCATCCAGACACTAATTTGACTTAACCCAAAATATGACTTAACTCAACTTGACTCAACTCGACTCAGCTTGACTCAGTTGATTGACTCTCCAAGTTTATATAGCTCTCCATGCGGAAGTAATTAGATATTTTAGAAAATGAGAAACAAGAAGGAAAACCAACCATCTAGAATCATTCTCACCCTTAGTCTATAGTTCAATACAGGAAACCATGAGATCTCAACCCATCCCTTGATTTGGTCACCAGTCATCCTGTCGAATATCCACCTACCCACCAAGGATTTTTGTTTCACTCTATCCACCCCCAGCTAATACCTATCTGCCCCAGAGAATAATCCTTGTGTCTTCTCATCCATTTTTTTCCTTTTTCATACGAGAATATTTATGGTTCTCCTAAAATACCCTATCATTGCCTTCATGCTGAACACTCTAGCCTGGATTACACTCCACTCGCTAATTCACATTATCAGTGTCTTGTACCAGAACAGTCTTGTTGAAGGAGAATTTTGCATTCTCCTTTGCTAGTACTATAACCTTAATCCGATCCTCCACCTTGGGAGGGTAGTCATACAAAATAGAGTCTATCTATGCCATATCCACTGGACCATCCAGACAAGGTGACCTGAGAACCAGAACCAAATTAGAAAACCACACCAAAGAACTCATATACCACCCAAATGGCCAAGTGGCATGGACAAAATCAATTTGTCAAACAGGATATAAAATACACTTCTCTCTCTTTAAAGAGAAATATACTAATCCAGGAATTCCATAAAAATATTTTCAATCGAAGACAACGTCCCTTTCTAAGAGTGTACCTTATTGTGAATAGCCCCCACTCCACCTTTGGAAGAGCCCTCAAAAAAATGTGTCCAAAGGAAATGGACAACATAGGGATAAATTTCCACTTGAAATACAACCACCACCAATCCCCTTCCCAAATGCCTTCAAATTGTCAAGGGATCCGCTAGACGATCTCCCAATGCCATATTTCAAGAGAAGTAAGAAAAACATCTATCAAACTCGTAATTCTAGAGGTCATTGGATAAATCAATATCTATCATTAATGACAGCAACATCCCATAGCACTAGCATTCAATTCAAATTTGAATCCTCCAAAAATAACAAGTGGGCCAATAGATCATCCAAATCTTAAAACCTCACTTCTGAGGAGAAAAACTACAGGAACAACCAGAAGAAGGCCAAACAACATAACTACTACATCATAATATTGACCAAATTCAAACACACAATGTACAACCAGGAAATTTTTGAAAAAACATGAATAATTTCACTTATGTTGCCCTCTGTCATTTGTGGGAAACTTGCACCATAGGAGCATGATAATATAAGATATATGGCCTACTCAACATAACATATAGAGAACTCTTGAAAACCAATCATAGGGAGACTTCTTGTCACTGAAGATTTAGGTGTCCACAAAGAGATCTCAAGAAGTGGCCATCCCAGCCTATCAACACTAACAAATAAATCACCACAGAGCTGATTTCATATGATAATTTCATTCACCTATCAAATTAAAAATGCCCTCCAAACTATAAAAGCTATCTGCACCTATTTTTTAACTGCTTTGATTCCACCAAAAACAACAACACCAAGAAAAAAAACATCCACTACAACAACACAATGAACATCTCCATGCAAAACTCTCTCATGGAAACTTCCCAATCACATAAGAATTCCTTCTCACTGCAAGAATGTCCCCAAGAGAGGGCAACTGAAAGCATCCATTCTCTCTTCTCTTTTGCAGTTTCCACCAATCGAACTCATAAACTCTTTCGCTATCTACTTATCTATTGTCAATACTGGAGTGAGCTAATATGGAAATCGCATTACACTTGATAAACCTAGGTTTGTTGTTTTTTTTTTGTTATAACATCCATGATAGATTAACTTTGTACTTTATATGAAATTTTTTTCTTAATCAACAAGTTATAATATAATAGCCAATTATATGGCCTACCATTCATGATCCATTAACGATCTTAGGAACTAGAAGCAGGTCTCCATAGTGGCACAATACACTCATCAATCATGTTTCTAAGCTCTAACAATTTCTGTCCCTTGAAGCTTCGAAGGGAATAATTTTTGTCCCTGGACTTTGTGTCAATCACTGTTAGCACAAATTGAGGCACCCCATTATTTGTGAAACTCTAAATCTTCTACTTATGGTTACATAGTTACATAGAGGTAATAAGAAAATGTAAGTATATATTGAAAATTTGTTTTTGTGCCTCTTCAACTACGTAGGAAAGAAATGTATGTTGTAATGTTATGTTATTTGATGCATAGTTTTAAAAATTAACCGACATGAACTAGAAATCAGTCAAAGTTGCCAGTTCATTAGGAAACTAGGTCAAACCTGTCAAAAGACTTGGTTTAAGGGACATATTCTCCAAAATCCACATAAACTAGACCAAAAGGACCGATTTAGGATGGAACTGGTTAGTTTTTAGCCTAACCAGTTGGTTTTGTCCTAAATCAATTGGTCCATTGACAAGGCTGTGGAGGAACTACACAACGCCATTTTGGAATCTTCCTGGGTGTTTTGGAGGGAAGTAAAGGTTTTTTTTCCTTAAAAACACCCTCTCGAAGCCTTTAAATGGAGCTCACCCCCCTCATTTTCCTCACACATATCATTTGGAGTTTTTTTCTTAGTTTTATTGGGAGTTTGGACAGTCTTGAGTTTTTGTTGGAGTAGTGGAACAACAGATATATTAACGAAAGTAGTATCAATCATGCCTCCAAAAGCCAAGGATACTACATGGACTGATTAGGATATGATTGATGGTAAAATGATCTCGAAATATTGCCAAAAATATATTGAAGGAGTGGGTATTAAAAAGTTTAAGCAACACTTGGCTAGGATAGGAGGCTATGTAAAGCCATGTTGAGCAAAAAATAAAGTGATACGATATATTATGGCAGGATACCTTCAAAAATTTAAGACTCAAGTCACTGAAACAATAGATAATTTCTTGACTCAAGCAGTTGCAAATTTTTGGAGTTGAGACTCAACAGAGTTTAATCATGATGGGAAGTTTCAACTTTTGAAGTGATATATTGTTGATCACTAATATCATATATGTAGGCTTGTAGCAGGCTTGTGGACCCATAGTTTGTAGGCTTTATTTTGAACTCTAGAGGCCATATAGGGCCTCATTGATTATATATTCTGTTGTTGATATGTATTGCATGTTGATTTTTTTGGGTAGCATCGGATGTGCTCTAGCTCCGAAATTTTGTGGAGATGCTAGAACACATGAGATCTCCAGGACCCATTATCTTTTGGAGAAATTCCACACGGAGTAAAATTTATTCAAATGATTAATTATTTAAATGGATCCTAATTTAAAACTTAGGGAATCTAAATAATTAAAGTGAAATAATTTAAAAATGTGGGTGAGAAGCTTATAAGTGACGAGGATCAAGTCTAATTTAATTTTAGTTGTTTATTAAGGATTATATCACGACCGTTGATTCATCAATAGGAAAAGTATAGAGGAAGGATTGAGGGTCAGTTTGAGAACACACACAGAGACTGAATTTAGAGATGGAATTATTCTGATGGAGTAGTTCTCAGATGAAGATTAGATCTGAGTAATTTAGTGCAATGACGGGGAGTTAAATAGCGAGACTTCAGTCCAAGGCCGAGAATGCAAGTGCAGACAGGCAGATCAGCACCAAGAGAGACAACGCATCACTTGAGAGGGTGACACAGAGACAAAAATACTCACTTAGAGGCAAAAGGGTGATGTAGAGCCAGCGGAGGTGACACAGTCACTTGAGCAGTTGCGCTAGGGTTTCTGTGAGGTAGATCGTGAAGCCATTCAATAGATCGATTTCTTAGTTGGGAAGTTTCACGAGTAGGGTGACATAGCCACTAGAGGAGGTGATGCAGTCTCAATTCAAAGCTTTTTTCATCTATCACTGTGCAACACTCAAGACAACACAGGCGCCTTGGGGATTCTTCATTTTGTTGCTGCATCAGCCAAAATATCTATCTCCGGATAGAGGTACTTCTGCTGAGGATTTTCTCTATTGGGTGAGCCAAATTTCGCACCCTAGATTGTATTATGAAATCTGCATAATAATATAAACCCTTATACCTATTGCACTGGTTTTCCTGCATTAGTTTTTTTTGCGGACAATTTTCCAAAAATAATTGTCTTTTATCTAAATGTTTCATTTATTTTTCAGTACTTGATTTGTATAGTTGTGTAGGTTGTAGTGTATTTACATTAATATTTTCTTGATTTATTTAGAAAATAACTTGTTAAATTAATGAAAACAAGTAGGTAATGTAAATAAGATTTTTGTAGTAAGAGTTATGTAACTTAGATTCATAAATTTTCACTTGGTATCAGAGCTATTACAGATCGAGTAGAGTTGAAGCCATTAGCAAAACAACAAAAAAAAAATTGTTTCAAGAAGGCAGTTTTCATGAGTGACAGTGTTGAACCAGAAAGAGGCATAGGAAGTGGTGACACATTCACTATAGGGGCTCACGCAAAGCCTAACCTAGCCAACTAGGGTGACATTGTAGATGTAGCAGAGGAAAACTAGTGTTTTTTGTGCCATCCGAAAGGTATTGACCCTCAAATTTTTCCGATTGTCATGGTTGGAAGTGTATTTTAATTTTATTCCAGAGTTTCTGGTGGGAAATTGTTTATGTTGGTGGAGAACAATGTCTAGTGGGGTAGTGGAAAAGTAGAGGGAAATTGTTCCTCAGAAGAATTCTTGTAGAGAAGTCTAGATTTAGTGTTGATCAGCAGGAAAGAGTGATAAGAGAGGAGTGTTCTAAAATCTGATGGCAGAAGGATTTCCATCAAGGAAATAAATTTTCAAAGGGAGCTTGTTCGTTAGAGGATTTCTAGCACCCAAGAAACCCAAATCCAGGTTTTTCTAGGTAGCAATAAGAGAGGGAGAAGAGAACTAGTTCGACATTTTCTTTTTGAGAAAATATGGTTGCAGATGGACTAAGGGATCGGGATAGGTTGGATGGGGCATCCAATTTTGTCATATGGAAGGACAAGATCTTGTTAGTTTTGGATGAACATCACATCAAGGATCATGTCTTGAATGCAGTTGTTGTTCTTGTTGATTTTGATCCTCTCAAGAAGTACGAGGAGGTCCAAGACAAGGAAAAACACTTGATCATTGATGAATTCAAGGATCAGGTGATCCCACATATTTCCGAGAATAAGATGGCAAGGGAAATGTGGAATTCCTTGACCACTATCTACCAGGGCACTTCCGTCTGGTGGAAGATGTTGCTTGAAAATCAAGGGAGAGTGTTTTAGATGCAGAAGGAAGAAGAGATCGACCCCTTTCTTATCAGGTTGCAAGCAATATTAGATCAACTAGCTTCTATAGGGGCTACTCCAGATGATGTTCTTATTATCAAGACTTACCTAAATGTAGTCTTTGAATACTGGGAGAAATTTGTCCAAGGTATTTAGGTTAGAGCCGCTCTTCCAAACTAGACAACTCTTCCATAGGAAGAGATCAAAAGGTTGAATAAGGCTAGAAGCAGTAGCATGGGGATAAATATCAAGAATGAGAAAGAGGAATATGTGACTCTCGTATCTAAGGGATAGCATGGGAAGAAGAGAAGGAAGAAGAAGGACCTCTTGAAGGCTAGAAGCTTCAAGTGTCGAGAATTGTGAAATTTCGCCACACATTGCCCTAAGAAGGAGAAGGGAAAAGAAGAATTTGAATCGAAGGCCACTACAATGAAGGAATATGATGAGAATGATTATGATTGTGCCATGAGTGCTCATGTACCTTGAGAAAAAACATGGGGCGACATTGACTTGTAGTTATTTGAACCATAGTGTGGGGTAGGATGATTGATATACCCAAACCCTTGGATGACATACGATTATGGGAGACCTTAATGACAGTAGCAGAATGATAAGTGTTAGTTTGTGTGAGAGATGATGGAGTGACAATGGCAGAGCTAGAGTGTCTAAGTTTAAAGCAACGCAAAGCAAAAGTAGCAGCAACGTAGCAGCAGAGTGCATGGAGGTGCAGCGCAGTGCTTACATAGTGTAGAGTAGTAGCATCAAAGTGGCATTGGAGTGTCAGCATAGATTACCACCAGAGGTAGTTCCAGTATCAAGGTGTATCTACACTGACCAATATATAAGTTTTTGGGCGAGTTTTCATTTTCTTAACTCTTAGCAACAGAGTTGCGATGCAACAGTTAGCAGTGGTAGTGATATGGGCAGCATGATGCAACATTTGAGAGGGATTTGCATTACAAATGTAACAATGTCAGTGGCAGTGACATGGGAAATAATACATATAGCAGTAGCATAGTGGATAATGGGTAGTAGCCGGGAATCAGCAGCACAGAGGACTAATGTTGTGGATCAGGGTGATGCTTCTCATATTGAAGTATTGCTATAGAACATTCCTCGCTATGAAGGAGTGTTGATTTTTTTGGGTAGCATCGGATGTACTCTAGCTCTGAAATTTTATGGAGGGGCTAGAACATATGAGATCTTTAAGACCCAGAAATCATTTAGATAAATTCCACCTCGAGTAAACGTTATTCAAATAATTAATTATTTTAAATGGAGCCTAAGTTAAAACTTAGGGAATTTAAATAATTAAAGTGAATTAATTTAAACATGTGAGTGAGAAGCTTCTAAGTGATGAGGATCAAGTCTAATTTAATTTTAGCCGTTGATTAAGAATTATATCATGGTCATTGATTCATCAATAGGAAAAGAATAAAGGAAGGCTTGAGGGTGAGTTAGATAACACACACAGAGATTGAATTTAGAGATCGAAATCTTCTGACGGAGTAGTGCTCGAGGACAAAGATCAGATATGAGTAATTCAGTGCAATGAGGGGCAGTTCGGTAGCGGGACCTCAGTCCAAGGCTGAGAATACAAGTGCAGAGAGCAATATCATCACCAAGAGAGACAACGCAACACTTGAGAGGGTGACGCAGAGCCATCACGACTCACGCAGAGCTAGAAGGGTGACACGTAGCTAGAGGAGGTGATGCAGTCACTTTTGCAGCTGCGCTGGGGTTTTTGCGAGGAAGGCCAGGTAGCCATTCAACAGATAAATTTCTAGGTCAAGAAGGCTGATGAGGAGGTTGATGCAACCATGAGAGGAGGTGACGCAGTCTCAGTACAGAACTTGCCTCAGCCATTGTTGTGCAACACTTGCGATAACGCAATCAGCTTGGGGTTTCTTCATTTTGCTGTTGGATCAACCGAAATATCTGTCTTTGGATAGAGGTAATTCTATCGAGGATTTTCTCTATTGGCTGAGATGGATTTAGCACCCTAGATTGTATTCAGAAATATGCTTAATAATATAAACCCTTAGAACTACTGCATTAATTTTCCCGCGTTGAGCTTTTGAGGGGAAAATTGTCCAAAAATAAGTTTGTCCTTTGTCTGAATGCTTCATTTATGTTTTAGTACTTGATCTGTATATTTTTGTAGGCTGCAATGTATTTACATTCATGTTTTCTTGATTTATTCAAAAAATAATTTGTTAAATTAATGAAAAAAATAAGGTAATGTAAATGAGATTTCTGTAGTAGGATTTTTGTAACTTAGATTCAGAAATTTTCACATTTCACTTGCTTCCATTTGGATATATTCGCATTTACATGGTATATATATGAGAAAATGTTTTATATTTTTAGTCTATTGGTTTGGAGTCATGGTTTTAAATCTTAAAACTAGTTTTTTTCATCAAAAAATAATTATTTGATGTGTTTTTTTTATAATTGGTTCATTGAGATCTAAATAGTCCTAGTTTGAAACCCAATTTATTAGGTGGACCAGTCTACCACTGGTTCTAGTTTTTAAATCTATGATTTGATGTTAAGATTTTTTATGTAAAAATCCTTAAAAATAAAAAGAAATATTTAAAAATAAAATTATATAAAAAAATAAAATTAATTATTATAATTATTAGTTTTTGATAATTAAACTAGCATGAATATATCTTAGTTCCATATCTGTGAAGGGTTGAGAGGGATCAAATCTCTCAAGGTGAAATCCTTTCTTCAAGTTTTGCACTCCAAAAATATTTCTTCAAGTTTTGCACTCAAAAAAGAGAGAGAGTTGATCCCTCTCAAGACATGATAGATCCATAGTTAAGATCGGTCTATGCTACTTATAGTCATGTAAAAGTGATGATAAATTATACTCATGTATAGGTAACGAGATACCATTGTTTTTTTTATATAATAGAGTATAATGTTATAAAAAATTTTATAATGTAAATATTTCTTCTTTAAATTAATCTTACAAATAGTAAGAATAAATAATATTTTTCCCTAAGTTAAATAAATAGCCATTTGGATAATAAATCCATATTAAAAAAATCTAAATGACTTTTTTATTTAAATATGTAATAGTTGTTTATTATACAGTTTTTTTTTAATATAAAAAAATTTAAAAATAAAAAAAATTTAAAAATAATTTTTTGTGTTGAGAGATATTTTGCAATTTTGATGGTAGATATTTGTAATTATTTCTATGGTCTGCTCTGAGTTTAAACATGTCCTTCTTAAAATAAAAATAAAGTAATATTTAAATTAAAAAATAGTAGCGACTACAATAAAAAAAAAAACAAATATGACTATATACTATTTGGCTAGTTTTAATTAAAAGAAATATAGAACATCACTAATCCTAATTCTACTATGCTAGTTTTTAATATTATAGTTTCAATGTAAATGAAGATGTGGTAAAATATTTCACTCTCAATGTCAACAATTAAAAAATAATAAATAAATAACAAATAACAATAATAATAATATTTTCATGTCCATGTTAAACAACATAATATTAAATTAGAGGAAGATGTGTAATTTATTTAGCCCTTAATAATTCTTATTATAAAATTAGTATGTGGTATTTAAAAATGGTTTTAGTAATTTAAATTTTAAATAAAGTATAATATTGATGTATATAAAAATATAATAATGAAAAAACAAATATTTTAATGTTTATATTAAATAAATTATTTTAGTATAGATTCTATATATTAAAAATATATGTATATATATTATATAAATTAATTGAAAATAAATAATTTTGTATGATTAAAACATTTCAATAGTCTTATTATTTTATATTTTGATCATGTCTCAAGTATATAGTTTAATCAAACCATTTATTGAAATTATAAGTTTACAATTAAAATGTAACATACATTAATATAACCATAAAAAAAAACTAGTTTGAAATATATTTTACTTCTACTACATTTATAATTACATTTCATTCCTTGTGAATTACACCATGTCATTTCACAAATCTGTGCGCTAACTAAATTAATAACAAAACATCCTAACTATACTACACTTATGACACTAGCTGTTACACATTTAATTGAATACTTTATGTTAATTTGATTACATCTTCCCTTAAGATTAAGGTTCTTGTTTGTGCTTCTCGAGAAGACCAACTGTTAGATATCTAATCGATTTATTGAATTCACTGTACTCGTACCCTTAGAAATCAACCTTTTGATTTATTTGTACTCCTTCTGCACGGTATATGTGGGATCGTTTTAATGTAATTCATTCTCCAGTGATTGGAAATATTGCCTATGTGCTGTCAAACATCCATTGATATAGGTGGATGAAGTCTTTGCCTTTGATCTGACTCTCGAATTTTTCAACGGTGGATTTGGTTTCAGGTTAAGGTAATGACCTCCCTCCCCTAACCACTTCCCTCATTTTCAGACATCTTATTTCATTGTTGATCATCTATATTGCGGACATTTTTCACTTCCTCCAACCATAGTGTGGCCTTCTCCCTCAACTGATAAATGGCCAATCTAGCTTTAATATTGCTGGTATATTCGTAAACTGTAAAATACTTGTTCATATTTATCAGCCATGCCTTAGCCACCTCTTCCTCTACTCCATCAAACGTAGGTAGTTTTATCTTTCGAAATTCACCTTGTAGTTGCACCTTATATCTCTTAACTTCTTTTTGATCCGACACATTACCCGACTCAACCTCATTGTAGTTTTTATTTCTATTACTCAGCTGAGACTGAATTCTTTCAATGATGTTAGTGGTGTGGTATCTTTCTTGTTGCTCATTTCCTTCTTGCATTTCCATATCAACCTTGCGTTCTTCCATTCCTTGATTCTATTTATCCGAGAAGCTTTTTAGTATCCTCTCTTGTTCTTGCATCAAACGCTCATTATCTCATCAAACCCTCACCATTTCCTCTTGTAGCTTCTGTACTGTATTTAACAGATTGCTAGTTTGGCGTGGTTGTTCCTCCAGCAGTCTACTTCTTTTTTGGTGCTGATCCAAACTCAGTTGCACCCACATCTCTAGATTCATTTCTAGTCGGGGTTGGGTTTCCCCGGTGTTTTGGGGTGGCTGTTGCGTTGGCCCCCTTCCCATAATATCCTGTTAAGCTTCTTTTATTTCTTCTCTGCATCAGTATACACAGCTTAAATCGTTAGATGACCCATAGGGTCCCAGCATGCGAATGCTGATCTTATACCACTTGTAACATACATCAATATAACCATAAAAACAAAATTTACTTTACAATATATTTTACTTCTACTACATTTATAATTACATTTCATTCCTCGTGAATTACACCATATCACTTCACAAATATATGTGCTAACTAACTTAATAAAAAAACATCCTAACTATACTGCAATTATGACAGTGGATATTACACATTTAATTGAATACATTATATGTTAATTAGATTACAATCTTCCCTTAAGATTAAGGTTCTAGTTTGTGCTTCTCAAGAAGACCTACGATCACATATCTAGTCCATTTATTGAATTCACTACACATGTACTGTTAGCAATCAACCTTTCGATTTATTTGTACTCCTCCCATACGGTATATCTGGGATGGTTTTAATGTAATTCATTCTCCAGTGATTGGAAATCCCACCTCTATGTTGTCAACCATCAACTGATACAGGTGGATGAACTTTGCGTGTTTGATCTGACTCACAGAATTTTTGATGGTGGATTTGGTTTAGGGTTAGAGGCAATGACCTCCCTTCCCTTACTGCTTCCCTCATTTTCGAACATTTTTTTCCTTTGCTCCACTGGAGGAGTTACGCCTATGCAACCGGCCTCTTTTTGGTTTTCTTCCGGCGTGGACAGAATTCCGTCCTCCTTCACATGGCAAGTTATCTTAATAGTGGTTTCAGTGTTCTTGCAAGGGTTTTGTGATATTAAAAAGAGTTTTTCTTTATCAGCGACTAGCTGGTTACTTAAGTTTGTTTGATTTTCTAATTAGGATTGCCCTTTTGTTATGGGGCTTCTATGGATGGAGTCTATTTTCCCAAATGCATGGCCACGAGTGAAGCTATGGTGAGACCTTCTACTCATCACTGTTTTTTTTTAATTTGGGATTTTCTCTTAGGTTTTTCTCTCAGGTTATTTTTTTTAAGAAACACTAACCCTAATTTTTCCACGACAAATTTCACAGGTTACTCCCTCGTTCAAAGGAGACAAAATCATTAAGGTAAGCTATCACATCCTGTAGTTTTCTTGTAGTAGCTTTTTCGGTTTAGGGCTTAGATATTTTTTTGAACGTTTCCTTCATTGGTTTTTTGCAGGTATGCTTACCAGTTACGATGTTGGCAAAATAATTCTAGGAAGTGCTATTGACAATTCCTCTAACCACTTCTAGTCGCTCTGTTAGCTAACCCTTATTGTTCTTATGACCTGGTCACGAACCAACAAGTTACTTTCCTTCATGGCTTGTTTCGAAGTTGTTCTGGCTTGGTTTTGTCATTTCCTTTTAATGTCAACATAACTTTATGACTGGAACCCCAAATGGATTTCCTGGGGTCCACTAAATAGGATAGTTAATTTCTTGTTATTCTCTTGTCAGAAGACTTGATATGTAAACATTTTTATCCTTGAGTCTTCATCTCTTTAATTACAATTTCTCCATTTTCATATGAATGTAATCTGTTGTAAATATTTTTCTTCTGAGGGTTTCCTTACCCACAGTGGGAAAAATATGGTTTTGTTACTTAGATAAATGTTCCACTCTAGATATTTATACTTGTATGTCTAAAACACTTGATTATACGTTATTTTCTTGAGATTCAAGTGTAACCTTCAATTCATTTTTTTTTCTTTCAGAATGATTGGTGTTAGGAGTTTATATTCACCTATCAGGAATTTGCTACTCTGTGATAACCAAGAAGTATGCTTTGGTATTATTCGTTCTTATTTTCCAGAGTTTAATTTACTGTACATGCTAATTGTTATCTTTTTAATTTTTGAGTTCGCATGTATTGTATTCTGTTAGCAGAGAATATTGTTAATGATTTTAAAAACAATTTCCATTCTATATTGTTTCTTACATGAATAGTTGCATGCTTGATTTCTTAACTGCGTTTTCAATACAAGTCTGGTGTATCACAGTTTAATATACAGTGCACTTGTTCTTAAGTTTTTGTTTCCATTGTTCCTTTAACACTGCAACATGGTCGGACCATTATTTTCATGATCTCTAGAATTTGCAGAGAACAACCAATTCAAAACATTATTTACGAGGGTTTCGAGTTAACAGTTTTCTGTCTTACCTTTTGCATAATTAAATTTTAAATCCTACTGATTATACTAATCAAAAAATAAAGTACATGCACAAAACCTATCATTTCACAAATTTAGGTTATGTAGTTTCTTCCAGATCTCTGCATTTAAAACATTAATTTTCCATACATAACTAACTAAGACTTCCAACGATAGATAAACTTATATGTTCCTCGCTTCCTGGCTGATGTTGTTCCTCCCTACCTCTAGAGAGGCAATCTCATCCTCGTCTCTCCCCCATGCTCCAGGTCTGAGCTACACAAGTTGACAGAGTACTGGAAGAGACCTCGAGACAATCTGGTCCAGTCTTCTATTCCAGAAAATTATAAAAAATCAGAGTATTCCACTGGTTACCACCATCTCGGGAATTCTTCACTACAAATTTCCTTCTCAAGTTAATGAACATAATCCCTTTTCCTCACTGGGATATGCCTTTTATCCTGAGAGGTTGGTGTTACTTTTTGAACTGATTTTGTTCGACTAAATTAGTTCTTGAATTACTTTTTACCATCAGTCTATTACTATTTTATGGAAATCACTTCCATACTTAATTATATTTTCTCAAAATTAATTTCTGTTCATGATGTACTATTTCCAATTTAAATAAAAATAAATGTCTTAGTGTCTGAACAATATAATTTAATCATCAATTAGTATTTAAGCCAGCTGTTACAACTTCCCCCCTCGAAGTGAACACCATCCTTGGTGTTTTCATTCTTCTCCCACAAATAATTCTGGGTATGCTTTCCAAACAAAGCCTTCATCCTCCCAGGTAGCTTCATCCAGGCCAAAGTGCTTCTATTGCACTTTTAACCTGGGTGATGGCTCATTTTTGGAGCATTATTTCTCTCTGATCGATTATACATTGAGGGTCGACTAGGAACTCATCATCCAGTTCGTCCTGCAATCAACGAAATTGAATTAGTTTTCTCATAAATTTAGCATTTTTAATCAAGTCTTATATTCATATCCTACCTGAATACTCTGCCAGTGGATTACGTGCTTTGGGTCATGTACGTATCATTTTAATAATGATAAATGAAAGACATTGTGTACACTAATATGACTGGGCCAGGAAAATCGGTAGGCCACGGGTCTTGCCCTCTCCAATATTTGGAAAGGGCCACAAAACCTGTGAGCCAACTTGGCATAAGAAGGCCACCTTAAAATGATTTTCTTTGGTTTGATTCTTACGTACACATGGTATCCCACCTCAAACTCATGATAAGTTCTTTTATTATCTGCATACACTTTTTGTCTATCCTGATCTGCCTTTTCGGATCTTCTTTACTTTTGACTCCATTTCAGCTAGCATTTCCGGTCCAAGCATCAACTTGGTTTCTGGGCTACTCCAATTAATAGAAGTTTTGCATTGTTGTCCATATAAGGCTTTGAACAGACTCATCTTAAGGGATTCCTGATAGCTGTTGGTGTATGCAAACTCCACTAGGTGAAGATATTCTTCACACTTAGTTGGCTGTTTCATTACATACATACGTAACATATCCTCCAGGATCTAATTTACTCGCTCCATTTGTCCATCCGTCTGTGGATGGTAGGTAATGCTAAAATTAATTTCAGTCCCAATTCTGTAAATAATGTTTTCTAGAATGCTGAAGTAAGCTTCACATCCCTTTCAGATATGACAGTATTTGGGATACCATGTAGTCTACATATCTCTAGCGTAAATATGTCCGCTATCTACACTGTTTTATAAGTGGACGACACTAGTATAAAATGTGTTGCTTTGCTTAATCAATCCCCCACTACCATTATAGAATCATTATGCTTCTTTGACCTTGGTAAACTAGTGATGAAGTCTAAATATATTACCTCCTACTTCCACTCAGGTACCGGTATAGGCTCCATTAGCCCGGCTAGGTGTCGATGCTCCACTTTCACCTGCTGGCACTCTAAACACTTGTTTAGATATTTTGCAATTTCTCTTCTCATACATGGCTAGAAGTAATTCTTCAAAATTGCTCTTAGCATTTTATGATAATAGAGATGTCCAGAGTAGTTACTTCAGTGATACTCATTTAGAATTAGTTCTTTCAATTCCATTCTATTTGGAACAAAAATCCTCTTTTTGAAAGTTAGCAACCCATCTTTGTTAATTTCGTAATCAACAGATTTTCCTGGACTTCTGAACTCCTTGGTTTACTGCCACATAAAATGGTATTCAGGATCTTTCTCAGATTCTGTTTTTATTTTCTCCAGAAATTTTCATTCAACCTGATTATAGTATAGTTCATAAACACCATGCAACTTCCTACTTAACACATCAACTACTCTATTGTCCTTACCCTTCACATGCTACATATCAATGTCAAACTTGCTCAAGAAATAATTGCACCTTGCCTGGTGAGACTTAAGGTCAGTTTGCTTAAAATAATTGGTTGAGCTGCTATGATTAGTTTTAAGTACAAAACTCTTTTCAAGCAAGTAGTGCCTCCATACCCGGAGTGCATGCACTACTGTTGTCAGCTCCAAATTGTAAGTTGAGTACCGTTGCTCATGCTCTTTTATTTCTTGTGATTCATAGGCAACAATCTTACCTTATTGTGACAGAATCGCCCCAGCTCCTTCTTTGCGCGCATCTCTGTAGACTTCAAATTCTTTATTAGGGTCATCTACCCTTAGCACTGGAGCTGTGGTCAATAAAAGTTTTAAATTTTCAAAACTGTCTTAACATTCCTTCATCCATTTAAATATGCTTCCCTTTATTTGTAAGGAAGTAATTGGGAAGGAAATCTTTGAAAATCCTTCAATGAATCACCGATAATTACCAGCCGAACCCATAAAGGATTGTATGTCTGCCACTTTTTGGGGTACTTTTCATTCCATTATCATTCTGATTTTCTCCAGGGCAACTGCAATTCCTTCAGCAGAAATAACATGACCAAGGTACTGTATTTCTTCCTTGAAGAACTCACACTTGTTGAACTTAGCTTACAGCTCGTGCTTCCGTAACATTTCCATCACTATCCGTAAGTGCTCTTTATGCTCTTCTGCATTCTTGGAATAAACTAAAATGTCATCAATGAATATTAAGACAAAATTATCCAAAAAGGGGTGAAATATACCATGCATCAGCCTCATAAAGGTTGTTGGTTCATTAGTCAATCTGAATGGTAACACCACAAACTTGTAGTGTACGTACCTAGTACGAAAATCCATTTTATGTATGTCTTCGTCTTTTATCCAGATCTGATGGTATCCTGAACTTAGATCTATCTTTGAGAATATTGTAGATCCCTTCACTTGATCAAATAGATCATCAATTCGTGTAAAGGATATCTATTTTTGACAGTTAATTTGTTGAGCTGGCGATAATCCATGCACATTCACATGGTTCCTTCTTTCTTCCTCACGAATAGCATTGATGCTCCCCAAGGAGATACACTTCGTCAGATGTACCCTTTATCTAATAGTTCTTGTAATTGCATATTTAGTTGGGTCAATTCTGGTACACTCATTTTGTATGGTGTCCTTGAAATCAGTGATGCTCTCGGTATTAACTCTATGCTAAAATCAATGTTCCTTCCGGGTGGAAAAGTTGGTATTTCCTCTGGAAATACGTCCATAAACTCCTGCACTATTGAAATGTTTCCATCATTGGAGACTTTTCTTTGGAATTAATAAAGCCCACTTGGATGGCATATAACTGGCATCCTTTCCTAATGCACTTACCCATTTGAGATGTTGTAATAGGACGCAACTACAGAGGTTTCTTTATACCTTAAATTTCCTTATGGGTTCCATCTTGCATTCTATTATATATAAATTTTTCCTTATAGTCTACTAACGTCCAGTGCTTCTCCAATCAGTCCATAGCAAGTAGCACATCATAGGATCCTAGAGGTGATATATTCAGGTCTACAGTTAGTTGTTGTTCGCTAATTTCTAGTGCATAGTTCGGAATCTTGGCACAAACGTTTCTCTTTGCTCTCGTGGCCAACTGTACCAGCCATGGATTTCTAATTTTTTGACTTTTCAATTTACAAATATCTACTAATTTGGGACTTACATAGCTTAAACTTGCACCTGGGTCTACCAAAATAGAAACATGTTGAGAGAGTAATTTACCTTCCAATTCTATCATTGTTGGTTAGTAATCTGTTTGTCGATCTTCGAAAGTTGCGTTAATTCTGGGTATATTTTTGGCCACATCTCCTACTATTGAGGCTTCTTGTAAGTCGGTAACCGTCTTGCTCCTTTCACACTATCGACAATTTCTGTAGTAGTGTGCTTCACCATACCCCCAACATAGTAGGGGTGGCTTCTGATTTTGTGCTTGATCTGGTTTCCTAGAAGCTTCTATGGGTTTATCTTTCACAGGCCATCTTGTTCTTTGATTATTCCATCCAAATTGCTTGCTAACTGAGCTTCTGGCAACACTCTTGAAATTACTGGTTATGTTTTTCTTGAAACTAGAATCACCCTTATGTTCTTTCTTGGTCTGCCAACTTTTCCCCTGTTCTCCTTTTGCTTTAGTTTGCTGATAGCACATTCTTTCCTTCCGAATTTCCTCGTCCATAGTTTTGGGATTCACAAACACAATTCGCTCCTTCATATGAGTCAAAAAACTACTCAAGAACCATTGTAATTTTTCCTTTTCATGCCTTAAATAAGGAACATAACGGAGTAAGGAGGTGACCTTGGTGATGTAGTCATCCATCCTCATTTATATCATATTTTAGTGATGGAATTCTCTATATTATTCGTCATATAAGCATTAAATTAAGTATTTATCCTTAAAATATTTCTAGAACGAATCCCAAGTCACATCCTGATCATCTATACTGTAGACATTTTTCACTTCCTCCCACCATAGTGTGGCCTTCTCCCTCAACTGATAAATGGCCAATCTAGCTTTAAGATTGCTGCTATATTCATAAACTTGAAAATACTTGCTCATATTTATCAGCCCCGCCTCAGCCACCTCTTCCTCTATCAAACGTAGGTGGTTTTATCTTTCGAAATTCACCTTGTAGTTCCACCTTCTGTCTCCTAACTTCTTTCTGATCCGAAACATTACCCGACTCAGCCTCATTATAGTTTTTATTTATATTACTCCATTGAGAGTGACTTCTTTCCATTCTATCAGTGGTGTGGTATCTTTCTTGTTGCTCATTTCCTTCTTGCATGTCCCTATGAACGCTAGGATGTTCCATTCCTTGATTCTTTTTATCCGAGAGGATTTTTAGTATCCTCTATTGTTCTTGCATCAAACCCTTATTGTCACTTCGCACCCTCACTATTTCCTCTTGTAGCTTCTGTACTATATTTAACAGAATGCTAGTTTGGTACTAGTGATCCTATAGTAGTCTACTTGTTTGTTGGTGCTGATCCACACTCAGTTTCACCCACATCTCCGGATTCATTTCTGGTCGGGGTTGGGTTTCCCCGGTGTTCTAGGGTGGTTGTTGTGTTGGCCCCCTTCTCATAATATCTTATTAAGCTTATTTTCTCTCTTCTGTGCATCAGTATACACAACTTAAATTGTTAGAAGACCCATAGGGTCCGAGCATGCAAATGCAGCTCTGATGCCACTTCTAACATACATCAATATAACCATAGAAAAAAATTTACTTGCAATATATTTTACTTCTACTACATTTATAATTACATTTCATTGCTCGTGAATTACACCATATCACTTCACAAATATGTGTGCTAACTAACTCAATAAAAAAACATCCTAACTATACTACATTTATGACACTACATATTACACATTTAATTGAGTAATTTATATGTTAATTCGATTAAAATCTTCCCTTAAGATTAATGTTTTCGTTTGTGCTTCTCGAGAAGACCAAATATCAGATATCTAATCAATTTATTGAATTCACTGTACTCGTACCCTAGCAATCAACCTTTTGATTTACGTTTAC
Source organism: Pinus albicaulis (assembly GCA_034641835.2). Taxonomy (NCBI): domain Eukaryota; kingdom Viridiplantae; phylum Streptophyta; class Pinopsida; order Pinales; family Pinaceae; genus Pinus; species Pinus albicaulis. Next base: position 1,219,827,987 of record CM076579.1, read on the forward strand.
TCCTTCCGCACGATATATTTGGGATGGTTTTAATGTAATTCATTCTCCAGTGATTGGAAATCCCGCCTCTGTGTTGTCAACCATCCACTGATACAGGTGGATGAACTCTTCACCCTTGATCTGACTCATGGAATTTTTGACAGTGGATTTGGTTTAGGGTTAGAGGTAATGACCTCCCACCCCTAACCGCTTCCCTCATTTTCTAACATTTTATTTCATTGCTCCGCTGGAGGAGTTACGCCTCTGCAACAGACCTCTTTCTGATTTTCTTTCGGCGTGGACTAAATTACATCCTCCTTCACATTGTAAGTTATCTTAACAGTGGTTTCAATGTTCTTGCGAGGGTTTTGCGATATTAAAAAGGTTTTTTATTTATCAGCTACTAGCTGGTTTCTTAAGTTTGTTTGATTTTCTATTTAGGATCGCCCTTTCGTTATGGGGCTTCTGCGGATGGAGTCTATTTGCCCAAATGCATGGCCACTAGTGAAGCTACGGTGAGACCTTCTGCTCATCACTCTTTTTTTTCAATTTGGGATTTGCTCTTAGGTTTGTCTCTCAGGTTATTTTTTTTAAGAAATACTAACCCTAAGTTTTCCACAGAAAATTTCGTAGGTTACTCTCTCATTCACCGGCAACAAACTCATTGAGGTAAGCTGCCACATCCTAAAGTTTTCTTGCAGTAGCTTTTCCGGTTTAGGGCTTAGATATTTTTTTTTAACGTTTCCTTCATTGATTTTTTGCAGGTATGATTACGAGTTAAGATGTTGGCAAAATAATTCTAAGAAGCGCTATTGACAATTCCTCTAGCCACTTCTAGTCGGCTCTGCAAGGCACCCCTTATTGCTGTTGTGACCTGGTCACGAACCAACAAGTTACCGACCTTCATGGCTTGTTTTGAAGTTGTTCTGGCTTGGTTTTGTCATTTCCTTTTAATGTCAACTTTCCTTCATGACTGGCACCCCAAATGGATTTCCTAGGGTCAACTAAATATGACAGTTAAATTTTTGTTATTCTCTTGTCGGAAGACTTCATATGTAAAAAAATTTAGCCTTGAGGCTTCAGCTCTTTAATTATAGTTTCTCCATTTTCGTTTGAATGTAATTTGTTGTAAATATTTTTCTTCTGAGGGTTTCCTTACCCTCAGTGGGAAACATATGGGTTTGTTACTTAGATAATTATTCCACTCTAGATATTTATACTCATATGTCTAAAATGCTTGATTATACATCATTTTCCTAAGATTCAAGTGTAACCTTGAATTCGTTTTTTTTCCTTTCAGAATGATTAGTGTTAGAAGTTTATATTCACCTATCAAGAATTTTCTACTCTGTTACAACCAAGAAGTATGCTTTAGTATTCTTTGTTCTTATTTTCCAAAGTTTAATTTACTGTACATGCTAATGGTTATCTTATGAAGGTTTGATTTCACATGTATTGTATTCTGTTAGCAGAGAATATTGTTAATGATTTTAAAGACAATTTCCATTCTCTATTGTTTCTTACATGAAGAGTTGCATGCTTGATTTCTTGACTGAGTTTTCAATAGAAGTCTAGTGTGTCACAATTTAATCTACAGTGCACATGTTTTTAAGCTTTTCTTTCCGTTGTTTCTTTAACACTGCAACATGGCCGAACCATTCTGTCCGTGATCTCTAGAATTTGCAGAGAACGAACAATTCAGAACCTTCTTTACGAGGGTTCCGAGTTAATGGTTCTCTGTTTTACCTGTTCCAAAATTAAGTTTGAAATCCTTCTGATTATACTAATAAACAAACAAAGTACATGCATAAAACCTATCATTTCACAAATTTAGGTTCTGTAGTTTCTTTTAGATCTCTACATTTAAACCATTAATTTTCCATACATAACCAACTAATTCTTCCAACGACAGATAAAAATTTTTGTTCCTCGCTGTCTGAATGATGATGTTCCTCCCTACCTTGAGAGAGGCAATCTCATCCTCGTCTCTCCCCCATTCTCCAAGTATGAGCTACGCGAGTTGACAGAATATTGGAAGAGACCTCGGGACAATCCAGTCCAGTCTTCTATTCCAAACAACTATCATAAATCAGAGTATTCCACTGGTTACCACCAGCTCAGGAATTCTTCTCTGGAGATTTTCTTCTCTAGTTACTGAAGAGAACCCCTTTTCGTCACTCAGATATGCCTTTTATCCTTAGAGGTTGGGGTAACTGTTTGAAATAATTCTTTTCAACTAACTCACTTCTTAAATTACTTTTTACCATCAGTCTATTACTCTTTTATGGAAATCACTTCCATACTTAATTATATTTACTCAAAATTAATTTTTGTTCATGATGTACTATTTCCAATATAAATAACAATAAATGTCTTAGTGTCTTAACAATATAATTTAATCATTAGTTAGCATTTAAGCTATCGGTTACATAAAATACCTAATAATTTTTTCAATAAATTGAATAGATTTAAGCATTCATAAATAATTCAAACAACGAAAAACTATACACGATTTATATCAAGATATATATAATAAAGATGTATCTGAAGCATGGGTTTATCAAAACTGGAAACTAATGAATACTCTACATTGAAAATGTTTTTTCAACTTTTATAATCTAAAAGAATTTCACCTTAAAAACAATTGATCCCTCTTTGTGCTTACTAATTATATAGTTAAGATAAACTATAAAAGTATTTTATATATCACTCTAATGAATTATAGAATATATTCAATGTTAATAGGTTACAGTTAATTACAATAAGGATATTAAAAAAATATTAAATCCTTTGTCATTAGAACGTCAATTTTATCAATCCAAATTATAATTTTAATGAATATTATTTAACTATAATGATGGTAAAAAGGAAGACTCTACAATCTAGAATTTCAAGTAAATAAATATAAATAATTATATATAAATAACGTTTTGTTCAAAATTATAATTTCAATTTGATTTTCATTACTTTTATAAAATATTTATTAAATCGTTATAAAATAATAAAATAAATTAATTTTTATAAAAATTTATACTAATATTAAATAATTTTAAGTAAATAAATAAAAATAATTATATATAAATAACGTTTTCTTCAAAATTATAATTTCAAGTTGATTTTCATTACTTTAATAAAAGATTTATTAAATAATTATAAAATAATAAAATAAATTAATTTCTATAAATATTTGTACTAATATTAAATATTATAAGAATTTGGCATAAATTTAAAATAATATCAATTTTAATGGTACAAATTTAAGAAGGTAAGAAAATTATTATTAATCATATTTTAAAATTGAAATTTTAGTATAAGATTTATTAAACCAAATATAATTTATTTTTTAATTTTTATTAATTATAATTAATATAGTTTAATTATAACTTTGGATTTCTCAAGCACTAAAATGGATAAAATTGAATGCACAACTAAAAGAAATATTTGTAATTCTAGAGATTCGATTCTTCTATATCGTTGGTAGATGACAACTTAAGATGGAATTTCACCTTGAAAACCATAAAAATTAAAATAGAATAATTACGTGATTGGGATGGCTAGCGAGGATACAGATGAGGATGGTAGTTGAGACCACCACCACGTTGCCTCCCACTGCATTTAAGAGCGGGGGTGGTGTGGCCAGGCCACCCCATGCACCAAGCATGTAAAAGATTATTTTAAATTAATTACTATGGAAAGTATACACTTATTCCATAGATCTATTTGGAGAGACTATTCTCTCTATCATTTATGGTATTCTATGTTACCTTCCCGACCGCGACGATCATTCCTACTTTTCTCTTCTAGTTATGAGGGGTCTAAGTATGGATAAGTATTAATAAATGAATGGGTTAGATTTTTTCCTTTTTCTAAAGGGGGGTTTACTACCTTAGAAATTGGACTTTACGTGCTTTGGGTCTGCATGTGCCTTTGATTTTATACATATTTATAATGAACTAGTGCTCATAGAGAAAATCGAATGAAGGATTAGTAAGGGACTCGTGCTACATCAAAGGTATATCACACTATATTATACATATTCTTCTAAAGTTGATGATTATTGCTGCACTAGTCACAACCCTTTCTTTAGCATAGTTACCATCGATGGCTTGTATAATGTGGCTTGTTACCATCTCAATATTATCTGTTACTCCTAACTTCATTCATATTTTTATTGGATCATAATATATATATTATAGTTTAGCGTGTTTCATATTGTTCTATGGTGGTTCACATTATAACCTACTTTATCTTGGCCACTTCTTAAAGAGTGACCCTATGCCCCATATACTTTTATCTACCACCACGTTTCTCTATATTGTTATCTTCTGCTAACTTAGCCCAACTTTCCCACCTAACATCTCTCATATTATTCCTCCTTTTCGCACTCCTAGTATTTATACCTTCTCTCCGGAATTAATAATCCTTCATTGTTGTGCTTTTTTCTCCTTTTACTTGTGCATTAGGCCCCAGTAATGCATGCACAATTGCCATCGGGGAGGTGCCCATTTCCTCGAGGGAAGAGCAAGAGCCCAATACTAGGCATGAGACGTTGCAAATTTATTAAATTTGGCTATGCCTCCTGAAATCCGTGAAGAAAATCATCAAATCAAGACCCTTAGTACCACTGACCATCAAGATTTATCATATTCTTAAATATTGGAGGAGGTATTGCACTAGGTTCCTAGACCCGGTCACACCAAGGAAAGAAAGAGCCAGTAGCTGAACTCCATCACCCTTCATTGCTAGATGAAAACCCTTCTAGAAAAGGTCTTGAAAGAGAAGTGTGATAATAATAGTGACATTATTTCTACCCTGAATGTTATCAGGTGAGTCTAGTTTTATTAGTGTTCATTCTTGGTGAGTTTGGATGGCTAGCCCATCTTGTAACATCTCTTTATTTTAAGGTAGTAAACTTTCCAATTTACATGCATAGTTATACCATAATTTTTTTGACTTTGAATAAATTCACCCTCAAATATTTTTCTTTTTCTTTTTCTTTTTCTTTACCTTTTAATCTTAAATAATTACATTTAGTACAGGTGCAAGATGAGATAGTAGCTGAAAATAGTTTTTTTTCTACATAACTATTAAGAAATTTTCCTTCTAACTTACCACCTCTTTACCATAGTTTGGATGTCTTTGTTATATTACAATAAAGAAAATTAATCGATCAAAATCTTTCTCTTTCATTACCTATACAGGTTTGTTCCATAATTTCCTCCTTTATACTTTTCTTGCACTATGTGTTTTGGTGACATCCACATGGGCGTTTCATAGGGTATTTTTTAAGGATTCAAAAATTAGGTTAACCTATAGCATTATAGGTGACTATTCTAGTTTGAAATGTCATACATATAGAATTTAGGTGAATATTCAATAAAAAACATGGAATTTACAATTAGAATTGGTAAATTTTTGGTGAATATCATCCATTGAATCATATATATGTAAAAAATTGGTGATTGTTTGAGAAAGTGAGAAAATATTTTCTTTTTCAAAAAAGGACCAAAATGTAGCCAATTTGCGAAATTTCACCACTAAAATTTTCCTCAATCTTTAAATTCCATACCATAAAATCATATATGTGTGTGTGCATGTATATATGTATGCATGTATGTGTGTATCCTCATAGATATATTATATATTATATTTCTATACATACAAATCATGTATATTAAATTTTCACAATGCTTTAACCCATAACCTATATGAACACTAAAAATTACATGAACTACTCTATATATATAGATATTTCTCTCTACCCTAACAACATGACATATATAAATATAGAAGATTATTACAAGGAGTCTTCTACTTTCACATTACATCCCTTCGCCTAGAGTAGATGTATACACTGAGTGTAACATTTTTTATTTATTCTCCATGTGATATCAAAGATTGTGGTGACTTATGGACACACTCCATACTATCTTTCTGAAAACTCGACAGTATTCACATTGTGGTTTATACAAGTCGTTGGGTTCTCCCTCTTTCGTGGGACTTGTGCTGACTATCAGATCCAACGTTTTAGATTTAATCAATGTAAGAGATGAAATAGATTGCTTAGAAAAGGGTTCTAGTAACTACCATACCTAATCCTATCAGCGTAGTCTAATTGTGATTTTTCTTTAGTTTAACGTTCCCCAACCCTTCATTGACATTCGAGAAATCGGGTAAAGTATTTTTGTGCATACTTCCTTCTGTTTGAGTTTTTATTTTATTTTATTTTATTTTTATCATTATTATTATTATGTGGTTGCAACTCTAGGACCATATCAACGCATCACCTCCAAACATGAGGCTTCCCACTGGAACTTGACATATTCGGCTAAACAATGTGTCAAATATCCTACTAATGGCCAGGTCATCATCTTCACTTTATTCATCACATGCCTTGTCGCCCCATGGCCCCAATGCCTCCATCCAACCACATCCTAGTAACGGCCCTAAGGAACAGAAAAAATTTCGTTAAACCGCTTGCTGTCATGTGACGATCCTTGGTGTTTAGTATTTTTTGAGACATTCCGCCTTTATGGATTTTCCAACCTCTGAGATCTGACCATTGTATAGGTGATGTCACATTGACACCATCCATGCCTCATGCTAACCTAAGAGAGGTCTGCGTGTCTAGGTTACAAAGAAGGAAGGATCCTTTATGGTCCAACTTTGTACTAGGTACACACTTAGCAAACAGTACTCGTGAACCTGAAACCTTTTAAGACATCGTCTGCGCAACTCTCGGGGTTCTAACCTTTCGATTTTCTAGGGTAGCCCCTTCCGGTAACCTTCCATCACCTGACTACCTGGGTAGTGGATAAAGCTTCGTCACTATCTGTCGACAAGACCCCAACGCCCTTTTCCCACTATGTTGTCGGCTGTAATTCTGGCTTCTAGCTCTGCAGCCTTCTACCATATAATTCTTACCAATGCCTAGAAGTCAATCTAAATCCACCAATTAGGAATATACTTTGACTAGTGTTTTGACTCTTTTAGGGATAAGGATTTCCTAACTTCTTCTAGAAGTTTGTGGCCTCCTTCCCTTATGTCGGAATAAGGCTTTCCTTATCATTCACACCATGACTCGATTGAAGGCTTGCAACTCTACATTGCGTAGTGACTTAGACGAACAGATCGAAAACCCTCCCAGCTACAGGCTCTACCACCGCGCTAGATTCTATGATATAGCCGTACCAATTATAACTCCTTCTTAGGCCCGTGAGTATTCCCATATCATAGATAATGAATTCTATCGTGGGAGGTATTGGCTCTCGTCCATGGATTACCTACCACAGACTTGGCACAAACTCAAGTGTTGTATTCACCTCGCCTGCCACACACCACCGGTACCAAACCTTGTGCCAGGCCTGGAAACAGCTACATGACGATACATAGAGCCTTCAGGTGCCTCTATCATCACCTCATGATGCTAACAGTAGTTATCCATCATGCTGAAATTGAAAGATGAAAGAAATTCAGGTGAAGTTGGTGCTTAAATTGATACAAGGGAAAAACTCCCTTTGACGTTAAGGTCGTGCTCGTCGAGAAACATAACAACTTGTAAGATGACCACGAACAACTCACATGTGAAGACGTACCCTGATATGTAGAGGGTCTTCTGTGTAATATTATATTAATAGAAGGGCCTCAAAACCACTATTACTCAAGTGTTAATTCAAGCTTTCATGGCTTGATTGTGATTTACAACAATTTTTGTCCTTTTCTTAACGAGTTATTAATGTGTTGTTTCTCGCACAGCTAAGCATATGTATAAATCTAGACTAGGTGTTGCCTTATGGCCTAGTTTTAATTAGCATTTGATTCATTATGATTTTATTTTCCAAATATTCCATGCCTACCATTAGTAGTTATTATCCATATTTCACTTTCCTCTTTATCGTACATTCTTGCATATATTCAGCACATACACATAAATGTATACAAATCATGTTAATGTATTCCATAAGGAATGTCACACATATGCAGTTTCGTCAATCACAATGCAGTTCCCAAATTCAAACCATTATCTACAACACGGTAACGTCATTCATCAGATGTTAAAAAATATACACATTTACTTATCTTGAAATATGTACGGAGAATGAGTCTAATACAAGGACTCTCCACCCACCTATAGATAGTTGCAACCACACTTACTTGCAGTCATCATCCCTGAGCGAAATTCTAGAGTCTGGGGGTTTCTTGATTCCGGGACTAACTAACCAATTTACCACTAATTTTAGGACTCCAAAGGACTTCCTTCCTCAATCCCACCAGCGTCAAACTTCTTACTTGGTCGACACAGGGAGTCCAAAGGTGCCCAACCTCACATATATGTGCTCACACAATAATTAAACCCCTTTCTTGGACATCCAAAATCCACTGATATTTTAGGGCAATAACCATTTCTATTCATGTCAGTCTTCCTCAATTTTTTCTTCAGGACATCCTCTACCCAATTTATTACAGGGCTCTAAAGCTTTCTATATCAACCCACAACCTCAAGGGGAGCAAATTTGTTACAGGGTTCTAGATATTCCATCTGAACCCATAGCCTCTAGGGACCCAAATTGTTATAGGGCTTGAGATACCTTTGTCTCAACCCATAACCTTAGGGACCCAAGATGTTGTAGGCCTCTAGGGATGCTATCTCAACCCACATCCTCCAGGGGCCCCAAGTTGTTATACGGCTTCGGAGACTAGCAACTCAACCCATAAACTCCCAGTATCAAGAGACAACCCCCTTCTCTTATCTTCTCTTTGGTTTTGCCCGCATAGAGCTCATGTTGAACCTACCCTTCCTTGATCCTCTCTACGTCTTCCTCTCCATCCATATTCTCTTTTGAATCTCAATATCTTTCTCTCTTTCTTTTTTGGCTCACCTTTTCTTGGTTTCTTCCTCAACCACCATTACTGCTATGTCCTTCCTTCCCTACAACACACAATCCCTCCTTAAAGTACCTGTAATTTTTCTCATTGTCACTTCCCGACAACATGGTCATGCATACTTCCTTTTATGAATCATTTAATTTCAATAGCTCCCTCATAAATTCTTGCTCCAACCACCATTTAATGGTTGTCCTACATTTTTTAGGATTCTTTGTTCCATGAGAAATCGTAACATATGAAGCAAGCAAATCCCTTCATATCTCTGGAATCTATGTCCCCTGACTCAGACCCCCTTTTTTAATTCCAATTCTTCGTATAATATTTACAATAAATTTACAATGCCATTTCATGAGAAATTCTGATGGGGCTATTATAGTCCCCTCCCCTTCGATGGAACATCGTTCTTGGTGTTTGGGTGGGGTGTTTATGGTCCCCTCCCCCTTGAGGGAACGCCATCCTCAGTGTTCGAGTTTCCATGCATAATCATAGGATTAAAATGTAACGCATACTATTTTTATGGAGCTTTATACAAACAAATCTATATAGTATTTACAATTATATATACTTGTTTTAACCATCAAACAATAAAGGATAACTAACTTTCATGGCATCCTCATTTCCCGTGTGGCATCCTCTAGCCCAAATTGCTTCCAATGCACCTTGACCTACTCTATACCTTGATTCCAGAGCATGAGCCTCCTTCTATCCAGAAGGTACATTGGATTTGGTTGGAAATCTCTATTTGGTTCCACCTGTAGCAAAAACAAATCAATCACATGATTACAATATTGTACATACCTTTTAAGTAAAGAAACCTGAAGAAAATCATGAATTCTAACTGATGGAGGTAATTCCATTCTATACACTACTGGACCTATCCTTTCAAGTATTTAAACTGACCCACAATATCATGCTGCTAGCTTGGAGCATGTCCCCACCCTTAGGGAGCTCATTTTGGGATTAACACTCAAATAAACATGGTGTCAAACTCGGAACTCTTTATTAATCCTATTCTTATATGCATATCTCTTATGTTTATCCTATGCCACTTCGAGAGTTTTCCTTATGATCCATACTTACTATTCCATTTCCTTAAGCATATTAGGCCCTACATAGAATTTTTTAACTATATCACTCCACCTGATAGGGGTATTGCATATTCTACCATATAATTCTTCGAAGGGGCTCATCCTTATGGATTCTTGGTTTCCATTGTTGTATGAAAATTCCACAAATGGAATATACTCTTCCAATTTCTTGGGATGATGCATCACATACATTCTAAACATGTTCTCAAGGATCTGGTTGGTCCTCTCTATCTACCTGCATCTTTGTGGATGATAGGAGGTGATTAATGTTAATTATTTTCCTAAGCATGTAAATAGTTCCTTCAAAAACCTTGAAGTAAATTTGGCATATCTGTCGAACACGTTCCTTTTGGGGATGCTATGCAACTTAATGATCTCTGTTATGAATTTTTGTGCTATATCACAAGAAAAATGGGTGGATTTGACCTCCATGAGATGAGCTACCTTGATAATATTTTCCACCACTACCATTATTGCATCGTTTTCCTTAGCTGTTTGGGGAAATCCCTTGATGAAATCCATAGATATTACCTTTCACTTCCATTCCAGAATAGGGATAGGCAACAAAAGTCTTGTCAGATTCCTACATTCATCCTTCACTTTTTGGCATACCATGCATTTTCCACGAAGTTTTCTACTTATTTCTTCAAGTTCATTTAGTAGTAGCATATCTTGATGGGGTGGTGAATTTTCTCTAATAAAGGACGTTTCGCGGCAATACTTTTGGAGGAGCGATGGACGCAGTGAGTTTTTCTGCAAGGTTCTTGCAAAGCACCGCCGTCGAGAAGTCTGTGGCTCAGGGTAGTACAGACCCAGGTTGGCTTTCTTGCGGAGATGTCTCTGATCTAACTGCATATGACCAAATTGGGGTGAGAGAGGAAGTATTGCAGCTGGCTCGTGGATGTGCAAGCTGGATTCGAGCCCCATGGGAGGAATATCACATAACTCAAGCAATGTCCCCAGCCCTCGAGCGATCATTGAGCAATCTGACTCGATCAAGGGCACCCTGCTATCGACCCCTCCAGGTTCGCCTCACTCCTTTTAAGGAAGATGCCACCACTGGTCTTCCCCAGGGTTTTTATATGACTGGCAGAGAGATCTGGCCGTCAAGGCCTAGATTGGCTGACGAACTCGACCTTGGAGCACAAGGGTCCCTGCTGCTTAGAGCGCATGGAGGTGGGATGTTCTCCGATCTAGAATCCCTGCTTCTGGAAAGCCTCCTGACCGGTTTCGACAGGGGATTTTGTTTGTTTCGTTCGCCTTTTCCACTGCATGTGGCAAGAGCAGAGGCACCCAAGCCTGTTTTGCAGACCCCAATGCCGAATCGAAAGAAAGGAGAGGAAGTGATGAGGGATCGGCATACGCAGGGAGCGCTCCTTACTCTATCAATCAGTAAGATCTCGATCCAGCCGTTATCTCCTCCTTTTCAAATTTTTATTAGACCTCCTGTGGGTAAATCACGCTTAGTCTGGGTTAATGATGACACTTCTATCCTACAACTCAAGCATAATATTTGGGAAATGATGGGGTACCCTGTACCCATCCAACACCTGGTCAATGGGCACAGCTCTCTTCATGACAACAGGCTCTTAAAGGACTACTCCATAAATCCAGAGATGACCATTACCCTAAACTTGCGTCTGCGAGGGGGTGCAGTGAATCAGAGCATCCCAAGATCTGCAGAGGGAGATAAAAGGAACACCCCTATCATTCAACAGCAAACAAATGGAGGCCCCTCCTACAAAAAAATCCTACAAGGGAAAAAAGCGGCAGGCTTACCTCCAGAACAGGCTGGAAATGCACCGAGACCCTACATAGTAGAACTACAGGAACAAACCCCAGCACTAAAAATCAACAGTACAGCAACAGAGGAGCATATAAATACATATGAAGCCCATGCGTTAATATGCTACTTCAACTGTTTCTGGCCTAAACCCATGGACCTTTTTCACTGGATTTTCACCCAATGGTCTCTGACATGCGAAATACACCTCTGTTCCAAGGGGTTTTTTATTTTCAAATTCCAAACCTCGGAAGAAAGAGATATTATAGTCAGAGAGGGGCCTTGGTTCTGGGGGTCCACGGGGCTGTTTATAACTCCATGGTTTCCATATTTTGACCCCAACACTATGACAGTTTCCAGATTACTAGTATGGGTGAGACTACACAACCTGCCGCTCCACTTCTGGAACGAACAGGTTCTCGAAAGCATTGGGAACAGCTTTGGGCGGTATATCAAAACAGACATGGAAATATTAGAACAAAGAATTTTCACCTTTTCCCGGATCTGCGTAGAAGTAGATTTAAGAAAAGGGCTACCGGAAAACATCCTGTTGATATATAAGCAACAAAACTGGTTGCAATCACTTGATTATGAGAACACTGCGTTCAGGTGCAGGAATTGCAGGATGACAGGACATCTACAAAACACTTGTCCAGAAGGTAAGAAAGCAACCAGCAAAAAGAAACCGAATAGGAAGCAGAGGAAAGGTTGGCAGTTTCCCCCTCTGGACTCAAAGGAGGATGAGTCAGAAGAAGAAGAGGAACTAGCTCCACCAGGAAGTAAGCAGTCTACATAGGAACCAGAGGCACAAACAGAGGATGTGACAGCACCTCGGGACCCACACCTTCAGACGAAACAATCTGACAGGCTCATCGTGGACATGGGCAGTGGAGGGTTTAAAAGACATCATACTTCAGAAACTTTAGATTCGAACAAGGATACAGGAACTCAAAACGCAGAAAATCAGATTGTCCTTGCCACTTGTGATCCATCGCAGGGCGAATGGCGCAAGGTTGAGAAGAAGAAAGGAAAAAAAACCTGATTTGTGGGATGCCTTTCCCACGAACTAGTAGCTTCTAGTTTCTCTGCATCCTTTCTCTCTTCCCTTTTCTCTCTCTTTTTCTTTCATTCTTTCTGAATGCAAGGTAGCCTCGCTACGATGCATTGTGTGAAAGCATGAGCCCAAAAGGGAAATTTAAAGAAAATGCTTCAATGCATATGCATATTGTAACTTTTCATTTTTATAAAGAAAAAGTTACACCGATTTTGAAGCGAAAAAAAAAAGTAGCATATCTTGATGATCATGAGGTTATTTTTATACTCTAGGTGTTCTTAGTAAGGATTAGCATGGAATTATCTCATTATCATCCTTTTTATTTCATCGTTGTTTTGCACATAGATTATTTTATTCAATCAGACTATGTCATCCTTACTGAGGTGGTATTCTCCATACTTTCTTCCTTGCCACAGTCTCTCCTTTAATTTATATTATGATTAATCGCGATGTGTAACTCTTTTGGTACTTTCATCCATATTTTTCACATATGCACTTAAAATTTTCAAATGTTTCACTTGTATCCTCTCACTCAAGGCATCAACAACTTTGTTTTCCTTTCCCTTTATATACTTAATCTTGAAGTCAAATTTTATGAGGATGGCCAGACATTTGGCTATCCTAGCATTCAACTTCTCTTGTAAAAATAAGTATTTGAGCCCACTATGATCATACATGAGCGTGAACTTCTGGCCAAAGAGGTAGTTCCTCCACATGTTTAAAGCATGAGTGATATCAGCCAATTCAAGGTCATTCATCACTTAATTCTCCTCTTGTTTATTCAATTTTATGGACTGATAACACCCAAATTGTCCTTCCTACATTAAGACTCCACCAAGTCCTTCCTTGCAGGCACTTGTGCATACCACAAAATCCCTGTCAGGGTCTGCAATTCTCACCACTGCTGCACTAGTGAGAAATTAGTTTAACAGCTCAAAGTTGTTTGCGCATTATGTAGTCCATTCAAATATTTTCACTTTTCTTTGCAAGGCTATAATGGGATGTCGTATTTTGAAGAAATTATTAATAAATATCCTTGAATATCATGCCAATCTGATGAATGATATGATCTCATCCACATTCCTTGGAGTAGGCCACTCCCTTATGGATTTGACCTTATTCGGACCAATCGATACTCCTTCCTTGGATATGATGTTCCCTAAGTAGTGTATTTGTGTATCAAAAAAGTCACACTTACTAATATTTGAATGGAGCTTATGTTGTCTCAACAAATATAACATAACCATTAGATGTTTCTCATGATCTTCTTCCATTTTTTAATAGATCAATATCCCATCCAAAAATACAGTGAAAAATTTGTCCAAGTATGGTCGTAACGCCTCGTTCATCAAGGACATGAACGTGTAAGGAGTGTTAGTAAGCCCAAAGGGTACCATTACGAATTTTTGGTGCCTGTATCTTGTTTTGAAAGAAGTCTTGCGAATGTCCCCCTCCTTTATTCGTACTTGATGGCAGATTGACCTCAAGTAAATTTTTGAGAAGATTGGTGCTCCACTTAACTATTCAAAGAGATAATCAATCCTTGGTAATGGTTATTTGTTCTTAATGGTGACCTTGTTCAATTGTCTATAATCAATTCATAACCTCAAGTTTCTACCTTTGTTTTTCACAAATTATACCTATGCTCCCCAAGGCGACACACTTGGCTTTATGTACCCTTTTTCCAACATTTCTTTTCGCTACAACTCAAGCTCAACTAACTCAGGGGTGATCATTCTGTATGGGGCTTTAGATGCTATTGTTTCTCCAAGTATTAGCTCAATAGATAAATATATCTCTTTGTGAGGGGGGAATCTAGGAATCTCTACTATAAATACATCCACATACTCTCGCAAAACAAGGTACCATTGAAGCAACTCAACATCATCATCTCATGTTTCTCTCTCATTTTCCTCATTTTTGGAAACTTGCACCCAAAAAAATGTACATCTCTTCCTGAAATTGTGTTTGGATTTCATGGAGGTGGTCAACCTCATTGATATGGGATTATTTTTTCATTTTCATATTTCTTACTTCTTTTCTCAACCAAGAATTCTATTTACTTTTCATAGAAATCCACCTTCATCTGGCATGTGTACAACTAGTCCATGCCTAGAAATATGTCATACCCACCCAATGGTAGCAAGTTCATGTGGGATGTTGTGGGAATTCCATTGGTTTCAAACACACATGAATTCACCCAATGGGTGGTCCTTCTCCTCATCCTTATTTCCAATTGAACCAGACATGGTTATGTGTGTAATACCTTTCCTAATCCAAAATTTCTTATAAGCTTTGGGGTGATATAGCTTTAATTAGAACTAATATCAATCAAAATAGAAATAGATTACTCTTGTAGCTTACCTTCCATCTCAATGATAGATTCCTGGTTATATTCTTGGTGGTTATCCAATGTTGCGTAAGCCCTTCGCATACTCAAGCTACTTCTCCTACCATGCTTTCCTCTTGACCTTTTTATATTTTGGGTCTGAAATTTTGTTGATGTGGAAAATCCATTCTCAAGTGTCATCCACCACAAATCCAACACATGAGTGGTTCCCATCCTTTGGTATTGGGTGGTGCTGACACCAGTTGTTTCACGTTCTCCTTAATAGCAATGTTGGACTTCTGCTGAGACTATCTGGTATGATCTTGGTGTCTCCTTTCTTTTTCTTCTAGGTTCTTCTTAGCCCAATTCACATTTCGTCTAGCGCTGCTTTTGGATATCGAGTTTCTCTTAGTCTCAGTACTACTCGTTACTTACTTATAAAAATTTTCTAGCTTATTAATCACATTGTTCAGAGTTTGGGGTTCCAATAATTCAATATTATCTTTGAGTGTCATAGGAAAACCACTAATCAACCTCTGAATTTTGACGTTATCATACTTGAGATATTCGACATACCTCAATAGGCACAAAAACTTGGTTAGCTATTCATCACTAGTCATCTGATCCATTTTGAATTCATATAATTTTGTTTCCATATTGTTGTAGTAGCATTTAGACAAGTTTTTTTATTTGAAAATATTCTCAAACTCTTCCCATGCCATCTCCTTCTTGGTCATGGCTCTAGTATTCTTTAAATTCTCCCACCATATGTCGGCCATTCCAGTTAAATTGTAAGACACAACTCTGGCTTTCATATTCTCAGACTAGTCATGTATTCGAAAGAAATTCTTCATTCATAGCACGCATGCTTCACCATTCTCTATTTTATTCACATCCCCATCTAATGTGGTGGCATGGAATTCTTAAATTCTTCAGCCATGTTCTCCCTTTCCTTGCTTTCAAAGTGATGGTGCTGGTGAGAGTGATAATTTCTCCAGGTGGTGGAACTATAAGGTTTGCTCAAGTAAGGCACCAACGTTCTAGCCCTTCCTTATGGAGTACTCAAAGTTTATCCCCCTGGCATATTGTCCTCACTACCTTTCCTAGGCCTCTTTTGGGATCATCTCCCATCTTGTCCATTAGTGTTTCATTATGAATCTCGAGGACTTATCCTATATCTATGATTGGTCCTCATTTCAAATTTATTTTTCCTTTACTAGTGTGTGAGACTTGGTAGGATGATGACATTGATCTAATCCTGCCGCTCTTGGGATCTTACTGACCTCTCATTATCATCCTTAAATCTACTCACCTCGTCTTGAAGACTTCTCAAGGTGTCCATCCAATCTGGGGATTGATTTCCTCCCCCTTTCCCAACTGATCTTTCTTATCCACTAGTTCTCTCCCCATCACTTCGATGTTGGGACTAATCAGAAATATATTCAACCATTTTAGTTCTCATCCTTGTACCTTTTCTATGTTATGTTTTTTTGTGACGTGATATGAATCACTCAATCACACACATTGTTAGAAATTTTAAAACAACATTTAAACACAAGTCAGGATCATGAGTTTCCATTCATGGAGAATCATAGGGGATCTTGTGGTAAAAAATAACCATGTTATTATATAATCCACTTATAAATAATATGCAACAGTAATTTAATCATGAAATTAGTACATAACTCAAAATATATCAACAATCAAAATCCGGCTTAGCCTACCATAATTTTAGTAACAATCAATAAGCACCATCCAAACTCACTCAATTTTCTATAATTAAATACCAGATTGCAAGGTTCTGTGGATCTGCAGGAAAGGGGACCCTTACCACTTCTATATTGAGCTCCCTCACCTTCTCTTTTCACCTCAAAATTTTGTTCTAAAAATTTGTTTTGTAACTCATTTTTCCTAGGTACACCAAGAACACTCATCCTAGTGCAAGACATGCCTTTGAGAGGTTCTGAGCTTGGCTAGGGACTTAATCCAGACATCACTAATTTAACTCAACCTCCATCCACCTCTACATATGCTAAACACATCATTTTCACCTTCAAAACCATCTCGAAATCCCTTCTGTAGCATTACAAGACCACCTGTATAAATATAGGGCTCTTGTAGGAGCTACGTGTGGAAAAACTGTAGGACCACTATCCTTCATCAATTTCAATCTCCACTACAAATTTGACTTATTCTAGATTAATTTTGACTTCCAACTATGATTTTATGATTAGGGGAAGATCCTAGGCCACTCCAAACCTTCCTTTCCTTCACTAGAAAAACACAGTAGAGTTAGTTTCCTTAACATAGATTTGATGCAAATATATTATTGATTTACAAACAAGTGTGAACTAGGTAGATGGTACATGCAATTACGATTGGTAGTTTTATGAATTATTCAAGAGAAATTAAATTCCTTTCTGTAGGCAGATCTGGTAGTTTGATGAGTGTTACAAGATAAAATAGATTTATTTATGCAAGTAGTTTAGCCTTTGTAATTTCCTATATTGATTAGTTACCATTTACAAGTTAAATTCAATGAAATTTTACCCTTCATAGATAGAAGTATCTTTGAATTTTACTTTCGTCAGTAATATTTCATTCTAATTCAGTAGGAGGAATGGTCTTTGAGGACTTTTGATCTAATGTCATAGTTAAGCGTGGCATGAGAAAAATCCCATCTACTGTGCATATGGCACTGTCACTACTAAGTTTGTATGAACCCCAGGTTGATAAATAGAGCTAAGGGGCCCTTGGGAGTTGCAACACTCTTGGCACAATACCAAGTCTCGCCACTTTTTTGTGTATTTGTTGGTGATGTTTCTAAGTAGATGATTGTTTTTTCTTAAGCATTATTTTTTTCTTTCTATTTTGCACTAAGTTTTGAAAAAGTAAAGAAAAAACAAATAAATTATTTCGTGCCTCATAGGAGTAGGGATAATCAAGGAAAATTTCTACCAAAAACCCCCACACCCTCAAGAAGTCATCCTTAGCTCTTCTTCGTTGACTGTGAGCTTCTCTCTTTGACTACATGGCAGTTAGAAGACCATCTAGATGAGAAACCTGAAATTTTTAAAGAACCCGTTGGGGAAGAAGGAGAACGTACTTCACCTATCCAAGCTATGGCTCTGAATAGGAACAATGATATTTTTCCCATCAGAGAAAACAATGGAGAGTCTAGGATGAATACCATCAACCTTGTCCCCCTTCTACACTTCCATGGCCTAATCTCTGAGGATCCTAGCACACTCATGTTTGAATTTGTTTTTGTTTGTAAAAACTATTAAATGCATCTAAAGTGAAATGATTCATACCTTTTCATTGTATATGGATACTGTTGGGCCTTAAAAATGCCCATGTTTTCATATTTCAATATCACCATTCATACCCTAAAAAACTATGTTTTTAACTCGTTCAGCATCCTAATTCCATAGCTTTCTGCAAAATATATATTTTACACTTTATGCTTGGTTATAATTATTTTTCTTAGATTTTATATGATTAAATATGCCTTTTTCATGATTTACTAATGATGGTTTCGCTAAGTACATTTGCCAAAAAGTTCCATCGCCAAAATTCTTCACAAGGTGGCTTAACTAGTCACTGCAGAGTTGAGTATGGAATGAGATTGTTGTACATGAAAATATGATGTTTGTGACTAAATGGTGAAGAATATTGACATTCCAATACTTGCATTGTGCTCGGAATACCCTCTTTTATATAACCCAGAAACCATTTGGAAAAACTCATTACCATGAGGAGCTATGGTCATGGGAATATTCCAATGCAGTTTTAAGTACAAAATCGGGTCTGAATGGGTCTGGACAGTTTAGGCCAATAGGCACGTGGAGTACCATGATTTGGATAAGTTCTTTTTGCACAAAGGGGAATTAGTTGCTCCAGTTGCGCCATGATTAGGATGAACCCAACTGAAATCTATTTGAATATTGTCCAGAATATTTTGTATGCTTGCTATTGTATTTCATTTTCTTGAGTCCATTGGGTGTGATTTTGGTTTCCATCATCTGCACCTTATAAAATGAGATGCTCCCTACATGTATGCTGGTTGGTAGTATAGAGGAAGATGAAATTTTTGTTGTCATTAATTTTACAAGTTGATATTTCAGAGCATTGAAAAAACAAGTATGACTTCATTTGAAGCTCTCAATTAAATCGATTGTTGGCATTGTCTCTCTGTAAGTAATGGAATTTATGTTTTAATATTCATTTTTTTGAAGTAGATTAGCTCACTCCAGGTGGTGGAAAGCCAACCACAACTGGAACTAAGCTCCTCGGGTAGAGTAGATTAGGAAATTATGTGTTTTATCATAAGAAGCTTCCGTTTATTTGAGATTCTAATGTTTTGATTAGTGGAATGTTGAATAGTCATCGTTCAGGTTGTAACTAAGATTTCAATTTATCCATAGACCATAAATAATTGTCTGCATCATTGATTGATCTCTTTGAACCATGGTAGTGAAAATTATTATGATTAAAACCAAGTCTTGCTTAATTATTCGAACATGAAAACCTTGTTATTTTCATTGATAAGCAAGCATGAATGCATTGGGTAGCACAATTAAGAACGTATTTTCTATGGAATTAAATATAAAGCTAATAATAAGTTAGAACGATTTCTGATACGTGTGTTTTCGTCCTAGAGTTGATTGTTTTTATGTACAGTTCAGAAGTTACACAATTGTTTTATAATTAAGTTTTGTTGTGAGGCACTTTAAGTGTAATTAAAATGATTTTTTTTTAATAGCATTTGATTTAGATCTAGAATAGTTTAGGTTTGATGCATAGTTTTAATTGAAATCAATTGGTTTTGAAATTGTTATTCCAACAATGTATATTATAGAAACTCGCTTTCATTTGTGAATAACTATGGAGCAATTTGATTTGATTAATTTCGTTGGCATCAATTTTAAAATAGAGTAATTCGATTGGGTTTTGAATTGTTCATTACAATAGTTTAGGATAAACTTAGGTGTATTTCATTTTGAATTAATTCCGAAATAGCTCTTATAGCAAGTGTGATTTAGTTAAGAAGAGTAGTTCCATTTAAAGGCTTTGTGTGATTTCAATTTGAATGTATGATTCATTTCCAACATCTAAGATTGATTTGGAGAAGTGAGATTTAGTTTTAAATTGCAATTCATTCCAACATTAATGTAATTTAGATAAGGGTGTGCAATTCATGTCTAGCATTTCAATTTAATTTGAGATTGAGTCAATTTGGTTTGATTTGATTCAAGGCAGAGAGAGATGAGTGCTAGTTTACTTAATTGATAGAAGAGTCTTTTTATCATTCTGTACTTAAAAACTATTATTAAGGAAACTTATATACTCAGAACTTAAGCTGAGCCAAAAACACAGTACAACTCGTGTTTACGAGTACCAGATTGACAATTAAATATTGAGAGCTTTAATCGCTAATTAAAACTCTTAACATTTTGGCATCGTTGTCAGGGAGTTATATTTTGGTTGAGGTAAGATTTTTATTACAGAGTTTCAAGGGTATTTTAGGGCAGTGACTAGGTAGAGAGAATACAGTAAGATGTGAGTGAAGAGCCACACATCCACTATGGTGGGTTTGCTCCAAAGTATGCTCACTTTTGATTATCTTTGAACTTTCATTTCATTTCCTTTATGCGTAGAAGTAGAAGTAGGCCTTAGAATAGTCTGAAACATTCTGTGACACATTTAATTTATGAATTATTTTTCTTTCAATAGATTAAATAGTACTCTAATCCATATTTTTCCCCAACAAGTCGTTCCCTTCCTTTTATACAATTTTTTTTTATGCAAGTGTGGTGAGCTTTATTTTAGCCAATAGCTTTTAAATTCATTTATCTTCAAATTCCAATCTTTAACATTATATCATTTTTTTGGTGTTGTAAGAACCCCCGTTACTAATTTGTGTGTGGATATAGGGACTATAAATCATCAAGATGGACTTGAAGATGATAACAAGTACGCAGGAACTCTCTCAAGCCCTAGCAGTTGCTGGGATCTTGATCTCTACCTCCGAGGAAGAGAAATTCTTGACAATAGTCAAGAAATTTTCCGTTTCACCACCACCACAAGAGGATCTAGAAGTCTCTTTTGATTTCCCTTACCAATCATCTAAGGAAGAAAATGAATCATGCAATATAATCAATGCAGAACATCCACTAAAACATGAGATAGAGGAGTTCTTGACATGTCTATCAGCAGACCGATAATGTAATCAAGAGACTACTGACCCTATGGAGGACAATCAACATGACATTGAAGAAGAGGATGTGCAGCATGGGGCAAATCAATAAATGGACCAAGACTATGATGATTACATCAAACATTGGTTCCGAACAATGACTCAAGTGAGGCAGCATTATCGTCTTCTAAAAATCTTGTTTCCATATCATTTACATTTGTTGGTTTTTCATGCTCATGCACATTTCCAAGTTTATATGTTAAATCGGAGCATGAATATATATTTGTACCTGATCCTTACATGGCTTCATAGGAAGTACTCCTTCACTTGACAGAGTGCATCTCCCTTTCTTCGGTAGAATAGGAAAGTTTGTATTGTAATAAATAAAGGAAAAATAGTAAAGAGAAAAATAATTCCTTTGTGAAAACCAACTTGTCTGGTGCATGTGGACAAAGGCTTTTCTTGAAAACCAGGTAATTGGTGGGAAAAGTTCTCAATAAAAAATTTTAAGCCTGTATTAGTTCATTCCAATCATGTAATCTTTAGATGATTATGTATGCACTCACATCAGTTTATGTGGGATTCCTTAAATCCCACCTGCTGATAGACCTTCTCCAATTGACATCAACAAACTATCTGGGTTTTAGGTTAGAGTTAGATAAGGTACCTGGGAGCCTGCATGCCTTAATGGCAGGTATCGTTGTCATTTTCCACGAAAATTCATTAATGTTTCATGGAAAAATAATTCTACAGTCCATTCGACTTCAACAAATCCATTCATGGCTAGTAGAATGTACCTAGTGCCTTCATTCCCATTGACATCAAAGGTACAATATCTCGCATTGGTTAGTGACCCTTCTCAATTATTGTTGCTTATGTCGGTAGTCCAATTATTCTTCTCATGGTCAGTAATCCAATTATTCTTTCCTATGTTCGACATTAACTCCATTCATTCACATATGCAAGATTGCACAATGGATTATAGCAGATGAATACCATGTATTTTGACATCTCAACACAATTTTGCAGCAGTTTGGTTCTTTGTACCAACATTTCCTTTTCTTAAAGAAATCATCTTGTTTCAATAAAGGTTTCCATATAGAAACTTGATCATCCTTTGCAGCAGTAACCTTCCTTCTTTTTTTTGGTGACATACAACTCCTTAGGAATGGGGGAGAAGGGGACCTTCATTTTTCAACATTTTTTACTATCTTCAGTTCAGCCTTCTTCAACAGATCCATATCACTATAAAAATCATCTCTAGCCATTCCATCTCGAGATCAACAGTCATTCCAACTCCGACTTTCAGTCGTGTTTCGTTTCATCTTCCACTTCATCCTACAACATGAAGTACATCAAAAGTAAAGGTAACATGAGGTAAAGTTGGCTTAATATTCTTTAATTCATTATAGATTGAAGAAAGCTTTGATTATTAACCACCACATATTCCATTTTCCATATACCCTCCATTTAAAAATTCTTCATTCATAATAGAATGCATGTTACTCTAATAAGATCACATTCATGAAAAGAAAATATATTGGTTCATATAAGAAAAGCATAAACTATAGTGCCTTCCCTTCCTACATTTTCACATATTATCAACTGAATGTATTCAATGAAGGATGAATTTAAAGCTGCCCTTCATAAAGGAACCATCTGTAAGAATTTTCCTCACAAGAGTAGTGTATGCAACCACCTAATATCATCCACCATTTCCATTATCATCTATCATATCACTCATCATCGCCTCCTACCATAAATATTTCTTATTATCAATTTGTATCACTCTCAAAATTAAATCAATGGTAGTGAAATAGGAATGGAATTTCTCCACAAGAACCAACACCCTCAAATCTTCACACAGTGTTGCTCCACAAGAACCAACATTGCCCAAAGCCACGATGCCATGAAATATATAAATGAGAAAAGTAATTGTTTGAATGAGGACATGAAAATCCTCATGCATGGGGGGATGCTGGGCCTTAAAAATGCCCATTTTTTCATCTTTCAATATCACCATTCATACCCTAAAATGATATGTTTTTAACTCTTTCCATACCCTAATTCCATAACGTTCTGCAAAATATATATTTTACACTCTATGGTTGGTTAAAATTAGTTTTATTATATTTTCTATCATTAAATATTATTTTTTCATGATTTACTAATGATGGTTTCGCTAAATTCATTTTCCGAAAAGTTCCATCACTGAAATTATTCACAAGGCAGTTTAACTAGTTACTACAGAGTTGAGTATGTAATGAGATTTCTATAGGTGAAAATATGAAATTTTTGAGTAAATGGTGAAGAATATTGACATTCCGAGACTTTCATTGCAATCAGAATACCCTCTTTCATATAACCCATAAAACGTTTGGAAAAATTCATTACCATGAGGAGCTACGGTCATGGGAATATTCCAATGCAAGTTTAAGTACACAATCTTGTCTCAATGGGTCTGAACAGTGTAGTCTAGTAGGCACATGGAGGATCACAATTTGGATAAGTTCTTTGTGCACGAAAAGGGAATTAGTTCCTCCAGCTACGCCATGATCAGGATGAACCCAACTAAAATCTATTTGAAGATTGTCCAGAAGATTTTGTATGCCTGTTGTTGTCTTTGATTTTATTGAGTTCATTGGGTGTGATTTTGTTTCCATCATATGCACCTTATAAAATAGGATTATTTCTACATGTACGCGGGGTGGTATTAGAGAGGAAGATGTAAGTTTTGTTATGATTAGTTTTACAAGGTGATATTTCAAAGGATCCAAAAACCATGTATGACTGGATTTGAAGCTCTCAATTAATTCAATTGTTGGAATTACCTTTGGGTAAGTAATGGAATTTATATTTTAATCTTCAATTTTATGAAGTAGATTAGCTCGATCCAGGTTTCGGAGCACCCACCATAACTTGAACCCAGTTCCTCAGCTAGAGTAGATTAGGAAATTGTGTGGTTTATGATAAGCAACTTCGTTTTTTTTTAAATTCTAATGGTTTGATTAGTGGAATGTTGAATAGTCATCATTGAGCCTTTAACTAAGCTTTCAATTGATCCATAAACCATAAATAATTGTCCGCAACATTGATTGATCAGTTTGAACCATGGCAATGAAAATTATTATGATTAAAACCAACACTTTCTTAATTATTCAAACTTGCAAGCCCTGTTATTTTCATTGATAAGAAAGCATGAATGCATTGGGGAAACACAATTAAGAATGTCACTGGTATGGAATGAAATATAATGCTAATTATAAGTTATAAAGATTTCTTATCTGTGTGTTTTCATCCTAGAGTGGAGTGTTTTTATGTACAACTTAGAACTTACACGATTGTTTTATAATTAAGTTTTGTTGTAAGGCACTCTCAACTTAATTAAAATGATTTTGCTTTAATAGAATTTGATTTAGCTCTAGAATAGTTTAAGTTTGATGCATCATTTTAATTTAAATCAATTGGTTTTGAAATGGTCATTGCATCAATGTAGAGTAGAAAAACTCACTTTCATTTGTGAATAATTACGGAGCAATTTGATTTGAGTAATTGCGTTGGCAACAATTTTAAAAAAGAGTAATTCAATTGGGTTTTGAATTGGTCATTACAGTAGTTTAGGATAAAATTAGGTGTATCTCATTTTGAATTAATTCTGAAATAGATCTTATAGCAAGTGTAATTTAGTTAAGCAGAGTAGTTCCATTTAAAGGCTTTGTGTAATTTCAATTTGAATTTATGATTCATTTCCAACATGTAAAATTGATTTGGAGGAGTGAGATTTAGTTTTAAAGTGATATTTTAGTCCAACATTAATGTAATTTAAATTAGGGTGTGAAATTCATGTCCAAAATTTCAATTTAATATAATATTGATTCAATTTGGTTTGATTTAATTCAAGGGAGAGAGAGCTGAGTGCTAGTTTACTTAATTGATAGAAGAGTATTTTTATCATTTTGTGCTTAACGACCATTATTAAGGAAAATTATATACTCTGACCTTAATCTGAGAAAAAAATGTAGTACAACTCTTGTTTATGAGTCCCGTATTGAAAATTAAATATTAAGAGGTTTAGTCGCTAATTAAAACTCTCAACAGATACCATGAAAATCAAGAGAAAACAAGAGGAAACAGAGAGGGCCCTAGCTATTTTCTGCTCTAGATGCACTAAGAGGCACCCTAGGAATGAATTCCCAATGAATGCAATACAAGTTTGATAATTATATGAGGGAAACCATGCAATAGAAAAATTCCATTCTTTATGAGTCCTAAAAGATGTATGCCAAGGGGTAGAAGGTGGTTAATAGAAACTTTTCTTCATCAATCAAAGGATCCCTCAAGGACCTCGGCCTTACCAATAGAGCATGCAAGGTGAACCCTATTATTATTACAATTCAAATCAGAATGCACCTTTGCAAACATGGTACCCTTCCACTCATCCATCATGGTTGACACCTCCTTCTTGGCCTTATGCTCCTCCATATCCTCCTCAACATGTCAACCATCATTTTCACCAATATCCTCCCGTGCCTCCCTAATGGATCATCCCATAACAAGGGTGGAGATCTCAAATCAACCAACCTCTTGCTTTATTGCCTCCACCCTAACCTCAACCATAGCTCACTCACCCTACTCCACCTAAGCAACTTCAAATTTCTTCTCATCCTAATTCGAACCCGAAAAACAAAAATTCATAAGATGTCTAGTGTCAAGACACATTGTATCCTTGTTACCTTTTGGAAATCCAAGAGATAAATATTTGGTCTGGGATAGTGCTCTCGGATAACCATCCACGGAAATCCAAGAGAATGAAGAGAGTGATCCTCAAGTAAATCCACCTCTTTTTCCTAAAATATTTATCTACCCTAGTGTTGTGCTATATAGCAACCCCCATTTATTTTAATAAATAAGGACCCTTTCGAAATAATTAGGAAATTAATTTTCATCTATTTTTAGCTTTAAGTCTAAAATCTTTAGGAAATAAAGTTTCTTTGTGCTTTTTTGCTTTATTCCTTAGAGCACATCAGAAACCGCAAAACTTACAAACTTAAAATACTTGAAACCCACTAAGTCACGTGGGTTGTGAAATGTGCTATGCTCTTTCTGAAGTTATATTAAAGTATTATTGCAAATACTTTAATCGCCATTATAAATGAAAATTGCATCGCACCTCATTTAACCGATTAAACTTATAAAGAAATTCGGTATAAGTTGCGATTATGTGGACCCGACGAGCCAATAAAGTAATAAACATAAAGCTCCAAAGTCCCATAAAGTGCATCCGCTTGACTTCTTGAATGTGTGCTTCATAGTTCACATGACTTAACTGAAATCAAATTCATTTACCGCATAAACGTTGCTATGTGTGATTTGCACAATTCGCATTTCGTAGCATTTGTGGGTAACATCATAAATGAAAAAGTTATAAGTTGCGATATGCGATGAATGGCATTTAATTACTCAAGCATGTGAAATAAATTATGTCATATCAAACCGAAATACGAGATCCAACGTACGTCTTAAATTGATTGATATATATTCCATGTGAAGGTGTAAAAGATTTGATTTTAATAAGATCATCGATAATTAATAGCATTTAATAGAAATAAAGGTTTTGATAGATTCATATCTATTCATGCATGTTTGAAATAATTCAACAATGAATTTGTCTCTCTGTTCCATGTATTTTTAATGTTTCCTCCGTTTTCTTTAAATGGGGAGACCACTTAACGGAGTGAGGAAAATTGAAATGAACAAGAAAGGCAAAGAAATTAACAAAGCATTATCTATCAAAGAATCAGATACGTCTCCCATTTTTTCAGACACCATCGGTAATAATAATTGCGGAATTTCTTCATGGGAGGCAATGTATATGCTTTTCTATGATGAAAAGCCAAAGGTAATAGACAAAGTTGATTCAACAAGTGAATTTGTTTCTTCAGACCCGACTTACTTCGACGATGCATGTTCATTCATCCATAAGGTAGCAACAAGGCCAAATATTCTTCCCTATATAGACATGGTTAAGTGGGTAATCAACCACTTAAGCATAGAAGAAAAAACATTCAAAGATTCAAAAGGCGATAATATTGGGTCATTCATCGCAGAATACTTACAAGCAATGTACCATCTACCTTCCCCGCAACAGAAATATGACAAGGCTTTTCTTCAAAGCTTTAGAACAAAAAAATCCAGATCTGATGAAAGTAAAAAAGGAATGGAAAGAAGACCAAGGAAAACTTAAGCGAGATAAACTCAGTACATACCCAATTTCCTAGATTCCTTCCCCTTACTGTTATGCTGCTAGTATGTTGTACATAGTACATGGAAAATGTGATAACACTAGGTTTTCTGTAGATTGGGTCCCATTAATTAACGCAATTGTCAATTATTTAAGTCTAAATTGGGAAAATAAATTATCTGATAACTTAGCTAAACACATCATGGAGTATAGGAGTAAAAGAAGTGTTTCATCTAAAGAAATACCTCCTTTTTACATGAGTGCCTATATCATGGACGTAATTTGCTTTTCTTCTAGTTTTCCTACCATGGGATGGAAATGGACTACCCAAGAACTTTCCCCAATCCATATTTATCACAGATCCTTTTGGGATTTAGACTTCCATTTCCATTTTTACAAAATTTTCCATAGGGTCATGTTGCCTATGCACCATATGATATTTAATGAGAAAGCCCCCAGGGTTTCCAAAGAGGCTAGTACAGATATTTTTTCTGTAGCTATATGGTTTTCATAGGATATTTTCACATATGTTAGAGTATTTGGGAGTTATGCTTCCCCCCACATCCTACCATATTATGTTCCTGATAAGTTACTTGCAAGAGATATAGCCTACCAACTTGTTAATGGTATTTCTAAATAGCTTAAAGATGTTAAGAAGGCCGTTTTGCCTAATTTTCCTTTACAGTGCGGTACTTTTGCACTTTTTGTATTGGTCATGCCTACAAGGAAGTTTAAAAGATTAATCTATTGAATTTGGCAGTAATGTTAGAGCGGTCATATGATCCAAATGATGTAATTAAAAACTACATGACTGAGCTTAAAATGAAGCCTTTTGTAAAATAAATAGACAAATTTGATGATTTCTTTTAAGGCATGGAAAAGTTTTCAGATATAATTAAGTTTGCATCCAGTCAACTCAACCAATACAATTTGGAAGTCTTCCAAACATACATAAATAAGAGACTGAAGAGAATTAATCTTAACTTATTGACTATTGAAGATGTCAACAGACCCACCACAAGTACTAGCTTGGATAATGAAGTGAAAGACATGTCTGAAGATGAGTCAGCACAATCAGATCATCAATCTCACAATTTGGATCATTCTAAAAATGAATTTTAAAACAGAAAGGAGAACCCATAAAAGATAAATTATCAAGTAATCCAAGAGATTGAGATGCAGGAGAAAAAAGGAATAAATGGAACGGAGTCAACTTCTGAATAATTTTAGCACAGTCAAGACACACTTTATCAGTTACAAATGCCCCAACCAAAAAATTTAAGTAGTTAATGGGATGAGTTTTATAAAGCAATAAATACTCCTAAAATAAATCCCAATACTGATCAAGCTACTAGTTTTCAGACACCTAAACATTCCCATAAGTTAGTGGAAACTTTTACTCCACTACAACAAGTTCCAGAAACTTCTGATCGAGAGATCATTCTAGCTTATCCTACAGAAAGGATAGTGTTACAAGTTGAGTAAATCCCTTCGCTCAATATATTCTATAGTCCAGGTCATAAGGTTGTAGCCAAGAGAAATAAAAAGTAAAAAATTGATAATACATTCTCAAACCTTACAAATGAATCTATTGAAGTTTTATGGGAGGATCCCCTAGCTGATCCTATTGAAAATATAACCAAATTATCACAATTTGTAGGGGCATATGCTACTGCCATTGTTGATAAGGCTACTGAGGTTAAAATGTTACTAAATTAGAAGGAAGACATAATACAAGAACTAGAGAGACTGTTAGATCAAGAAAAATCTAACTCCAGCTAGAAAAATGAAATCAAAGATGGCCCAATTTCAAAAATATTTTGAGTCTTAATTTGCAGCATCGAGGAGAAAACACTGAGAAGCAAACACAACTAGAAGCAGTAATAACAAGATTAAAAATCCATCCATAGTTAGAGAAATTCATAAAGGAAGCATTAGATGTAAAGGCTAAGTTAAAGCAACAATAAGAATTATTTTTCCAACAAGATTATATTACTTGCTCTTATTGTGACTCAATTAAAATATTGATCCAGTAAGTAGCTATCCATAAACTTGAATGTGAGAAGATCAAGAAGAAAATCAATGAACACATTCAATGTCAAGCATCAGACTTAGGCAAGGAAGCTGATCTACCCCAGGTAGATAAATCCCACAAGGAAATATTATTCAAAGGTTGGGAAGCACAGATACAGCAGGTAGAGAAAGCAGCAGTGAAAGAATTCGAGTTGGCCAATGAAATTACTGAATATGTGTGTGAACAGCTTATCAAAGAAGAAATTATCAAAGATTCCACATCTGAAGTGCTCTCAGAAGTCAAACAGCTAGAAACACAATGGAAACAAAAGGCAGAAACGCTGGATGAAACAATTAAAAAATTAAAATAATTTTGATCAAGAAAATTATTCGGATTTTCTAATCAAACATTATCATCAATACCAGACCCTGTAGTCTTTAACAGATTCGACAAGAAGATCACAGCCAAGACTCTCAAATGCGATATTCAAAGGACAGGTCAAATTACAAATTTTGCAGCCAGCTCAGCTCAATCCCATGCTAGATATTTGTCAACTTCGGGAGGAAATCCAAAAGAAAGAGCAGAACTCTTTATTCATATTGTTACTTTATTTTCCTATATTGTAGTTAAAGTTAGTCTTATGAGGATGGTTGTTTGAAATCTCCTCTAATTTTTTTGTAATAATCGATTTTACAACATAGTTAGTTTAGTATTTAAACCCCTCTCATGCATTTAGAGGAAGGTCTAGAATTTTTTCAAAAGCTTTTGCAAAGAATGCACTATTGTAAGTTTTTGAATGCTTTGATGAATTAATGGAACAAAGTTTGTTATCTTTTGACCATTAAAGCTGTTTAACTGATGTTGCACTATTGTACTCTTTAAATTGCTTGACAATGAAGAGTAATAGATCAATTACTATGAGTTTACATGAGTATAACTTCATACATATGGTACTTATATTCACTTGTATTAAGTCTTGCTTTATAGACTGATAGTCATATTTTTATTGCATTATATATTTGAAATGTTACTATAGATGAATGTTACATGAAATTCTCTTCTAATATTTGTCTGTGATCTCTTCTTGAATATATAATCACACATATTAATGCGATATATTTTTAATAATTCGTCTAATCAAACTACTTTGTTAGAAGAATCATATTACATAATTTTCATCTCTTTCAACTGTTAAATGATCTATAATCTAATAGTTGAAGGATATCTCTTTAGATCGTATAAAGGAAGAAAAACCTCGGCTATATAGTAGAATAAATAGTTTATATAAATGCATGTGATAGATTAGAATAATTTTCCATTGTATGTTGTCTAATCAAAACACACCCCCAAAATCATCCTTATTGGGAAACTGGTCCCATTATCCCCAGTCGAAGCCACTACAGCAAATGGAAAAGGAGTTGTTTTAAGGTATAGATCGAGTGGTTTTCCCCCATGTTTTGGTAGCAGAATTGTGAGGCCTCAACATCCTGGTGCTTGAATGAGTTCCTTATGAATGGAAAAAGGGTCTGATCAATTTAAAGGTCAATCTAAGAGTCTCTCTCCCTCTAGATCCCCATAAACTTCCAGAAAACTATCTAGATCATCATCTTTAAAATATGAAGTTGATCATCCTTCTCCTAAGTCTCCTAGTGACACTCAACCAATACTATCTCCTGATTATCGTCAGACTTCCCCAGAAGTTCAGTGTTTTGAAGAAAAGTTAGAGAAAGTATCCATTTCTACTGAAAACCTTGAATCTTCTCAAATATCAGATATCAGTATTTCATCTTCTTTACAACCTCAAAGAATATTAATTCAATCAAAAAGTCAGAAGACATTAATTATTCGTTTTTAATTTCCCGTCGATAGTACTCGAAAGAGAATAAAGAGGACTCAATTAGAGTCAATCACCAGTGAGATCTTATCCCATTCATCACCATTACCTCCACTCAATACCACAACTTCCATTCCAACAATGAGTGTTACTTTAACTAGTTCTAGTACTTAAACTACTATCCCTTCAACTAGTCCTAGCACTCAGCGTGCCTCTTCTTCAACTCAAACTCAATCCATCGCATCCACCCAAGCTCCAATGGCAAGCCAAGTACCTCCACCAAATGTACGTCCAAGGAACAATCTAGGGGCTGTAAATATGCCCACTCCTCTTCATTCTCTTCCAAAATATCCTAAAAGGTGGTAACCTAAATTTAATCTTGATGATGGTCTTCCGGAAGAAGAACACATTCATAATTTTATGTTAGCCATCAATCTAAAAGAGGTTGTTGAAGAGGATTGCGTTGGAAGATTATTTATGTATACTCTAATAGGATTCGCAGGAACCTGATATTTTTCACTGCCTGCCGGCTCTATAAATAGCTGGAATATGTTCGAAGAACAATTTCTAGCTAAGTTTGCAGATGACAGGACCATTTCTACACTCATCAATGATTTATCAAATCTAAAAGCTAAAACAGGTGAGAAGATAAAAGACTTTAATTCAAGACTTTATAAATTACTCAATAAAATTGCTGCTACATCAGTTCCTGGTGTAGAAATTCAAATTGAGTGGTATATTTCATCTCTGCCATCCAATATAGCTATTTTTGTTGATAGAGAAAAACTACCGACACTTGCAGAAAACATGAAGGAATCTCTATTTGTAGAGAAATGCATAACCACTCTCAAGAAAAAGAATTATCAAGAAAATAGAAAATAAAAAAAAGATATCTTTCAAAGATGATTCTAAAAAGAAGCTTCCAAAAGACTCTTTTGATGTGGAATGTCTTCAAAAAGTTTTGAAGACTATGACAAATGAGATGGTAGATATCAAGAAACAAGTCGCTGAAAATTCTAGCTCAAAAAAGACTTTCAGAAACTTCAAGAAAGGTCATTCCTCTAATACTCAACCTCCAAATATCATATCCAATGCTGAATCTGACCAAGATACAGAGGAAGAGAAAACAGACGAAGAAGAGGATGATGAAGAAGAAGACATTGAACTAAATGGAATGTGGGATTCTATCCTACCAAATGAAGAACAACATGAAGCTTTACCTGTCAGTGCAAGGAGCAAAGAGGCTACTGAAGCAACACAACCAAATCAACAATAAAAGATTTCAACGTCTCCTAAGGATAAATCAGTAAGAAAAAAGTCTACTTCAAAGGCTACACAAACAAGTCCCGTTACTTCAGATACTCCACCTACATCTAAGACAATGGTAGTCTCAGACACTATTCAGTATAATATGGTTGAATATATGAAGAAAACCTTGGCCAACATTTCAATTCACGAGCTTACTAAATTAAAGCAGTAAAATAAAATATTACTTAGAGACTTAAATGTGGTTCCTTCTTCAACCTTACCTACTCCAGTAATAGTACAAGCTGCTAATGAAATGGGTAAGCCACCTTCTCCTTTAACTAAAATGGATGCTACAGACTTCATTATGATAGGTGATCAATCTCTCTCTCATACTCCTCCATTTCTCTTAACCTATGATATATATAGTAAAAACGTACATAATTGTTTAATAGACTCAGGGACTTCCTCTAATATAATGCCAAAATCAGTCTGTGCTAAGTTGAACATAACTCCTCAAAGTTCCCCTATTCATATAGTGCAACTTGATAGAACCATAGTAGAGGTGTTAGGAGAAATAAATTATGTTCCATCATATTGTCATCAAACACCAAAGTTACTCAAATAATTGATATATTGGTGGTTGATATTCCTGAGTTTTACGGCTTAGTTTTAAGCTGAGACTAGTTTGAAAAACTTCATGGATATTTTGCAACAGACTTGTCTCATATGTGGCTACCATATAATGGAAAGCTAAATCAAATGTGGGTAGACCGTGAAAAGTTCATCAAACATACAATCACCAATCTTGAAGGAGTAAATGAGCCAGTAGCATTCAATAATAACATTTTTGGAAACTACTCAGCAGAGTCATTTTTGCACAATTTCAATGCTCAACCATCACCTTTCTTTGATAATGCAATTGTTTCTCAGATTAAGAATTTTTCTGAGATAGATAGTTCAAAATGTATAAATTTTGTAGATAATAAGTAGTTAATTATTTATTTTGGATTTTTTATTTTGATGGTTCTAAACCTAAAGATGGTGCAGGCGCTGTTTGTATTCTAAAATTCTTAGAAGGATAAAAAACCATGTTAGCCTGTAGACTAGAATTCAATTGTACAAACAATATAGCTAAATACGAAGTATTAGTCCAAGGTTTGTACAAAGAGATTGATCTTAATATCAAATATCTGAAAGTCGTAAGAGATTCAGAAATCATTGTTAGACAGGTAAGAAATACCATTCATTGTAATTCTAGACATTTAAAGCATTACCAATCATTAGTCCAAGAATTAACCATTCATTTCTTAGCCTTTAATATTTCTTCTATGCCTAGAATGTAGAATGATAGTGCAGATCTACTGGCTAATGTGGCATCAAAATTAATTCCATCTCAAGAGTTTAGTCCCGATATATTTTCCATTGAATTAATTTTTATACCATTTGTTCCTAATAATATTACCAATTGGAGAGTCTTCAATAATGATTCAGATATCGTAGATTTCTTAACATCTGAAGGATCTTATGATAGTAAAATTTTGGATGAAAATGAACATGACACTTGGATTAAGGAAGAACAAGATGAAAATCCTATTCAAAAGTTTGTTTTCAAGTTATAAGACCTATATGATCTAAAAGATAGGTTTAAAAGAGTTACTAATTCAAAAACTAAAATCTATACCTTAATACTTGAGTTAGTAAATCTAGGAACTGAGGAAAAACCTCAAAATGTCGATCTAGGTATTTCTTTATCTTCTAAAGAAAGATCATTTATTAGGTTATTTTCTTGGGATTATATTAATCTTAAAAAAATACATTTTCTTGGGATTATATTAATCTTAAAAATTAGATCAAGTACATTTTCTTGGGATTATATTAATCTTAAAAAATATGATACTTTTGTGATTCAATATACAATTCCTATGATTTTAGAGAATAACCCTATAAAACAAAAATTGAGGAAGATTTACCCAAATCTTGAAAATCAAATCAAAACAGAACTGAACAAACTCCAGAAGAAAAGAATCATCTTTCCAGTCAGGCATTCTAAATGGTTATCAAATTTGGTACCAGTCAGGAAGAAAAATGGCAATATTAGAATTTGTATTGATTTTAGGAATTTAAACAAATCATCGAACTAGTATTGCATATAGTAGATGGTTCTGAACTTATGTCCTTTCTAGATGAATTTTCAGGATATAACCACATCTTTGTACATCTATATGACAGATTGAAGGCTACGTTCAAGGCTAAGTGGGGTACTTACAGCTATCAAAAGATGCCATTTGGATTAATTAATGAAGGTGCCACTTTTCAGAGAGTTATGGACACAAATTTTAGTGGGCTCATAAACAAATAAGTGGTTATTTATTTCGATGACATTACAGTCTTCTCTAAACAAGTAACCAATCATGTGAATGACCTAAAGCAAGTCGTCGAGAGATGTAAAAGGTATGGCATCTCATTAAACCCAAAGAAAAAAAAAATCATTAAAGGAAATCTTTTAGGATTCATTGTGTCAAAAAGAGGTATCTATATTGATCCCAAAAGAATTTAAGAGATTAAAATAATTCCTTTCCCTCAAAAAAAGAAATCTATACAGTCATTTCTAGGGAAAATTAATTTTTTTAAAAGGTTTGTCTGTGACTTTTCACAAATAGTGTTACCATTCCAAAAAATGATTAAGAAAAATTCAGTCTTTAAATGCGGACATAATGAAGGAGAAGCATTTGATTTGATTAAACAATCCATTGTCAATGCTCCATTCCTGACTACCCCCAATTTTCTTAATCCTTTTATTTTAAATACTTTTTCATCTGATACATCATACGATATTGTTTTAATACAGCTTAATGACCAACAAATTGAAGCACCAATATCATTTTTTGGTTCCAATTTGCAAGGTGCAGAACTAAACTATTCATTTGTCAAAAAGAAATCATTTTTTGTCTTTGAGGCTATAAATAATTTCAAGCCATTTCTCCTAAACACTCACACCAAAATCATAGTTCCATTCTCTACAGTGAGACAAATATTAATGCAAAGAGTATTAGGATATAAAAGGGCTAACTGGATTACCACTTTACAAGAATATGATGTCGAAATAAGACCCTCTAAAATTGTTAGAGGTGAAGGTTTTTGCAGAATGCTTACAACAGCATCCCATCTATCATTAGAGGAGGATTCAGGTAACAATGTGAAAATATCAAAGGTAAGCCTCAATGATGCAAAATCTCAATACATTGATCTCATATTATATTTGTAGAATGGATATGCTCCTACCAAACTCAGTTAAAAAATGAAACGGGCTTTGTGATTAAAAACCAAGCAATCATTAGGGTAATTTTGAGGTGTAAATGGGCCTCCTAAGGAAATAATAAAAGAATAGCTAAACCAATAAAATAATATTTATGAATTTTCAATTCACTTTTTGCACCACAATCAATGTAACCATAGTTAAATTCAATTCAAAAGTTGTACCAAAATAAAATTAATAAGAAAATTTTATTGATGTGACTATAAATAAGAATGAGTTTTTCAAGAAAAAATCATTATCATTGAATAACTAATGCATTTGTCCTTTATACTTAAATAGCTTAAAATAAAATATAAACATAAATTTATAAAATCTTAATTATATTATATGCTATTAATTAAAATTTGTATTATTTAAATTGTATAATAGCATTTAATTAATATACTATAAAAATAATATAGTATAATATAATAAATTTATAAGGATATGCATTGTTTCTTTCAAGAGATATGAAATGAAAATAATATATTTTTATTCAAAAAATGTGAAATGACATTTATTATGAGTACTTTACTTTGACTTCAAAAGTACTTAGAGCACTACCATGGTTAACCATTAGTTTTTATCCACCATTGAGAATGTGACGACTAAGTACCTTTAACTCAAGCAATGCCACCTCAACCATTAGGGATGATGTCATATCCTCAAATGTGATTGGTTCTCATAAAGTGAATTTTGATTGTACATTTTACTTAGGAGGCGAATTTTGGACCTCCAAATTCCCCTAATGATGAGTTAATCAATGATGTATTGTTCAGGAGAAATTTTGATTATGTAATACTAAAATGCTTAAAAAAATCAGAAGCAGAGAAAGTCTTGCAGGAACTCCATGATAGACTGGCTGGAGGACATTTTGGAGGGAATACGTCGACACACAAAATCCTGCATGCAGGTTACTATTGGCCTACACTTTTCGAAGATGCTCATGATTATGCAAGAAAATGCAAAGTGTGTCAAAGTGCATCTGGAAGATAAATAAAGCCAACCTTCCCATTACAGCGAGTCAATATCGAACAACCATTTTAACAATGGGGATTAGATAAAATTGGTGATATTATTCCTAACTCTTCCAAACTACATAGATATATTCTCAAAGCTACATATTACTTTACTAAATGGGTGGAAGAAATTATATTAAAGGTAGCCAATTATGAGAATATCATTGATTTCATTGACCAATATATCATAACTAGGTTTGGCTTACCTACTGCTTTAATGTTTGATAATGCATCTTACTTCCCAGGAACTGCTATGATGGAAATTGAAATCAAAAGAGGTTTTAAACTTAGGTATTCTGCAAATTATTACCTGAAAGGAAATGGTTTAGCAGAATCCACAAACAATAACTTGATTAGAATAATCAAAATAATTGTTGATCAAAACCAACGAAATTGGCATAAATCATTAATCTTTTCTCCTTGGGTAGACCGAATAACTCATAAATCTTCTATTGGTACTTCTCCATTCAATCTTTTCTACGGAAAAGAAGTTGTAATTCCTACCAATGTAGTTATTCCCTCTCTTTTCTTAGTACAATTTAATGATGAATCTCCTTCTTCTTCTTCACAACTCACACAATGTCAAATTCTTAAGTTAGAAGAAGAAAGAAAAAAAGCTAAACATACCCATGCACATCATCAACAGATAGTAAAAGCCTCATTTGATTCAACTTCTGTTACTTCAAAAAAAATTCAAATTGGTGATTTAATATTGAAATGGGACAAAGCGCATGAGGAAAAAGGTAAACACACAATGTTTGAAAAACTCTGGCTAGGTCTATTTTAAATAATTGAAAAAATAGGCCTATCAACATTCTTATTACAATATCTATCAGGAAAAAGAGATTATTTTCCTGTTAATGGGAAGATTTTGAAAAAATTCTTTTCATAGAAGGTAACCCCTTTTATTCCTTGTATACTAGTGTCTTTTTCTTTTCCTTAGAAAAATAAAAGTTGCTTAGTATAAATTTTAGGCTTTTCAAATAAATATCTCAGATGATCCTTTTTTATTTATCGCTCATAGAAATAATAAATGTTATGGAAACAATCGAAATATTTGAGAGACAAATAGATTTTATTTTTATTGAAAGATGAAATTTCACTGATGTTATTTATTCTCTCATGAAATCTCATCCTTATATATCATGATAATTTTGTTATCAATCAGGAAAATAATCCTTAACATAGTAAAGACTCTTTTACAGAGAAGCAATATAAAACTAAACATTATCATCCAGAATCCTCGAAAGGACCAATGGTTCACCCCATCCAGGAAAACTTATTAATTTTCAAAGAAATTCAAAAAACATTATAACTAGGAAAGCTTAAAAGATAATAAGTCTCATCACGAGCATGTTTACCATGTTCATAGGGAAATAGTTGAACTGACGTTACCAATACTACCTACCAAAACAAGTTAATGAATTGAGATTATATCAAGAGGACAAGGGGTCCCATCAAGAGCCATCTTGATCAGTTTAATTACAACTGGTGAATGGAATTGTCATTATTTGGTTACCAAGCCAAGACAATGGCTTTTAAGTAAATAAAAATATGATACAAAAAGGAAAGTTTCAAAAAATATCAATTGTATAAAGTTAGAAATTATTTTTGGAAATTGTAAAAAACACTGGATGGGATAGTGAATCATTGTTGGGTAAAAGGTAACCCTGCCAAGAGCTTAAATTTTTTATTGGATCAAAGGC
This sequence comes from Pinus albicaulis, assembly GCA_034641835.2. Lineage (NCBI taxonomy): Eukaryota > Viridiplantae > Streptophyta > Pinopsida > Pinales > Pinaceae > Pinus > Pinus albicaulis. Next base: position 1,219,866,662 of record CM076579.1, read on the forward strand.
TCTACCTCTCATAAAAGAGTAAATATTTATAAAGATGATCTGTAAGAGCCACCTGCTTTATCTTTTTGAACTAAGTAAAGACTGATATAGATTTTCATACTTATATCTTTAAAAGAGGGATTCTTCTGAATTGTAATCAAGAGAAATTTCATTGCTTAGTAAGATATTATTTGTTTGAAACTCATTCCTGTAACTATTTTTATTTCAAAAAAGTTTCAGACATTTCAAAAAGTTAGTCATAAATAGCTGGTTCTCCCAAGTGAATCGCCAATTGTTGTGCTATACAACAACCCCAATTAGAAATAATTAGGAAATTCATTTTCATTTATTTCTAGTTTTAAGGCAAAAAACTTTAGGAAATAAAGTTTCTTTGTGCTTTTTCACTTTATTCCTGAGTGCGCATCGCAAACCACATAACTTACAAACTTAAAAGACTTGAAACTCACTAACTCACACGGGCTATGAAATGTGCTAAGCTGTTTCCGAAGCTATATTAAAATCTTATTGAAAATAAGTTAATCATTGTTATAAACGAAAATCGCATCGCACCTCATTTAACCGATCAAAATTATAAAGAAATTCAGCATAAGTTGCGATTATGCAGACCTCATAAGCCAATAAAGTAATAAAAATTATGCTCCAAAGTACCATAAAAGGCATGCGCTTGACTTCTTGAATGCGCACTTCACAGTTCATAGTACTTAACTGAAAGAAAATTCATTTACCGCATAAAAGTTGCGATGTGAGATTTGTGCATATCGCATTTCATAGAATTTATGGGTAACATCATAAATGAAAAAAGTTATAAGTTGCGATATGCGATGAATGGAATTTAATTACACGGTCATGTGAAATAACTTGTCATATCAAACCGAAATATGAGATCCAACGTCTTAAATTGACTGATAGATATTCGGTATGAAGGTATAAAAGATTTGATTTTAATACAATCATGAATGATTAATAGAATTTAATAGAAATAAAGGTGTTGAGAGATTCATATCTATTCATGCATGTTTGAAATAATTTAACAAGGGATTTGTCTCTCTGTTCCATGTAATTTTAATGTTTTCTTCGTTCGCTTGAAATTTAGAGAATACTTAACGGAGTGAGGAAAATTGAAATGAACAAGAAAGGAAAATAAATTGACAAATAATTGTCTACCGAAGACTCAGATATGTCGGCCCTTTTTTCAAACACCACCTACAACAAGGATTTCGGAATTTATTCATGGGAAGAAATGTATAAGATTTTTGAGGATGAAAAACCAAAGCTAATAGACAAAGTTGCTTCAGTAGGGGAATCTGTTTCTTCAAACCAGACCTACTTCGACGTTGCATGTTCATTAGTTCATAAGGTAGCAGCAAGGCCAAAGATTCTTCCTTATATATACAGGGTTAAGTGGGTAATCGACCACTTAAGCATAGAAGACAAAACATTCAAAGAATCAAAAGGCGAGAATATTGGGTCATGCAGGGCAGAATACTTACAAGCAATGTACCATCTACCCTCCCAGCAACAGAAATATGACAAGGCTTTTCTTCAAAGCTTTAGAACAAAAAAATACAAATCTAATGAAAGTCATAAATGAATGGAAAGAATACTAAGGCAAAGTTAAGTGAGATAAACTTGGTACCTACCCAATTGCCCAAATTTCTTCCCTTACTGTTATGCTCTCGGTATGTTGTACATATTACTTGAAAAACTTGGTACCACTAGGTTTTCTGTAGATTGGGTCCCATTAATTAACGTAATCGTAAATTCTTTTATTATAAATTTGTCAAATATCCTATATGATAATTTAGCTAAACACATAATAGAGTATAGGAGTAAAATAAGTGTTTCATTTAGAGAAATACCTCCCTTTTACATGAGTTCCTATATCATGGGTGCAATTTTCTTTTCTTCTAGTTTTCCTGCCATGGGTTGGAAATCGACTACCCAAGACCTTAACCCCAATCCTTATTTATCACAGATCCCTTTGCGATTCATACTTCCATTTTCATTTTTACAAAATTTTCTAGAAAGTAATGTTGCCTATGCACCAAATGATATTTAATGAGAAAGCCCCTGGTGTTTCCAAAGAGGCTACTACAAATATTATTTTTGTTGCTCGATGGTTTGCAGAGGAGAGTTCCACATATGTCAGAGTATTTGGGAGTTATATTCCCCCCAACGTCCTACCATATTATGTTTCTAATAATTTTCTTGCAAGAGAGATATCCTACCAATTTGTTAATGGTATTTCTAAACAACTTAAAGATGCTAAGAAGGCCATTTGGCCTAATTTTCCTTTACAGTGTGGCACTTTTGCATTTTTTGATATTGGCCATGCCTATAAGGAAGTTTCAAAAATTAATCTATTAAATTTGGCAGTAATGCCTAAGCGTCCATTGATCCAAATTATGTAATTAAATAATACATCATTGATATCAAAATGAAGCCTTTTGTAAAACAAATAGACATATTTGATGATTTCTTTCAAGACATGGAAAATTTTTCAGATATAATTAAGTTTGCATCCAGTCAACTCAAGCAATATGATTTGGAAGCCTTCCAAACATATGGAAATAGATACTGGAGAGAATTACTCTTAACTTATTGACTATTGAAGATGTCAAGATACCTACTCCAGGTATTAACATAGATAATGAAGTGAAATACACGTCTGAAGACAAGTCAGCACAATCAGAGAATCAATCTCACAATTCAGATCATTATAAAAATGAATCTAAAAATAAAAAGGAAAGCCAAGAAAAGATAATTTATCAAGTAATCCAAGAGACTTAGATGCAGTAGAAAAAAGGAAAAAACGGAATAGAGTAAACTTCTCAAGAGGTTCAGCACAATTAAGACACACTTGATCAGTCAGAAAATCCCAAACCAAATAATTTAACTAGTGAATGAGATGAGTTTTCTAGAGAAATAAATACTTCTAAAACAAATCTCAATACTGATCAAGCTATTAGTTTTCAGATGCACGAACATTCCCCGAAGTTAGTGGAAACTTTTACTCCACTAGAACGAGTTCCATAAACTCATGATCAAGAGATCATTCCAACTTATCCTACAGAACGGATAGTGTTACAAGTTGAGGAAATCCCTTTGTTGGATATCTTCTACAGTCCTAGTCATAAGGCTGTAGTCAAGAGAAGAAAAAAGAGAAAACTTGATAATAGAGTCTCAAACCTTACAAATGAATCTGTTGAAGTTTAATGGAAGGATCCCCTAGCTGATCCTACTAAAAATTTAACCAAATTATCATAGTTTTCAGGGGTATATGCTAATGCCACTATTGATAAATCTACTGAGGTTAAAATGTTACTAAAGTAGAAGGAAGAAAGAATACAATAACTAGAGAGACTATTAGATCAAGAAAAATATAACTATAGTGATCAAATGAAATCGAAGATGTCCCAATTTCAAAAATATTTTGAGAGTTTTAATTTCCAACATCGAGCAAAAGTCACTGAGAAGACAACACAACTTGAAGCAGCAATATCCAGATTACAAAGCCATCCAAAGTTAGAGCAATTCATAAAGGAAGCATTGGATGTAAATGATAAGTTAAAGCAACAACAAGAATTATTTTTCCAACAAGATTCTATTACTGGCTCTTATTGTGACTCAAGTAAAATATAGATCCTGCAAGTAGCTATCCAAAAACTTGTATGTGAGAAGATCAAGAAGAAAATCCATGAACACATTCAATGGCAAGCATCAGACTTAGGCAAGGAAGCTGATCTACGCTAGGTAGATAAGTCCCACAAGGAAATATTATTTAAATATTGGGAATCACAGATAAGGCAGGCAGAGAAAGAAGTAGCGAAAGCCTTCAAGTTGGAAAATACAATTACTAAATATGTGTGTGAATAGCTTGTGAAAGCAGAAATTATCAAAGAGTGCACGTATGAAGTTCTCTCAAAAGTAAAATAGCTAGAAACATAATGGAAACAAAAGGCAGAAACACGGGATGAAACACTTAAAAAAGTAAATAAGTTTGATCAAGAAATTTATTGGGAATTTTTGATCAAACCTTATCAACAATACGAGACCCTGCAGTCTTTAACAGATTCGACAAGAAGATCGTAGCCATCACTCTCAAATGTGATATTCAAAGGATAGGTTAGATCACATATTTTGCAGCGAGCTCAGGTCAAGCCCATGCTAGATATTTGTCAACTTCGGGAGGAAATCCAAAAGAAATATTGGAACTCTTAAGTGATATTGTTACTTTATTTTCCTAGATTTTAGTTAAAGTTAGTCTTACGAGGATGGTTTTTTGAAACCTCTATTTTTTTGTAATAATCTATTTTAGATCATAGTTAGTTTAGTATTTAAACCCCTCTCATGCATTTAGAGAAAGGTCCAGAAATTTGTCAAAAACATTTGCAAAGAATGCACTATTGTAAGTTTGTGAATTCTTTGATGAATTAATGGAACACAGTCTGTTATCTTTTGATCATTAAAGTTGTTTAACTGATGTTGCATTAATGTAATATTTAAATTGCTTGAAAGTGAAGAGGATCAAATCAATTACTGTCAGTTTACATGAGTAGAACTTCATACATATGGTACTTATATTCACTTGTATTAAGGCCTACTTTATAGATTGGCAGGCATATTCCTATTGCATTATATATTTGAAGCGTTATTATAGATGAATGTTATGTGCACTTATGTTCTAATATTTGTCTGTGATTTCTTATTGAAAATATAATCACACATATGAATGCTATATATTTTTAATAAATCTTCTAATCAAACTACTTTTTTAGAAGAATAACCTTACACAATTTTCATCTCCTTCCACTGTTAATGATCTATATTACTAATATTTGAAGGATATCTCTTTAGATCGCATAAACGAAGAAAACCCTGAGTATATAGTAGAATAAATAGTTTAGATAGATGCATGTGATAGATTAGAATCATTTTCCATTGCATGTTGTATAATCAAAAAACACCCCCAAAATCATCCTTATTAGGGAACTGGTCGCATTATCCTGAGTTGGAGCCACTACACAAAACGAAAAAGGAGTTGTTTTAAGGTCTGGACTGAGTGGTTTTCCTGCATGTTTTGGCAGCGGAATTCCAAGGCCTCAACACCTAGCTAGCATACCCGAGAAGAGTTTGAACTTCTGGGAGAATTGAAGAACCCGTGTTTTAAGATACCCATTCTCCAAGATATTAATGATGTTCCCATATATAATATTATTAGCAAGGAGACATGTTTCAAAAATCCTCGTAGAAAGAAGAGAGACACCTCCACCATAAATTTTGCTAGACAATTATCTAATCTGATGTTGGGGAGAGTGATTTTTCCAAAATACCTAGACCCTCGTATCCCAGTAGTGGATGTGCACATTAATGGCATCATTGTCCCTCATACTCTGATTTATCTTTGGGATGTCATCAATATTATGACTAAGGAAACAATGATAAATCTAAACCTAAAAGGGGCTTTGAGGAAGACCACCAGAGTGCTGCAACTTGTAGACAGATCCATAGTAGCTCTTGAGGGATATGTTAAGGATGTAATGGTTTCCATTGACTCTTGTGACTATCCTACTCATTCCCTTGTTATGCAGTCCAAAACCAAGTTTAATGGCTACCCTCTTATCTTAGGAAGACCTTGTTTGACCACTACAAATGACTACATTAGTTAGGGTTTAGAACATGACCATCAAGAATGAACCCATATCAAAACAACTGATATTGTATCCTCCTGCTCAGCCTTCTATTTAACATGATCTACCTTTATTTATAGAGGATGAGGAAGAAGATGAAGTGTATCATACAACACCATACCCAATATATACCCTAGATGTTGTTATAGGAGGGGGGAAACATGATGAAGATTACTTCATTGAGCATATCCTTCATAACCAATCCCCCACTACCATCCCACTGGATGAACTTGTGAGAGAATATTGGATTACTCCTTGGATTGAGTTATACTCATTTGACTCAAGTCTTGAACATGTTAAAATTGTATATTTTGGCACATCCAGAACTTTAAACATTAACACCTCTCTCTCAGCCAACCAAGAAGAACAATTGTGCAAGATACTGAGAGAACAGTTATATGGTTTTTCTTGGGACTATGAAGATATGAAAGGGGTGCATCCCTTGTTTTGTAATTATAATATTTTCATCAAATATGGATGAAAACCTATGCGCCAACCCTAGAGGAGAGTAAAACAAGCCCTTAAGGACATAGTGAAGGAATAATTACAAAAGCTACTGGATGCAGGGTTCATATACCCCACCTCAAATAGTGAGTCAGTATCCCCTCTAGTATTAGTCCCAAAGAAGGAAGGTAAGCAGAGGATATATGTTGATTGGAGATAACTTCACAAGGCCGAAAATAAAGGCCATATCCCTTTGCCCTTGATTAACCAAGTCTAAGATGGTCTCGCACGGAAGAAGTTGTTGGGTACCAGATTTGTATACTTTTCTCTCCCATTTTTGCCCACCTTTCTATCTCTTTGTATCATTAATTATTCTAAAATTGCATGAGGTAAAACCCTTTTCTCTATCTTACATGGAATATTTGATTAATGAAGTAATAGTCATGGAGGTTTTACCTTTGCAAGCATTAACTCCGATTATTTTACAGATTTGGTAAAAGAAATGGGATTACAACTGTGAGTCATGGAACGACTCCTAAATTCTAGCGCTACCTTTACCTACTTTTACAATGCAACAGACTATGTCTCACGCCAACAATATTTCAAGCATTTTTCATGGTTTCCTTTTGGCAACTAGGTTGTTTTTGTAACTAATTGTATAATTGTAAATATTTAGTTTTTAAGGGAAATCTATGATTCTTGGAATAGTTGTAAAAAGAGGGCTTTAGGGTTGTGAATCAGGGTTAAGAAAGAATATACATATTTTGTAATAGAATTATTTTTCCAATTAACTCAATGCACAATAATCTGTTGTTTCACCTATAAACTGTGAGTTTTCCGTAACCCTGATTAGAGAGTTGGGCCCACTCTTCTGATCAGGTGTTGCACTATCTTTCTTTGTTTATGTTACATTTTAGTTTGGTTTTGTAACTATTTTTTCAGTATAACTCAGCAATTGCTATGAACACCCTTTGAATTCTACAATCCATTTTAATTAATGTTACAGTAGTTTTCTTATTCATTAATTAGAGCCTGTGATCCAATAGCAGGATGTGTGATTGCTCTTGCATATACTGTGCGCGTTAGTCTTGAAATAAATAACACTCTCGGGTTGATAATTTATGTCAGAAAAGGGTTTGAATATTGTTCACATTTCGACACCAACATTTTCACCAAGATTTTGGTGTTGTTGGCAAGGAAGGCTAACAAGGTGCAAGAACACGATCTTCAATTGATCTAAGGGTCGATCTCTCATCTTGGGGAGGGAATTTATTGCCCTACTTCAAGTCCTAAGCATAGTGTTCTGTGTTTTTCTGTTTTTTTATTTTTTTCTTTCGAATTGAGTCTTGGGGAGGGCAAACCTCAGCCTGCTCCAAGTCTTGAGCATAGTGTGTTTTTTTTTTTGCTTTTCTTTTTCATTAAGATCGATCTCTCATCTTAGGGAGGGTATTTGATACCCTACTCTAAGTCTTGAGTGTAGTTTTCAACTTTTCTTCTTTTTTATTCTTTTTTAGAAAAGGGCCAACTTCTCGTCCTGGGGAGGGTATTTGATTACCCTACTTCAGGTCCTCAACTTATATTTTCTTTTAGTTTATATGATTTTCTACTTAAACCTACTCTCTTGTCCCTGGGAGGAAGCTATCTACCCCGCTCAGGGTCCTGAGGGATTTTTCTATTTTGATGAATTATTCTCACCAATTGTATGAACAAAGATCTGAATAAGAGGGGCATAGTAATACCCCCAAAGAAAGTAAAGGCTCTGGAGAGGAATAACTATATCTATTATATCATCGAAAGGGCTAAATCCTAAGCATCCTCTCAGGGTAAGGGTCCAGAAAAAGTCTGAAGGGTATTCAGTTGAACAAGAAGTGTTGTCCATGGTACCAAAAGAAATTATTTCAATGGCGGAAGAAACAATAAATATGGTATCAGTGGAGGATACATCCCTGCTGTCAGTAGAAGAGGACGAAATAGCAAGTAGAGGGTTGGAAGAACTGAGAAATTCCAATTGGGTAGAAGAACCCCCAAAAGGGTTTTCGTCACCACGAGACCAAGGGAGTGCTGCAAAGCCTCCTACAGTTGAAATAAGCAATTATGATTTGGAAAGAGAGTTCTTGATGGGTTTTTCGTCACCAAGGGACAAGCAGAGTGCGGTGAAACCTCCTACAGTTGAATCACCCGAAGTACCAGCCACAAAACCAATTGAAATTCCAGGTGAGTATTGGAGAATATTTATGTCACCTTCAAGTTCTTCTATTGATTTTCCAATTGGAAACATTATAGCTGATGCACTGGTGAATCCCATTCCTTTAACGTCTTTGCCTAATTTTCATGGGCTTTCTTCTGAAGACCCTGATACATTCCTCTTCCAATTCGAAATTATCTATTAAGGGTATGATTATATCTCTGATGCTTCGAAAGAAAAAATATTTCGTTCTACCCTAAAAGGGATAGCCCTGCGATGGTTCATGGGTTTAGGAAGAAGAACTATTTCCTCATGGGATGGGATGAAAGAAGCCTTTTTGGAGAAATACCAAGATCACTGTAAATCCCGTGACATTAAGGAGGAAATATTTAAGTTTTTACAGAACAAGGATGAGAACATGGAATACTGCGTGGAACAGTTCAAATATTTATTGCAGAGATTAAGCCATAGTGACCTTGATAAGGATATTATGATGATCATTCTTCTCCAGGCACTTAGGGAAGATTCCCTGCAACTTCTGAACATAGTAGGAAGGGGTGATATTTCAAAGGAAGACTTCGACACCATCTATGACTATTGAATTTAGTGTTCACGGGGGGGATGCAAGGAGTGGAAAAGGAATTCGGTCATTAAAGACTTCTGGTGGAGGGGTTACAGAGGCAGAAATTGGAAACCTATTGGATATGACTGATATCCTAAGCACATTATCTTCCTATATTGACACTCTGCAAGAAAAACGGAAAAAAATAGTGTTAGAGAAGACTATGGCTATATTCTTCCCACAGTGCAGAAAGAAGCATCCTTTGATAGAATGCCCATTAAACACTGTGGAAGCCTGCGCAATCTATGAATAGACTCATGTGACCAGCTCATGTCCTTCCTTTCCTGGAATGAAAGCATTTTTTGAAGGGGCAAGTGAAGAAAATGTGGTAGACCAGCTGTACTTCATGGGGCCGAAAAAGCCATGGCAACCTCGACCACCAGCTATGAATCCAGGTATGTTTTAGGACCCATCCGAGTATTTTAATCATTTTAATATGGGTCCCCAGTCTGCACCTTTTTCATCTATGTGGTCTCAATATCAATATTCCCCGTGGCAACAATGGGTTCCCCAGGCCAGTTCCAACCCTTCATGGAATCCGAATTGACTTGGGCCCTCTCCTACTGTGCAATTTCCCCAATCTATGCCTCAACAAAAACTTCACTTTCCCTCTAATGTACCTCTTGGCAACCCAGCCCTTCAACCCCAGATTCCTATCTAGCTCAATTCCAATCCTAATAATATAGGGGTCCAACAAACAGATACTCTTAACCTTCCATCTTATAGAATTTCAACCGCATGACTTAACGAAATAAACTTGCGATTTGGGCGAGTAGTAAATGCCCCCATTTCACCTATTATCATAGAAAAGATTTCCAGTGAAGTTATAGAACCGGAACAAAGGACAGTTGGGGATAAACCAGACCAAAAAATAACAAATTAGACACCTCCCAAACCTTTTCTTAATCAGGGTCATCGAACTTTTCCACCATATCCTGAAAGATTGACCTTGAATAAACCAAACCCTCAAGTAGAGTTTGATTTCCTAGGGAAATTGCAAAATCTCTTTGTCAAGACACTCCTGCTACAGGATATGAGGGATGTACCTATATATGAAAAAATTCTCAAAGGTTACTATTCTAAGAAACCTAGGAAGAAACCAAGGGATCCTTTAACCATTCATGTGATGGGTAGACAGTTCGACATCATGCTAGGAAATACCATGCCTGTAAAATATGGAGACCTAGGAAACCCAATTCTAATAGTACAAATCAATGGGGTTGAAATCCCAAATGTACTGGTAGATTTGGGAACTTCTATCAACATTATTACCTCTGAAACAATCAACACATTCGGTCTCAGAAATGTTATGCCAACCCCTACCATCTTCGAACTACGAGACAGGTGTACAATTAAGCCGGTAGGGAAGTTAGAAGATGTGAATATTTTGGTGAATTCATGGCACTACCCTATGGACCTCCTCGTCTTATAGACATGATCCCCAGTTGGTGGTCACCAATTGATTTTGGGAAGACCTTGGCTCGAAACCGCAGATGCTTACATAGGGTGCCGATCTGGGCACATGATCATATCAAATGGGATGGTTACAAAGAATCTTACTCTCTACCCTCCTGCGGAACCTAGCCCATCTGAAAAATTATTAACCAGTCAGAAACCTCTACTAATAGAAGAGTCTGAACCTGAAAATGAAGAAGTTAAACCAATCCTCACTATTGGGCAGGCCATGCAATTCAAAACAGAAACCTTGGATAATACTATTAACACTTTCATCAATGATCCTGGTTCTGTTTCCAATTCTACTTGCCCAATTTTAGAATCTACTATGAGATGTGAGACACAGGGAAACATTGAACCATAGGATGAAATTGAAGACATTCCTGTAACTTCATCCCATGATAGTATTCCGATTGAAATTGAACTAGGGAAAACACTCAATATCAACCCCAATCTATCTGAATCCCAGACAAAATGGATTTTAAAAGTCCTTCAAGATCATCAAGAAGCATTTGCCTCAGATTATACCCACATGAAGGGAATCCCAGATAACTTATGTACTCATCATATTTATATTAAGGAATATTGCTACCCTGCGAGACAACCCCAACAGAGAATGAACCATGCTCTAAAGAATATCGTCAATGAAGAATTACAAAAATGATCGGATGTAGATTTCATTTACCCCATTTCGTATAGCCAATGGGTATCTCTACTAGTTATTTTTACTAAAAAGAAAGGTAAGTGGTGAATTTGTGTAGAATATAGGGAGTTAAACAAGACAACTCAAAGAGACTATTTCCCTTTGCCATTCATTGACCAAGTCTTGGACACCTTGGTTGGGAAGAAGTAATTTTCCTTCCTAGAGGGATTCAACAGATATAACCAGATCCAGATAGCTCGAAAATACCAGGATAAAACAACTTTCACATGCCCATGGGGGACCTTTGCATATAGGGTCCTCCCATTTGGCCTGTGTAATGCCGCTGCCACCTTCCAGAGGGAAATTCTGGGAATCTTTTCTGATTTGGTCTATGATAGCGTGGAAATCTATATGTATGATTTTACTCCATATGGAAACTCATTTGAAGAGGGATTGGAAAATTTGGAGAAAGTACTCAAAAGATGTAAGTAGACCCATGTATCTCCTAGTACAGTAAAATTCCATATGATGAGGGAAGAAGGGATAGTATTGGTACATTTTCTCTCAGTTACTAGAATTTGAGTTGAACTAGCCAAAGTAGAGATAATATTGCACTTTACGGTACATAAGACACCCATAGAGTTATGTAGCTTTATTGGTTGTGTTGGTTATTACAGACACTTTACAGAAAATTTTGCTAAAATAATACATCCACTTTTTCAATTTCTAACAAAAGATGCAGAATTCTTGTAGACTGAAGATTTTGAAGTAGCTTTCATGAAAATTAAGGGATTGATTTGCAAGGCTCCAATCCTTCGAGGACCTGATTGGGCATTACCATTTCACATACATGATGATGCTTCTCAGAAAGCAGTAGGAGCTATTTTAGGACAACAGGTAGACAAAACACCGTATGCAATTTATTGTGTCACCAAGAATTTAATTCCTACTGAACTAAATTACACGATGACAGAGAAAGAATTCCTAGCTGTCATTTATGCTATCAACAAGTTCTTGAACTACATCACCAGGTATCCTACTTTTGTACTTACTGATAATGCAAAAATAAGGTATTTTATGAATAAACCTATCACTCCTAGCCATATTAAAATATGGTTGCTATTGCTTCAAGAGTTTTATATTACAATAATAGACAGACCAGGAAAAGAGAATGTAGATGTTGATTTCAGGTCTACAATGGATAATAATGACGAATGTACACCAATAGAAGATAGTTTTCCTGATGAGCATATTTTTGTAGTTTCTACTAAACCTTCGTGGTATGTAGATATTGCTAACTATCTTGCTACAGGGAAACTGCTTCATCATTTTTCATACAGGGAACAATGAAAAATTATTCATCATAGTGCCCGATATTCTTGGATGGCACGGTACCTTTTTCATACAGGAGCTGATAAGAAGATTCTATGTTGTGTATCTGAGTATGATATTTATGAACTATTAAAGGCTTCCCATGATGGCCCTTGTCGAGGGCATTTTGTAAAACAAAATAACAGGGCATAAGGTGCTACAAATGGGATATTATTGGCCTTCTATCTTTCGTGATGCACAAAATTATGTTAGGAGGTGTGATAATTGCCAGTGTATGGGGCAGCCTAGTCGAGCTGATGAAATGCATTTGCAGGCATAGGTAGTCCTCGAACCTTTTGAGAAATGGGCTATCAACTTTGTTGGACCCTTCAACCCACCCTCCCAGCAAAAGGTCCACATTTTTATCTGCACATATTGCGTGACTAAGTGGGTAGAAGCCAAAGCTATTTTGAAAGCAACAGAGCAGGTGGTCTCGGATTTTCTATTTGAAGAATTTTTTCTCATTACGATACTCCAAGAGAGACTATTTCAAATGGAGGAGAAAAATTTACATCACACATGATAGCAAAGGTTATGCAGAAATATGGGGTAAAACACATGGTGACATCTCCATACCGTCCCTAGGCGAATGGACAAGTGGAAAGAACAAACAAGACATTGGAAAATAGCTTGACAAAAACTGTGGCATACCATCATCGAGATTGTGCTCAGAAGCTGCCTTAAGCTCTCTGGGTGTACAGAACAACATGGCGGAACACAACTGGGTTTTCACCATCTGAGATGGTTTATGGGAAATCCCCATTGTTTCCAATATAATTTGAAATCAGTATGCTCAGAACAGCTCTTGAAGTTGGTTTGGATCTGTCAAATACCCAGAAACACCGACTGGCCCATCTCAATGAACTAGATGAAATCCGTTCAATGGCTATCCAGAGGACTACTACTATTCAGCAGTAGAGAATGAAATGGCACGATAATTTTATCAAGAACAAGGTGTTTCATAGGGGAGACTGGGCATTGCTTTATGATTCTCGCTTTAAGGATTTTAAGGGAAATATTTGCACTCACTGGATGGGATCTAATGACATGGATGTTGTGTTTGATAATGGAATAGTCAGGCTAGTCACAGTTGATGATACACATGCTACATTCATAGAAAATGGACATCGCCTGAGATTATACCACCGCCCAGCCTCTAAGGATGCTTTCATCAAACATCTCTCTCAGAAATATGGTTTGAAGGTTATCAGCGCAGAGCACCCTTCCTCTGCATCCATGCTTTAAAAAAATAAATAAATAAATAAATAAAAATAATAAAAATAGCTAAAAAAAATGAATAAATACTGTTACTATTTATTTTGTTGTATTTTTGCAGGAGTTACTACTAAGGAGTAATTTTTTAAAGATAAAAAATTTCTTCTAAGTATCGTTGTTGTTACTCCTTGGAAGCAACTATTCATGATGTTGTTACTTGGTTGCTACTACTCACGATGCTGTTACTTGGTTGCTCCTACTCATGATGTTGTTACTTAGTTGCTGCTACTCATGATGTTGTTACTCAATTGCTGCTACTCATGATGTTGTTACTAGGTTGCTGCTACTCATGATGTTGTTATTTGGTTGCTACTAATCATGATGTTGTTACTTGGTTGCCGCTACTCATGATGCTATTACTCAGTTGCTGCTACTCATGATGTTGTTACTCGATTGCTGCTACTCATGATGTTGTTACTTGGTTGTTACTACTCATGATGCTGTTACTCGGTTGCTGCTACTCGATGATGTTACTCCTTGGTTGCTGCTAGCTAGATGATGTTACTACGGATGTTGTTACTCGTACTGTTGTTACTCTAGATGTTTTTACTCCGAATGTTGTTACTCGCACTACTGTTACTCCAAATGTTGTTACTCTAGATGTTACTACTCGCACTACTGTTACTCCAGTTGTTGTTACTCGCATTGCTATTACTCGAGATGATGTTACTCGCACTGTTGTTACTCTAGATGCTGCTACTCGTACTGCTGTTACTCCATCTGCATCATTAATGCACCATCATTCTACCAACCATCACTTCATCCATGTAGGCCATCTGGTGCGTCTCCACTTGAATTTTACGTATTTAATTAAATATTCCATGTAAAGACACTAATACCGCAGACGAGTAGTTTTAAGTTAGGGGGGGGGGTGGGGGTGCCGTCAAAATTTAATGATGGCATAATAATGATTTTACAAGTCATTATTACAATTCCATTACTGTTCCATTCATCGCACTTATCATACTTTTTCATGATTTTCCTATTTTCCCAAGAATTACCATCCGTATTTACCGTTACTACCCCTCATTTTTCACCATGCAATCTTGCCAAATTTGGTACCCACCATGTCATCCAATGGTCTAATGTTCCATAGTGCTATTACAGTCTCCATAGTATGGGCAGACTGGCTGTGCGGCATGAACCTAAAAATACAGTTTCGGTCTATAGTAATCCAGAGGTATGGCAAGTGTTTGTCGATGCAGGATGGGATATCTACTTTGATAGATTGCAGGGGTTTGATAAAGGAATTACAATGGAGTTTGCTATTATTTTGGATGAGAACTTCTCGTGGGTAAGAGGATTAGAAATTCCTGTCACAGAAGAAATAATTCAAGAATTTAGCGGGCTGAGACAGCAAGGGCAGTAGTGGTTTTCTCGGAGAGTTCCTCTCTCAGAGTTTCCCGAACTGTTCTTACAGGGAGGAGAAAGTGTCGTTCCATATGGGAGAGGGTATGAATGCAAGTCTGTACCATATCCATGTAATGAAGTAGTATGTTTTGTAATGAAGTACATAACCTGCGAAGAATGAGCCACAACCCTGTTCAAATATCACTTTAAAATTTTGACTCACCTTTGATTCCCATAGGCTAAGGCGCATTCCTTAAACATGTGTTTTTTTTTATTAAAAAAATTGCAACATACGGCACAATTTTCTCAGCGTTCGCGCCAGATGCCGGTAGTTCTCTCCAATCATGGATTGGAGCATTTACTGGTCATGCATGTAATAGTCATATTTTGATTCTCTTGGGTAGAACTCTGCAAATCATGAGAAGAAGAGATAGCAATTGTCATTGCTACTAGAGAAGAAGAGCCAGTTTCTCCGGCTGGTTTATCTGGGGAAGAACATTCAGAGGACATGGAATTAGACCAGTAAGAATCGAAAGAGATGGAGATGGAGAATGATTAGGAAGAACCTGAAGAAATGGGAATAGAGCAGACAATTGATGACACAGTCAAGGCTATCACACAAGAACCAGCCTCGTGTGAAGAACCCACAGATGAAGGAATTATGGATATAGTGCATGAAGTTGAGACTGCCATACAGTCGTAAAATTTTGTTAATGAAGAACAAGAAGGTGGAACATCAGACAGAGGGATGACAAGTGATCTTGTTTTGCAAGAAACAGCATCACCTGCCCAAGCAAATATGAATATTGAAACAAATGGGGGTGTTACACAAGAACCACCCTCGATTCAGCTAGAACATGGAAACAGGGAAGTTTCAACCTATGAAGTCAACACTACTCCATAAGAACTAGTGCCGACAGCATAAGAGGAAGCAATCCATGAAGAAGAGAAAGATAGCGAGGAATTAACCCATGAGGGTGATACGGTCCCACAAGAACCAGTATGCACCATAGAGGAGGAAATAATGCAGAAAGGGTAGGAGGACAAAAGGGAAACAATCCTTAGAATTGATGCTATTCCACAAGAACCAGCACCGACCTCGACTGAAGTAGTAGTGCATGAAACTCAGGCCCAAGCTGGAAATGAGGATGATGAAGCTATTCCCCGTTATCAGTTCTAGTCTATGATGCCTAGAGGGGTGAGGGGTTTCCACTCATCCCAATGATTAATGGAAGAAATAGTTTTCCCACCAGTGCTTAAGTTCGTAAACCCAGGAAAGGAAATGACCAATATCAGCGCAGTAATTGCTGAATCTCAGCTAGAGCACCTAGAGGCTCGTAAGGGAGACAAAATTCCCATGGAAACACCAGAACACATGATGGTTGATGGAAATTTTGACCAAACGGAAGGATTCCCTGAGGTAAATATAGAGAAATATGCCCCTGAAGATAGGGAGTCTAGCCAAAAATACCTAACAGAAGAACCAGTTGATAATACTGGCAGCATTCCACTGCCTCCTGAGCCTGTTACAGGCTCAGAAAATGAATTTATTTTCAAAGAGGAATGGGTTGAAAAATGTGAGAAAAGAAGATTACCTCTCAAGAAAAGGTATCAGTTGCAGTTCAATGACACCATGAGATTGAAGAAGGAGGTTCGGGATTTGAAGAGGCAAGTTTCCCAGTTGAAGAAGAAGGTAAAAGTCTACAAGTGGAAGGCAGTAAAGACAAAATTTGATGTCTCTTCCATAGCTACTTAGACTGGTCTAATTGAACAGTTGTTTGAAGGTCGAGAATTTTTCTTGGCTGCCAAAATCCAGAGCTGGTAGTTTGCTGTGAATGGACATCAGAAAGAGACAATGCAGGTGCAAGAACAGGCTGTCAAGATCATTACAGGATACATAGACCAGTTGAATAAGGCACAGCTGAGGCAACTTAAACAAAAGGCCGGAATAGAATAATTGGAAAAACAATTGCAATTGCTGCAATCAGATGAGGAGAAGATGTTCTCCCTGGTACAGCAGGTAATGACATGTAGACCTCCTGCACATAGCTATGCCTTATTCCTTCATGAACAATTTCTTTTGTTTTTCCTGGAGAGTATATATATAAGGAAATTGGGCACGAGATTGAGGACCCCATTCAATTTCTCCATATCTTGAAAATTCATGATATCATAGGACAACACTTAACGTGTGAGCTCTACATGCATGGTTACTTCTTGAGGCATGATTAGGCCTTTAACCTCGTTCCATTCATGGGGGATATTCATTTAAGAGCTTTTTCCTCCCGCACCATCAATTGGATTAAATGGAGAAAGGCCTACGATACGTTTGAGGAAAACAAATTCATGAGGCCACTAACGATGAGGAAGGAGCATGGCCACTTAGTAAATATTTATAACAACCATTTTACCTTTCTACAGATTGAGGGGTGTAGAGAACACATTTTGACAACCCAGAAATGGTGTGCTAACCTCTCTGTCAGACAGATTACAATGTTCTGTAAGGAAGCACTGGACAGTTGTCAGAGGAGGTGGATGTTGTCATCTTCAGCTGTTAAAGGTCGATAACCATTTGGAGCACCTAAATTTTCACACACACTAGAGAGGATGCCACATTTTTTAGCATGCATTCAAACTTGTGGGGTCAGGTGGATGGGGCTGAGGTTTCAGTTTCCCCTTATTTGGTTGCCAGCCGAGCAATATACTCCTACTTATAATGTTGACCTAGACTGGTCGAAGGATGTTGTTTTGATGGAAGGATATAAACCCCCTGGGATAGAAATGGATGAAGAATATGATCTCACATAGCTTCATGCCAGTCACAGTTACTCCAACCCAGATCCGAGGAGACAACGAGCTGCATGAGGACATGCATATAGACCAGTTGGGGGAAGATGTTGGGTACAAAATTTGTATACTTTTCTCTCTCATTTTTGCCCAACTTTCTATCTCTTTGTATCATTAAGTATTCTAAAATTGCATGAGGTAAACCCCTTTTTCTCTATCTTACATGGAATGTTTGATTAATGAAGTAATAGTCATGGAGGTTTTACCTTTGCAAGCATTAACTTCGATATTTTTATAGATTTGGTAAAAGAAAGAGGATTACCACTGTGAGTCACAGAACAATTCCTAAGTTCCAGCACAATATTTACCTGCTACTACAACGCAAAAGACTTCGTTTCACCCCAGCAATATTTTAGGTGTTTTCATGGTTTCATTTTGGCAACTAGGTTGTTGTTGTAACTAATTGTATAATTGTAAATATTTATTTGTTAAGGGAAATCTACGATTGTTGGAATATTTTTATAAAGAGGGCTTTCGGGCTCTGAATCGGGGTTAAGCAAGAATATACAGATTTTGTAACAGAAGTATTTTTCCAATAACTGAATGCACAACACTCTCCTGTTTCACATGTAAAATGTGAGTTTGTCGCAACCCTGATCAGAGAATTGGGCCCACTCTTCTGATAAAGTGTTGCATTATATGTTACATTTTAGTTTGGTTTTGTAACTGTTGTTTCAGTATAACTTTGCAATTTCTGTGAATACCTTTTTAATTGTGCAATCCATTTTAATTATTGTTACAGTAGTTTTCTTGTTCATTAATTAAAGCCTGTGATCCAATAGCAAGCTGTGTGATTTCTCTTGCATATATTGTGTGCGTTAGACTTGAAATAACTAACGCCCTCGGGTTGATAATTTATGTGGGAAGAGGGTTTGAATATTGTTCACATCTGGACAGCAACATTTTCACCAACAGAAGTTCCTTTTCCTTTGATGGATTTAGTTCTTACAATGAGATCGAGATCAACCCTAAAGACCAAGAGAAGACCAAATTTACATGCCCTTTGGGTACCTTTTCTTATAGATTCCTCCCATTTGGTATATGAAATTCCCTTCCACTTTTCCAAGGGCATATTTGAGTCTTTGTTGAATTTTTTTTGTTGAGATCTACATGGATGATTTCACTCTGTATGGATGTGACTTCCAGGAAGCCCTCTATAATATGTGTAAACTCTCGATGACGTGTATTGAAATGAATCTCTTGTTGAGCCATGAGAAATATGAATTCTTAATGAATGCAAGGACTATCCTTGGCCATTCCATATCTCAGGAAGTGATACAGGTGGACCCAAACAATATTTCCATCATCAAAAGGGTTCCTACTCCTCAAAAGTAGAGAAATGTTAGGAGTTTCCCCGGCTTAGCTAGTTATTTTAGAAGGTTTATCAAAGATTTCATTCAAGTCGCTTAGCCATTGTTTGGATTTATGGCCATGTATTCATATTTTTGTTGGAAAATTAGCTTCCAAGAGGCCCTTGAAATATTAAAAGAAAAATTGACCATTGCACCCATACTTAGGGGTCCCATCTAGGCTCTGGATTTCCATATCCATATTTATGCATCAGAAATTTTTTTGGGAGAATCATTGGGACAAGTAAATGATAAGTTTAATTATGCCATTTATTTCATTAGTAAAAATCCATCTAAGGTTGAATTTAACTACACTATCACTAAAAAAGATCTCTTAGTTGTTGTACACTCCTTCAACAAATTTAGGCACTATATCATCGGATACCAAAATTTTGTGGATATTGATCATGAACTTATTGAATATATGATGAATAATCATGATCTGAATGCTAGGATAATTAGATGGTTGTTATTATTAGAACTGTTTGATTTGACTATCATTGAAAAACTAGGAAAATAAAATGTAGTTGTAGATTCTTTATCTAGACTTAATCTCCATGTAAGTAATCAAGAGATGGTCCATGGTTAAGTTCCATGTGATCACCTATTTTCTATCTCGGTGCTCTCTCCTTAGTTTTCTGACATATCCAACTACCTTTTTACTAGTAGGTTTCATCCAAAATTTTCATCCAGAGAGAAAAGCAGAATTTTGAGTAAAAGTGCCAATTTCACTTGGATTGGGGGGAGCCTTTTCAAAATGGTACCAGATCATATTTTGAGGATATGTGTAAGGAAAGAGGAATTCATTTAAATCCTCTCAACATGTCATGATGGGCCTTGTGGGGGTCATATTTCTTCTAAGAGGATAAATTTTAAAGTTCTATAAGTTGGCTACTATTGTCCCACTCTCCATCAATATGCAAAAGGTATACCAGTGGATATGATCAGTGCCAAAGGATGAGGAAACCCACACCCAAGGATGAGATGCCTTTAAGACCTCAAGTGGTCTTAGGGCGATTTGACAAGTGGAGCATGGACTTCATTGGGCCAATTGATCCACCATCAGGATAGAGGAAATACATTATTGTGTGCACTAAATATTTGACAAAGTGAACTGAGACAAAGGCTATCAAAGCATAAACACAACCAAAATCGGATTTTTTTTAAGGGAAATCATTTTCTACAAATTTGGGTATCCAAGGTAGATATTCACTAATCAAGAAGCTAAATATACATCAAATTTTATTGAGAATATCTCGAGGGAGCACAATATCAAACATGTAACATATACTGCCTATAACCTTCAAGAAAATGGGAAAGTATAGGTCACAAATAGGGCATTAGAGAGCATCGTCACCAAGGTTGTTAGCAACAATAAGAGAGATTGGGAAGACAGATTAGTGGAGGCCACTTGGGCCTATAACACAACTTGGAAGACAACCATTAGGTTCACTCCATATTATTTGGTTTTTGGGAAGAAGGTTATGCTTTCTATTGAGATTGAATATAACACTCTGAGAATGGAATCCCAATTTTAATAAGATTCCACAAGATCACAACAATAAATGCTTCTCAAACTGAATGACTTAGACAAGTTTAGAATGCAGGCTCTCCTACAAATTGAAGCTATACAACTACAAAATAAGGTGTGGCATGATAGGAATATCAAGGAAAGTATTTTTCAAGAAGGGGATTGGGACTTATTATATGAATCTAGGTTCAAATATTTTAAAGGGAAAATAATGAAGAAATGGTTGGGTCCATACCTAGTAGCAAATTGTGATGAAAATTGAGTTGTCCATATCAAAACCACTCATGATGAAGGGATACCCTTGTTCGTCAATGGCTATAGGCTAAAGCTATACAAGAGACCTATGTCAAAGGAATAATTCATCAATACCATTATTAGAGAAATAAATGTGATTGGGAGTTTCATGGCTTCTAGTCCACAACACTCCTAGAAATTTGAAAAAATAAATAAATAAAAAGTCTTAGATGAAAACATTTATGAGGCATATTAGGCCAACTCTAGGGTTCAAAACCTCACTCAGGAATCCCACGAGAAAAAAAAGGGAAGAAAAATAATAAAGATACCTAAGTGAAAACGTCCTATGAGGCACCTAGGGTAGGAATGTAGGTTGAAACCCTCCTCAGAGGAAGCATGCTTGTCTCAAGAAAAAAAAAAAAAAGGAACACAAGAAAGAAGCTTATACCATGTTTCCCGACTTTTGTCTTATTTTGTAGGATTATACAGAGTGGAATATTTCATTGTTATAGGCCCAAAATTTACAAGATATCATACATTCTTATATCTATCCACCAAATATCCATAATCTCCATTCATATGACCATATATCTCCACCATCCCATCATAATAAAATTCAAATTTCACCTCCTCTTTGTGATGTTATAGGAAGGACATGTATTGCTACAGGAAGGTCCTTTAGTGCTACAGGAGGATCCCATAAAGCTACAAGAGGTAGATCTCAGGAGGAGGAAAACCTAAAATAACATTATGGCTCTAAGAGATGATGAATAAGGTTCTATAATGATTTTACAGCATCCATCCATCACCCATGGACTCTATTTCACCAAAAATTTTCTCAAACTCTCCACTTTGTTCTACTTTTTAAAAAAATAGAGAAGCCATCATTTCTATTCCTACAAGTGTCTAAACTAATAATTAAAGACCCTAACACTATCCTCAATACCTTTCATCATCTCCCTCATCACCCTCATGTAGGCTGAATACTCTAAAGGAAAATAAAAGGATTACTACAAGAAGAAACCTCCTCCCTTAGCAGCTTGTGCAAACACCAAAGATATCACTGATATTATTTTTTTTCTCTCATCAAAAGGGATGATGAAACCTATTTTTCAACTATGAATAAGGCACATCACTCTCAGGGAGGCTTTCCACCAACACCAATATCTTGGAATCAGAGAGGCACCTGAACACACAAAAAAAAACAACAATCAAGGTATCATAAAAAAAATAAAGATATGCACAGGAAATAAGTTAGAGAATCAACTCCATTGATGTCGATGATATATGGTCCATCTCTAGCATGCCAAAATCAATAGTAATTTGATCCTCAGGTAGGCTTAAGTATAGAAAACCCTTACCTCCACCTTATGTGTAAATGACTAAAGTGTGTAAATGTTGAGAAGGAATTTTTTAATAACTTGGAGGTTGCCAGTTAACTTGGCCATCCTCGAATAGTGAAATAGATATGGGTTTGATCACTCATGAAATGCGGAGATGTCATATAGAATGAGGTAGGATAAAATATAATGGGTGGTGATTACAAGAGACAGAGGAATGACTACTCAGACTGGGGATGTTTGTCCGAAAGAGGAAACACCGTATAATTTAAACGTCACCACAACGATCCAAGAATCAACTCAAAAATGGAATATTATGTACTCAAGATCGATTTATTTTGCACATTCACTCATTTCAAAAATATTTAGAGAGAGGAAAAGTTGTGGTGTGCCACCGAGATGTTTTGAACCTCTATCTACAATTACTACAGGAAGGAGCTACATGCATGCATGCAATTTCTACAGGAGCACCAAGAGGATGCTATAGGAGGAATTAGAAGGTGATAAGGGGTCACAATGGTTCGAATTTGTCTCCAAATTACCATATATATCCAGGGCTACTTGAAAAGAAGTAAGTTTCATCATCTCCCTAGTCGTTACATTAAATTGCATGCAAATTCTACTTAGATTTTATAGGTTGTGGTAGTATAATTATGTAAGTAGAAGGTCTCTTTGAGAATTATAGTGGTTGGAAAAGAAGAGATTTAGTTGAAAAGGATTTCTATCATCATTTGCACTCACTGCTACCAAAAAATTAAGCATTGTATCACCATTGAAGCTATAAAGGAAAATAACTCTCCCTCACCTAATTAGTACTAAGAAGATACAACAAAAGAGATGAGGGGAGTATTCAAAAAGAGGAAACCCTCAGACACTAAAACGATCCACCTACACACTCCTGTGGTAAAAATTTTCAGAAGACACCAATGGTTAGGATTCTTTTAGTTGTTAAAGGGGTATGAATATGACCTTTCCCTTGAATTTTCCATTGCATTGAATTTCCAAAAAGAGGAAAGTGCCACCACTATTGTAAGAGGGTTAACTATCTCTCTCATTCGTGAAATAATTAGGAGAGTGGAAACCCTACCTCTAGGCATGAAGTGGAGCAAGGAAGAAAAATCCATGAGTGTCAATTATAGAAACAATTTCTTCATTTCAAAATAAAAACATGTTGAGGATAAGAATTGGGTCTGAAGAGAAAGCCTACCTTATCCTTGGGATGAGGTGGATTGTGATATATTTAGTTACATATCCTGTGAAGGAAGAATGATTGTGTTTTATGATTACCATATCAAATTATTTCATGAGTTGATATTGAAGAAAGTATTTCCTCTTCCTCAAAGACTTAGTGTGCCATACTTTCTCCTACAGTCAATCAGAGATATGGGTCAAAAGGTTAGGGAAGGAAAACACCAACATCTATCTCACCATGGCCTATTAAAATTGATAAGGATGGATACTTTGAGCAACTTGATAATCCCTATCCTGTGGACTAAATTCATATACATATATAGGGATACTTTCATAGGGACACAAACCATTACCCATGGAGAGACACATGCCTCTAGAATTAGAGGTAGGGATGGAAAAACAAAAGAGGAGGAAGACACAAAAATAGAGGAAAAGGAGGCAACAAAAATAGAATAACTAGAGATAAAAATAGAGGAAGAAGAGGAAACAAAGGCATAGCAAGTATAAGGAGGATTCAAAAGGGAAAGGGAGGAGAATCAAGTGGAAGAATAATTAAGTCCTAAGGAAACTACTAAACCCAAAGAATAAGATAAATAACCATATAAAACAATATTATATCGAGAAAATACTAAAAATGAGTTAGATTTAACCTTAGCTACATTAGGCACTACTGTTAAGCCTAATATGAAGAGACAAATAGCAGGCTCCCTATTTTTTAAGACCTAAAAAAGCACCAAAATAAAACAAGGGAGACCAAAAACTCCCACAAGGGTCCCCATCACCATTGAAGAATCTCCAAGTAAGAAAGAGGAAGTAGGACCCACTGAAGGAAAAATTAAAGAGTTCACCTCTCTTAAGCCTAAAAAAAGACATCTATATCATATGTGAGGAGGCCTATGACCATGTCAACTACCTTCAAGTAGCCAAAGTCACCAACAATCCTCGAACAAGAGGAAAAAGGGAAGCTATAGGAGGGGCAGAGTATGCTACAGGAGGGGCAGCATGTGCTAGAAGAGGGAATAAATGGGCCACAAGAGGAGAAAAGTGTGCCAAAACAGCTATAAGTGAATAAAAGTGACCAAAATGAGGAAACAACCTCCCCAAAAACATTTCAGAAGGATTCCCCAGAGCTGCAAGAGCCTAGTCTATAGCCTAGCCATGGGTCCTATTATAAATTCATTGAAGGGGGGAGAATCTTCCCTGAAAAATTTACAATTTCACTTATTTATGAACTAGAAATAGAAAGGGGAAGAACCCACTGGTGGATGTAAATTGTTAAAACAAGGAATGTGGAAGATGCGGGACTGATGGAAGAAGGACTCAATGAGATGGGAAAAAAATTGGTTGATTTAAGACTCAAGAATTATATGATGAAATAACAGCTACGTGCAAATAATATGAGGCTCCAAGAGAAGTTGAAAGAGGCTCATAGCTGGTTTACACCCACCCTAGAATTCCTACCAAATCTCGGGATTTCCCCTTCAGAAATAACTATGACTTCCACCAAGTTGCATAAGTATACTCCGACCTTGGGTCATTAAATCCCCATCATGAGTTTTCCATCACCCCTTGCCAACATGCCTATGTTAAACCCACCACATCTAGGTCCTCTATCCCTCATATGGGAGACCCCTTGTTTGGTTGAGGCTTCCTCTTTGTCGACTTCAACACCTATATTCCAAAAAGGAAGCAGTACCTTGGATCACGCGTCTCTATACAAGGGACATCTTGGGGTGGCACTATGGGAGACATCATTGTCCACAGATGTCATCGATCCTTCTGGCATTCGACTACGACAAAAGCTTTGATGTCAAGATGGTATCATACATTACAACCATTGCACTTTGATCAGATTTGGTTAAGACCCGTGCCTCCATAAGCATCTCTGTCAACAATGCTTACACGGGAAGGTCCCAGCCAAAACCTATGCATACAATGCGCAGCTATATGCCATATGAATTTTACACATATGGGTACCACATTCCACCTATTGTAAAAGAAAAAACACCACTGAGGGCATCAGCAGTCATCATCAACAACTGCCAACATCATTACCATAGCAGTGACATAGACATAATATATAATCTGTCAATTTTTGTTTAACTAGCCACGGCATCACGAGCATGGGACATGGCCGCCTCGTTGAAAATTTGTATATATTGTAAATTGTGTTTGCTTACAGGGATCCCTTAGGCCATTGTCATTCTTGGAAATGGTGTAGGGTGTTTTCAATTCCAAGGCTTCACGCGGGTCTCTCTCTCTCTCTACGCTTGATACAGAAAAGAAACTATAATGTATTTCAGCTATACAGTCCTTCCTAGACCTCACACATTAGGGGGAAACTGTTAAAACTAGAAAATCGTACAACAGAAGATGACATTAATTAATGTCAAGCCAAAGGATTTACAGGGCTGGAATACATTAAAGAATTCAGAAAGTAATTAAAAATCTCAAAGGTTTGAGGAAAGTCAAATTTTAGCTAGTCTTAAATGCTATTTGCACGCATTATCCTTCGCGAATAGCGCTTTTTGCGTGCCTTTTTGCCCGATATGCACACATTCCTTAGAGTGGAAAAATTTCACTATCTGGGACCACACAAATCAAACGACAAGTCACTCCTTACTTGAAGCCACCTAAGGGAAACCACCAATGCCTCCTTAGACACTATGTGAGTACACAATGGAATATTTGGAGCACACAAAGGAATCATACCCCTCTCTTGGGTCACCATCCTCCATGTACAAAGAGAGGGAAGGAGGATTTGAAATCTCCTATATAAAGCCACCATGAGATGAAGAATGGGTGATCAGATTATCATGCTGGCCAGAATTGCCCAAGCAATACCAGCAATGTGTGACCCGGAGTTGAAGATAGAGGGGACTCGTTTGTTGGACATCCAACAAATTTAGCCCAACACAGTAGAGAGAGAGGGATACTGCACCGAGGCAAGCTTCAGATAAAAAAATCCTTGCATCGGGACCTAGAACCATTGTCTAGGGTCCCTTTGGAAAGAGGGTAAAGTATCACTCTTCTTACTACCAGCGCTCAATAGGAGGAGCCTAGAGCCACTGTTTGCATTATTGTTGTCATTTGACTCATTCAAAGCTTCTGTTTATTTATGTTTAGTTTTATTTTAGTTTTTGGTTTACATTTGAATGATTTTTCCTTTATATAGTATGCTTATTTACTCCACTTCCTTTTTCCTGTTACCAGTAGTTTAACGGGGTAAACCATATCCCTTAAAATGCTATGATTTCGTACATACGTGCACCAAACACACCACAAAAGTCTTCAACAAGCTGGTTGGCAGTAGAGAAAAACTAGATATGGAACTAAAACTATCATCATCTTAAACTCGCAAATATATACTATCCGCATCCTAGACAAAAATAATTGATATATGGTAAGCCTTGTAAATGTGTCTAGTCGATAAAGGTGATAGGAGAAAGTATGCTTATAGCTAGGATAGAGAAGTTCTGGTGACTAAAGGAGGAACTAAGTAGGGAAGATGGATTTCTTCCAATGTATTGACAAATTTTTTCATTGTGACAAAAACCCACCAATTTAATTACCACACTGGCATTTTGGAGCCTCCTTGTGATGTTACTATCTATTGTTCCAAGTATATCATAACAAATTTATGGTTCGTTGATGTTTTTCTAAGTGTCCAGGACTTCTTCTCAGATTCTAACTATTCAAGCCAGTTTATTACACATGCTTGTATTTTTGATGCATTTACAATAACACATCTTTCTATCAAGATTAGAATTCCATGTCTATCTTTTGAAGTTAGGAATTTTTCATTCTTGGAAAACAGTGTCTGTGAAGTCTTTGGTAATAGTAATTGTGTAGTATTTAGTGGTAGATATTTTGCATCTCTCGGACATTACGTAGCCCTTGATGATAGTGATTTCTTATTTGATAGGAATTACTACACAATCCATTTGGATAGTCAATGCACAATTTCAGTTGACAATATCCCTCACTCTTAGTTGTAAATGTAACATCATCTGGGTGAGTTTCTCAATTGTCTCATTTTTGGGCTTTTTCTTCATAAATGTCTATTTTTCTCTTGCGACTATCATTTTCTCTTGCTTTAAAATTTTCAATCTTCGATTTTTTTTTTTTGTACTTTTTCATGTGTCTCTTTCACTTTATTTAGATTTTGAAAATTTGGTTTTCGCATATTCTTAATATCACAAGTTCTTCTTTTGATTTTTTTCACTGTTGCATTTGTTACAGTTTAGTGCACCCCTAGATGTAGCTCTAATACACACTTCTACATTATATAATATTATATATCGTAAGAATATTCAGTAGACACTTACCCACAACTTAGCATACATTCTTGTTGCAGTCGACTCTTGTGTCATACTTGTATTCTAGGTGTCTCAAAGATAAATTTCAATTGTCGCACTTAGACATAGTTGTCACTTTGTTGTCGTTTAATAGTATGCATGTTGATCTTGAGTATTTTCCACTCTCTTAGCTTGTATTTGATGGTATACATATGTTTAAATCTATTCTGGAGCCTTTTTTTATCATCTGTTCTCTCTTGTTCCATTGCTCCAATACTTAGACATTTTTGGACTTCTCGTGTCTTCACACTTTGCATACATAAAATCCCAGCAACTGAATGAGTGCATTGTGCAATATTAGCCAACAAGGATGCATAACTTACCTCTTACAATTGTGTATTGTTTTGTCCTAAGGGAAACCTCTTCCAAAAACACATTGTGTAATCTTGAACTACAATCTCTTAGTTTCTTCTTGCTTACCCTTGAAAATTGTCTCAAAGACAGACTTCTGCTTTCCTCCGTTGAACATATCAGAGTTCCAGTGGATAGTGGAGTCTCCTCCTCATCATTTCTGAAGAGAACTACATAATCCAAAGTTCTCTCTCATTCATGGTGAAGTGAGCATCCTCAAGGTATAATTACCTAGCCTTATGTTTTTTATACCAATTAATAGCACAATGCATTCACTAGTGATCCACTTATTGAGAATTGTGTAGTTATAGTGGGAAATAGGACGCACTCTATCTCACTACAACCCTCAAATTTTTCAATCTTGGCTCTTTCCTCTTAAGCACTATGCATTGCATAGTTAAAGTGGCTAGTCCTATCTATCCTACTCACTGAAATGCATCACTTCACAATACCTTGTCTCGTCTTATCTCCTATTGTGAATTTCATAGTTCTAGTGGATAATGGGGTCTTTCCTCTATCCGTGTGAAGCTCAATTGCAAAATACCCTCCTTCTCCTCCGTGCACATTGTTCACTACACATCTTCAGTCAAAAATCTCACCACCCTTATCCCCAAAAATTTCCCAATGTGACCTTGAAGGAGCCTCCCCTTATTGCATATTGTGTACTTCTTGTGGAGAACATTGTCACCCATTCATCACGGTTAAGCCCAACTGTGTGATTCCTAGTTTGAATCTCTCAAAAACCTCTCCCATTGTCCCCTCACAATCAACATCTTCCATGAGTAAGAAAATTTAGAATATGTGGTTTTCTAACTAATTTTTCCCTATCGTGAATGGGATTAATTTGGAGGTATTATCATTTCAATATGGCAGGGTGATTCTTAAGGGAGGTTAGGAAATGGTTACAAGAAGGAAACTTGTAGAGAAAATATACAAAGATGATATTATGCAGGACATGATTCAAGGAATATTGGACCAAGACAAAGAAATGGAAACTCATGTTGAATTGATAGGTTACAATACCTATCCAAACCCTCTCGAGGGTGAAGATGAAGTACAAGAAAAAATCCTTCACCAAGAATTCAAAGTCGTGAGTAACATGGGAATTGGAGAGTCACATTTTTTGTTATAAACACACCATCATAGCTCAACACAAGGACTTTGGACTTTTCACCTTGGCCACCCTAGCTTGATAAAGGAGTGAAGATCACTCTTTGGATGATAAAGTAGTGACTTAATGTTTCATTATTGGGGCTAGAGTCAAATCATTTTAATCATGCATATTGGGACTTTCACTCAATATATGAAGCTCTCAAAGCTGACGCACTTTCATTCATATGTCTTGAATAATTGCAAGACTATTCTTTCACTGTGTGTGATGTATGTTTATATTAGCACATACTAATACAAATGGACTACTTCATTGGCTTTAGTAGGCATATTGTTCAATGTTCATTGTTACTTGATTTATGATGATTGTTATCTTCTGAACTACTTTGAAATTTAATAAATGACTTTTTCCAGACTCTTATGTGTCTCTTTTATGATAGAATTATTATTTTTCTTCTAGATTCTCACTCTGTTTTCATTTTCATGAAATAAAATTATATACATTGCAAGTTTATGCCTCATTGTGTCAAATTACATGCTTATTTCCAAGACTGTTTGAAAAATCTCTTATGTTGATAATTGAAACCCAAGAAAATCCATAAAAATAATGGTGATCAGGCCTACTATCCGGATGGTGCTCCTACTCCAAACGAGGTGAGGTATAATTAATAATTCATACCAGGGAGACCCCCTATGTTGGTGGATTTCTAACACTGTCAAGAAGTGAAACTTAAAGGAGGGTCAGATGAAAGTCTAAGCCTGTTTAGTGTGTTTTGAATCTCTTATATTGAGTGCCTGATTCACAAATCATAATCTCAGGATGCTTTTCTGACAGAGAAAATCAGTCTCTCCCCATGGATCTTATTTACAACTTGTGTCAATTGAAGTTTGATGTCGAGGGTTGAACATCCATGGCCAAGTATACATCTAAATTACTTAATTTTTGTGATTTTTATGAATTGGATTGTGAATATGTTTCCTGCATATTATTCACCCTCACTCTTGAAGGCCGAGTTAAACTATGGTGTTTTACCTTACTATTTGTGTTTATTCATTAATTTTGACAACTTTTCAACGAGCTTCATCAAGCCTTTGATAAGTATTATTACCGATATGTTTATAAAAGGATTAATCATATTATAATGAAGCCCAATGACTTAGTGGAGGATTTTATTTATCAATTATTCATTTATGTTATGAGTCTCTTAAAGAATATCTGGATTGGGATTTCCTAAATGAAAAGCTTTAACTTTTGGTTCAAATATCATTGAAACAATGTAAATATGAATCCTTGGCTAATGGTGCTCTCCAAACTTTTATTAACCAATTGACACCTAATCTCAAACGAGTATCCTATTTTCCCTTTTGTCCCTTGGTCTCCTCCCTTTTCCATCCTAAAAATGTAGTATCTAGTGCTATTGTTGAACATGGTAAATCAAAAAATCAAATTTTTGATCCTCCCCTTCCACCTTTTTTTTCTTCCCATGGTCAAGATGTCATCCTAGAGATATATTTGTGGTCTAATAAATCCAGGGGGTGAATATTGATCACTTGGTTCCCAAATACTACCAAAGTCTTGAATCTGATACCATTAAAAGTGTTTTTTCTTCAAGGGACATCTATCACCCTCTACCATCTACATCTCATGGATTTTTGTACCCCGATACACTTGATAAATGAACTCCACTAGAAAGTCCTTTAGATACTATTTATTCTAATGTTATTGGTCTAAATGGTGATCAGGTACAAGGTGATCACATTCCAATGGTAGAGGAGCAAAGTGGTGAAGACACTTTCGATTTGTCTTCCCTATTTCAATGTCTTCAATTTCAGGACGTTGTTTCTTCAATATTGGTTGACTTATAATCTTGTGATCTTGGAAATTATTCAAATGAAATCAAAGTTATTATCGAGGAGAAAGCCTTAGACAAACATAATTTTAGTGACCACGATCCCATTAATGGATGATCACATGTATCAACCAATCTTATGATTTCTCAAGAATATATTCTTAGAGGAGCTCCTTCTTTAGCTTACTATCCCTTATATCCTATTACTTGTAATGAATAAACTTGTGATGAAAATGCCCCATACTCTTCAAATATAAAATCTGATGAGATGAACTTTTGATTGAGACAAGGCAGTGAGGTCATCAATGGTTAAGAATAAATCAGTAAAATCATAGACCATCCATTCCTTGCATTGTAATTTACAATCTTGGATCAGGATAATTCCTTAATTCAGGTTTCTCATGAGATTCTCCGATCTATACATCCTTAGATACATAATCAAAATAATATTATGACGTGAATAATATGTTTCTTTTGGTTGAAAAATATTATTAAAGGAGTGATGTAGATGGTTTCCATCTAGATAATACTGATCGTGTTGAAATAACTGATATTATTTGTCCACATGAAATTCATGATCTCACACGAATCTCCAAATATAACTATTTAATATTTGAAAGTTTCAGTACTTGTTAGGGAGTCTAGGCACTTCATCTCTCATTGATGGTTATGTTAGGTTCCCGCGATCCTGATGGGGTCCTCGAACTAGGTCATATATAAAATTTCTCACATGATTCAGTTCTCCGCATTGTTTCACTAGATGAAAACTCATTCTTGAAATATTTTTGGATTTTCCAAGAGAATTTTTATAATTTTCAATATTGGGCTTCTGATCTAATAGGGGATCATGTTTTCGTTAATTCATCTTCATGTAAACCTCTTCCACTGAACCCAATATCAGAGTGTATTTTTCATGGATGTGCGGCACTATGAAACTTTTCATTCAGATTATCAATATAAAGGTCACCTTTGGCCGAAACATTCATATATGTTAAGTGGTTTTGTGAACAAGAAGATCCTAATACCTACTGTGCATGTTATGAAGCTAATAATTATCATGTTGGCCTAATAAATCCTTTTCAATAACATTCTATGCTCAAATTATTTAATCGATCAAAACGCCTATGTTGATATGGATACTAGATTTGATTTGACATATATTTCTAATGTTTTGTCAACATGTTATTCTAATCATTTTCCCAGATTTACAAGACCAAATTTTTTCATTAATTTCCCATGCATTCATATTACTAGTCTTGTATGGAATTGGACAGAAAGTGAACTAATCGAGAATTAAGAATCTTGTATGTCAAGCCACCAAGATGATCATAACACTAGATCTAATACTTTTCAATGAAATAATCATTTTCCCACTAGCATATCTGATGATAATTATTTTACATTTACTAATATTTTTGAAACCATTTAACTATTTCATTGTTCAAATACCTTTCAAGTAGTTGAGGCACTTAAACCTTGTCGATGGTTATGTCAAGCGCTCACTATCTTGAAAAGGTTTCTGAATGAGAGAAAGTTATATTTTATTTGCATTATTCTTCCAATGATTTGAATCCACTAATTTGAATTTCATTCTTCCAAGAGTTTTAGAGTTTTCAAAAGGATAATTTTGATGTCCATGATCAAATCTAT
Source organism: Pinus albicaulis (assembly GCA_034641835.2). Lineage (NCBI taxonomy): Eukaryota > Viridiplantae > Streptophyta > Pinopsida > Pinales > Pinaceae > Pinus > Pinus albicaulis. The sequence continues at coordinate 1,219,899,508 of CM076579.1, forward strand.
GATTAGATGGAAACATATTACATAGCAAGCTGTGTCATAAATAATAAAGTTTAATATTCCATAATGTTTTCTAAGAATGAGAAAATGGATGAAGGCACATTCATGAGAAGCTTTGAAGGTTTGTATCATTGTAGTTCTAATAAAAAAGGTAAGGCTACATATTGGTTAAATTTAGTTATTATGGCACATCTTTTTGCTAGTAGGAAATACCTTCTATTTCTTGTACATGTCATCCTTGATAATATGTTTATTTTTGCACATTTCTTTATATTGGTACTAATTTTTTTCATCTTTCTACTTGTACATCGAGAGAAGATTATTTGATTTCATTGGAAATTTCACTTCACTTAGCCTTAACCTTGTAGTTGGTTAGGTTAGTATTAGGTCTACTCTAGTTATAGCTTCTTTTTTTTCATTGTATCTACCCTGCTTTTTTCTATTTATCTATTCTTTGGAGTCACTTTATTTTATTCCTTCCTATATTTTCTTTTCATTTTAATCTCATATTATTTTTCTCTTTATTTTTTTTTCCATATTGTGTTAGGTATTTATATCTTATTTTGTTTAATAATACCATGAAAAGAAAATGTGGCAAATATTTTGAAGGGAAATTGTAATGATGAGAATTTCTTAGCTACTCTATGATCCCCTTCTTCTTTTTTGTTTACATATATTTTAAGGTCAATGATGTCTGAATGGAAAATAGGATTTATTCAAATGGATAACTATAAGCATAACCATGATGCTCATATCTTTTTTAGGAGCTTCATTCCTTGACTCTGTTAGCGCTCGAATCTGCCTCAGGCTGAAGAAGGCGAGGTTCAAGGCAACATCAAACCAAGCTCAGCCTCGTAGCTAGCCCTACGAGGACAGGAGAGGGCCCTCTCCGGGTCTATCTCGGCAAAGGATTTTCAAAGCGGCTGAGATGACTTATAATGAAAAATGAATACTGATTTTAGGCTAGTAAATTGATAAGAAAGGGATTTAATAAATGATGGGGTTTTCTGGGCTGTGTGGGGCAAAGACAGCAAGAGCAGAGATTAAATGAAAAACACAGATTATCTCCTGAGGCAGGATAAGCATGAAGTTTAACAATCAAATTGGAATTATATGGAGTGAAAGACCACTGTGAGGTTGACAAGGGCAATAGTTGAATCCTTATCAAACTGAAGAAAACATAGAAAATGAATACCTCCCAAAGCAGAGCAGTAAACTGTATTTTGCCTTTCTCACTTAAAGGTATTCAACAGAAAAAGATTATGAAATGAAATGTAAAACATTACAAGCTACATATGAAACATAAGAAAAGACAAAATGTTAAATCCACACCACAAGAATCTCAGGAAATAGAGCTGTATTTCTTCATTAAATCCCTATCAAAAAATGTACAATGAAACACTCTGTTCTTCACCACCAGCTCCCAGAACTCTCTCCCTTTACAAGTGATTTTTAATACATTAAATAAAACTCAGAAAGGAGATAACTGATCGATGAAAATAGGGCATTGTTACATCAATAATCATTAAAATAGGAAAAATCTGTTTTAAAAGGAATAGCGTTGTATTTGTTTGTTGATGACCGTAGCTGAAGACCCTTTAAATGTGTAACCGAAGACCAAAATAGACAGTACGCTCTGTTGTGGCAGATATCTCCATTTAAATTTAAACTTTCCGCCTTTGACTACCACTTGTGTTTCCTTTATTTTCTAACTTATTAACAAAATGCTATTTGAATAAAAAACTAATTTTAATAAAAATAGTTTTTATAGATTGCCCGAGCCTTGCCAGGCCTCTAACATCCCACCACATATCTTAATTAAGCTTTCCCAAACTCCTCGAGCAGCTTCCAAATCCCCTCCAAGCTGATATTCTAATCGAGCCCAGTATGCATGCAAATGCAAGAATTGATCTGTGTAATTCAGATGCGAAGACAAATATTCTGCTGCACACGTTTTTCGAAGTTGAACAATGTAAGATGATTTACTAATTTCATCCATCTTCATAATCCGTCGCCTCAAGCCATCAGTACGAACAAGGAACAAATCCAAATACTCATTAGGATTTGAGAACCCACAATGCAGAGACTGCTCAAACACGGCAGAGAGATCTTCCTCTGAAGCATCAAAGCGTTCCAAAGCAAGCATGTATTTAGCCCAAGTGCTTCAACCCAGAGGCAGTTTCGGACAGCTTCGGGCATAAACAGATTTTATAATACTGGGAACCTTCAAATTGCTATCCAAATATTAAGTATAACGGAGCCAGAGATTATTTGCAACAGGAAATTATGTTATTGCTCTCTCATAAAGAACTTGAACATGAGCTGCATCTTTTGAATGCTGCCCACAATTTCTGAAATGATTCTTTTCAATAATTCTTCCAAGGCACGATTTCTTTGCTGGAGCTCATCCTCTCGGCGTTTCAATTCAGAACTTCTTAGCTCTATCGTCGATCAGATTTGAAATGACAGAGAATGAAAAACAATTCTCTCTTCAACCAGGCCTGTTTCCCAACATTGATACACCACAATCGTGATAAAATCTACTGAGCACCCTTTAGAAGCCTACTTGCAAGCTTTTGGAGTCGACTAGAATCGAATCTGGGCGCAAAAAACGAATTTTCTGGGTTCTGATTTAAGTGGGTAGCGCGCTGGTTTAAGTGGGTCGCACCCCCCAAGTGGGTCTCGCCCGTTCAAATTTACACTGGCTGTGGCGCTCAAGTGGGTCGCGCCCCTCAAGTGGGTAGTGCCCGCTCAAGTGGGTCTCACGCCCTCCAAACACTGTCCAGAACTATGAAAACTTGTCTATAGCTTTCAAACACTCGACTTCGACCTCTGCCTTGCGGATTTTTGGCAAATGAATTTGTTTGCCATGTTTTATACATGAAGAAAATATCTCATGCAATCAGATTTGATTTCAAATTTATTTGACAACCCACTTGCACTTTGTCATTTGATCTTTTAATACTATGCTTTTTCTTTGGCTTTACCATGCTTTTCTGAATCTTGGACTAATGACACTTGGTTGTCTTTTGCAGGGATTGGTGGCCTGTCTTGGCTCAGTACTTTTTCACATGATTACAAACTCTGCTTTCCAATTTCCTTTTTTAATTTGCTGACTTTGAATGAGGGCTTTTCTTTGTCTGCTTGCAGGGATAATAAACATCGAACTTTGGCAAGGAGAACCAGCATCTGCAACTGAGAAACTACATGGTGAAAAGATACATTCGATGATTTCTTCTTCAAAACCCTGTTTTGAAGAAGAATCAATTTCACATTATTAATAATGACATAAAAATAAAAACTTACTGAACCTTCCTCTAGTCTGCAGACAAAACCCTGGACTCAAGAATTAAAATGACTCTTTTCTGGACCACAGTAACATCAGTGACTGCGAATAACAAGGAATGAACTTCGGAGAATTTGACTGCAGTGGGCTGAAAAGACGGAGTCTAACAGACTTGATATGGTAATTGAATGGTGTTTTAATTGTCAATCCAATCGAGCAGAGAAGAGAAATGATAAAAATAAGAGCAAGAATATTAATTTCAAAGGTGTGTAACAACCTCTAAAGGAATAAACTCTCTCGATCTCAATAAGCCAAGATCCCTCTTCCACCCTGTTGATATAAGCAGTGATAAAATTCCAATGAGAATATTGGAAACAAAATAAAGGGTGAAAGGAGAGAAAGGATTCTTGCCTAGAGAGGTGAAGAAAGAAACTTCATTGGGCTATTAAACAACCTCGTTGCAAGTGAAGCAGTTCTTTTGTTCCTATACTGACTCTGTCATCATACTGAATAGGCATGCTTCCAACAGATAGACACCAAGGATGGAACTAAAAAAATTATAATATTGAACTCTTGAATATATACTATCCTCTTTCTCAATCAAAAAAATTTAGATATGGTAATCCTTGTAAATGTTTTGAGTAGACAAATGGGATAGGAGATACTATACATATATTCAAAATAAATGGGCAATCCAAACGGTGAATCAAAACTTCCTAAAAGAGAAGGAATTCATGGTTAAAGCAAGACCTAATAGGAGAAGTTGTAGTTCTTCTAGTGTCTCATCACATGCTTTTGCTACAACGAACAATATCCAATATTTTCCTACACTCAAATTTTGGATCCTCCTTATGTTCTTATGATATATAGCTCCAATTTGATCATAGTCACTTCATGGTTGGTTGATATTTTACAAATTGTTGAAGTATTTTTCTAAAATCTAACTATTCAAGCCACCTCCTTACACATTCTTAATTTTTTGATGCATTTACAGGTGCACCTATTTCTATCAACCTTAGAATTCCAGGTATATCCTTTGATGATGGAAATTTTGCAGTCGTAGAAGAAAGTCCTTGCGTAGTCCTTAATAATCGTAATTACACGATATTTAGTGGAAGACACTGCGTAGACCTTAAACAATGCACATTCCCTGATGATATTTATTTTGTTGTTGAAAGGGATAGTGAATGCAAAATCCATGTGGACATCCAGTGCATGATTTATGTTGACATTCTCCCTCAGTCTTAGTTGAAAATTTACCATCATCTCGGTGAGTTTCTCAACTATCGCTTTTTCTTTCATAAGTGTCGCTTCCACTATTGTGACTATAAGGTTTTCTTGCTTTCACTTTCACAAATGTCAATTTTGTTTTCTTTTTCTTTTCCAAGTGGCACTTTTGATTTCTTTAGCTTTTGGTAACTATCATTTTCACTTATTCTTAATGTCGCAAGTGCCACCTTTTATTTTTTCACTCTTGCATGTGTTTCACTTTGGTGCACCACTAGGGGAAGCTCTAGTGCACTCTTCTGCATTAGATGATCTTATATATCAAAAGAATGTGTGTTGGAAACTCTACCTCATCTTAGCACACTTTTTGGTTGCATTTTACACTTGTGTCGTAACTTTTATTTTAAGTGTCACAAAGATATGTTTCAACTGTCACACTTGGAAATAAGCATCTCTTTGCTATTGTTTCATTGTATGTATGTGGATCTTGAGTATTTCACATTCTCTTGGCATTTTTTTAGTAATATACATGAGTTTGAATCTATTTTGGAATTTTTTTCATCATGTGTTCTCTCTTGTTCCAATGATCGAAAACATAGTCATTTTGGGGCTTTCCCTTATCTTCACTCATTGCATACCTAAACTCTAATATACTGGATGAGTACATTCAGAATTATTAGTGAGAAAGGATTCATAACTTACCTCTTAAAAATTTTCACTACGTTATCCTTAGGGAAACCTATTCTAGAAACATATTATACAATATTAAACTAAAATCCCTCAATATCTTCCTCCTTACCATAGAAAATTGCATCCACGAATAACTCATGCTTGCCTCCATTTCACATAACATAATTCTAGTTGATAGTGGAGCGTCGTCCTAATCATGGCTGAAGAGAAATGCACGAAACAATAGCTCTCTCCGATACATGGTGAATTTAGCATCCTCAATGTATAGTGATTGAGTCTTCTGTTGGCTATAATGGTCAACTATACAATCCCTTCATCAAGTGAGCCACATATTTCACATTTTGTAGATTTATTCAATAGTAGGTTGCTATATAGATCAGTAAAAATCTTAACTGTGCAATCCTGGATCTTTCTCCTCAATCACTATGCATTTTGCAGTTATAGTGGCTATTCCTATCTCTCCTACTAACTAAAACCCCTCACGGCATAGTAACTTGTCCTATATTTCCTCCTACTATATAATGTGTAGTTATACAATATAATGGAGTTATCCCTCAATCCCTATGAAGCTCAATTGTACAATCCTTTCCTTCTCTTTGTTGATAACTATGCATTGTGAATATTCAGTCAACAAGCTCATCACCCTTGTCCCCTCAAATTGGCCACTACACATAGCCTTGAAGCATCGACCCCTAATTGTGTTGTTATCACCAAATTGAGTCCTGTTGGGATATTGCAATGTTAAACATAGAGTAAATATTTCAAACCAGCTTTTGACTGAATATTAGCCTCTTCAACCTGAGAGGGCTCTCTCAATTTATCAAAGGATTTGCAATGAAAACTCTACTAGATGGCTAACTCTATGAATGTAACTTGATTGTGATTGATTTCAGGTTGAAAATGTAAAGGATTTTCTACCATTGGGCTCATGGAGTTAGTATAAAACTCAATTAAAAAATAGCGAATGTCATGGAAGCCAAGGCACTTATATTCTTATCCAATCACACAAAGAGGACAAAACAACAACTACATGTGTACAGGAAATTGGAGCATATTACTGAATTGCAAGTGATTACACATGAGCCACTACATAAATATCTAAAGGACTAAGATAAAAAAGCATAGATAAGAACATGAAATGAATCTTGGGTCTGAAACAAACTGCTGTAAAATTATATTACTAATAGTGAAAGATTTCAATAGTAGTGAATACCTAACATCTGCCAATCCTTTCTAACTCTAAAAATCCTCTCATTTATATAATTATAACTCATACAGATGATTTTCCACCTTAATCACCTCGAATTCCCACCTCAAAGACTATTTCAAACATGATTCTATCACTTGGAGACTTCCTAGGGATATTTCTATTTTGTAGAGTTTAAATACAAAAAGGACTCTTATTTAATTAATAGTTAAAAAAATAAATTTAATAACCCTTATCAACTGCAAGAAAATAATTTTCTGGGTGTACTAGGGTGATGATGTGTCATTATTCCACGTGGATGCTGAGTTGGCCTTCCTCCAAGTCGAATTTTTAAGTTTTTTCCACAAATCTGGTTAGTGAAAATTCTGAAAAATAGGCTTCAAAGATGAGTGTATAATTTCCAAACCCTAATGGATGTACAGAAACAGAGCGAGGTTTTTGTATATAGGTCACTGCTGAAGAAAAACCTCTTTCATATTTCCAAAATACTTTTTCATTTGGTCTGAAAGGAAACTTGAATTTGACTACTAAAATAGTCATGTACATAAAATTTCGTAGTGTACTTTAGTAGCGAGGTTGTTTTTGTTGTTTTCCTTTTCCTTCTTCCACCTCTATTGGTCAAACAATATTTTTCAGGTGAAAATGAGTGAATACAATCAACCTCCCTCCTTGGATCTTCAAAATAATATTTTTATAGGAAAAAAGGCATCTTCAGAAATTTCGTAGCATTTTTTGTTCTTCAAGCCTGGAGCACGATACGAAAGTACCTGATAATGGAGAAAATTCCAAGATATTCCTTTTTCTTCCAAATTTTATCTGTAGGTATGAAAAGTGATATAATTAAATATGGTCATGAAAAATTTCCTCTTACCCTCATCAAAAAACATCATTTTCACCTTTAGCAAGTTTATTCATCACTAAAATGGCTCTGTTTTTTTTGAAAACATAGGGTTTAAAGATGAGATCTTATCTCCCTATCCTTGATATATGTTGCAAAACTGAAGGAGGTTTTGTAGGTAAGTATGTATTGAATCAAAACCTCTCTTGGGTATTTGAAAATGATCTTCGTCTGTCCCGAATATGTATTCTAAAAACATGTATAAAACATGAAAATTGTGCACTATGAAAATAAAGCCAAAAGACATCCTAGAATATCCCAATTTGTAGCACCTTTAAGAAATGTGAAAGAGGTTAATGTTATTTTATATGTTTTTGACAATATACTCTGTCAGTGTCTTGAAATACTTCTCTATTTTTCCAGAAACTGGCCTTGAAGTTGACTGCTGAAAGGTTAAAAACAAAAAAATCCTCATATTTGCTACGAAATTACTAGGCAGTTCCATAGCAAAATCTGCCTATTTTGCGCTAAATTAAATACAAAACTATGTAATACTGGCTAGTGTCTCACTTTTGTAATTTGAAGGCATTGGTGTGAAAAAAAACAGACATGGAGTGTAGTTCACTGACATGACATGACTCATGGTGGTTTTTTGAGATAGGATAAACATGATTTGGTAAATTCTTCATCAAATATTTGACCTAACATGACATAACATGAAACATATGATGACCTTACCAAAACAAATTTCGAAAAATTTGAGTGTTATAACAGTTTCTCCACTTGGGACGGTGTGCCCTTGTGGTACAACAAATAAGTAGTAGTTATAGTGCTACCTCCTTTGGGCTTCTCCCATCTTCAAAATGAAAACATGAAGCCTGTTTTTACCTGTAACCTTGGCACTGAAAAAAACCAGTAGCTACTAAAGAACTGAAAGTACACATTCTGAATTTAAAACTGAAACTGACAAAATGCTTGATATTCAAGCTTATTTATATACAAATTATCCTACTCTACTTGCTTAGCATAAAAAATGAATCAAGTGATCTCACTCTTCCTATGAAGCCAATCAAGAAGTTGAGTACTATATTGGAACGAAAATTCCACTTCTTTGATCATAAAGCCATTCTTGAGAGATGAAAATTGGTTCCACCATCTGACTTGGTATACATAACTGAAAATCATATTGAAATTCATTCCCATAAAATATTCCAGCAGAGCTCCAAAAGGATCCTTGACAGTATGCATCAATAATTCTTGTTGGTCAACAAGAAAGTGTGAGTAAATATGATCCTTTGATGGTGTTCCTTGTTCATATTCTTCATTATAACTCTTGCGACCTTTCTCAAATAAAAAAGGAGAAATCTGCTGATCATTATTTTCATTTGAGAGGAGGAAATACTTGGAGAACTCTTGGACACTTTCAAAAAGAATTTTCTCAGCATTTACCACAGAAATTTCTAAAGCTAACTCTTCATATGATTTAACAAGCATACCCATCTAATTGTCTAAAATTTTCTTTTCATAATTTTCTTCATTTGAAGTAGGATGATGCAAGGAATGACATGAAGAATAAATTTCTTCCTTTACCTAAGGATTATAGAAATTATCTTCCAGTATTTCCTCTTGTTGTTTGAAATGATTCTCATATTCCTAATGATTAAAATACTGATAAGTCTGCTGTAAATTTTCATCAAACTTAGAGGATGTAACAAAATTTTCATAAATAAAATCCTATTGGGTTTCATTTTCATCCAAGAGAGAGGCTATGCTTTCTTCTTGGTGATGAAAGGGATTTTCATGAAGGGCCTCTAAAATTTCCTCATCCATGAACTCATCATCTTCATAACAATCTCCAAATATTCAATAAAACTCACACAATGTTTACAACAGTCTTTGACCAACAATAAGGAAGAATGACATTCTTTATACATCTCATAAAATGCAACATGGAAATTAGAAAGAGAATATAACGAACCATTTGGCATGCTTTCATACTGAGACTATGATTTTCCTTCTAAAGTGACTATAAACATAGTCATGAGACAATACTCACGGAACTAAACCTTAAGTCTATGTACATGCATATGGAATCTAACCAAATGAAGAGAAACATTGTCTTTATTTTAAGTTTTAAATATGTAAAGATCAGTTAACAAATAGGATTTATAAAACCAAGGATGTGAGACCGATTCATAGGGGCATACCTAGCATTTATTCTTACAATGGAAATCATCTTGGAACTTAATCAAGGTATTGATCCTCAAGAAGTGGAGTCACCTTTTAGATGATTAGTTGATGTGTGGAGTCACCAGAGCATAAATACAACCAATATTTTTCTAAGTGTCTGCTGCTCTGAAACCTTAGAACTGAAACTTTGTCATTCTTCCTAGGGAAAATTTTATACCTTTGTTCCCCAACAATAGTGCCATAATGTTATCACTAAATTGAGTCGTGTTGGGCTGCTGCAATGGTCAACTTGGAGTAGCTATTTCGAAGTAGATTTTGACTGAATATTAGCATCTTCAGCCTAAGAGGGCTCTCTCAGTTTATGAAAGGATTTGTAATGAAAAAACTATTAGATGGCTAACTCTATGACCGTAACTTGATTGTGATTGATTTCAGGTTGAAAATGTAAATTATTTTCTACCATTGGGCTCGTGGAGTCAGTATAAACCTCAATTACAAAACAAAAAATTTCATGGAAGCCAAGGCACTTATATTCTTATCAAATCAGACATAGAGGACAAAACAACAAGTACATGTGTACAGGAAATTGTAGCATATTACTGAATTCCAAGTGATTACACATGAACCACTGCATAAAGATGAAAAGGAATAAGATAAAAAAGCATATATAAGAACACAAAATGAATCTTGGCTCTGAAACAAGATACTACAAAAGTATGTTACTGATAGTGAAAGATTACAATAGTAGTGTATACCTAACATCTGCCAACGCTTTCTAACTCTAAAAATCCTCTCATTATAGAATGAGAACTCATAAAAATGATTTTCCACCTTACTCACCTCGAATTACCACCTCAGAGAACTATTTCAAACATGATTCTATCACTTGGACACTTCCTAGGGATATTTCTCTTTTGCAGAGTTTGAATACAGAAAGGGCGCTTCTTTCATTCCAAACAAGAAAATAATTCGTTCCAAAAATTTCTTGTAAAAATGGGATCTCTGTCACTTAAAATAATCTTTGGGTTTTCATGTAGATTTTTAATTGTTTCCATAAATGCAATAGCAACAGTACTTTCTTTAAATGGATGAGATAATGCACAAAAGTGTGCATACTTGGTAAGTCTATCAACTACCACCATGATGACACTGTTAGGTCCCTATATTACTAGTATAGTCCCTTATTGTTGCTAGTGTAACCCCCCTTATTGTTATTGTTGTACCCCTATAACCCCCATATTGTTATTATTGTGCCATTACATTATTATTGCTAGGTCGGCTAGGATTACATTGTGGCCCCATGGACTCCTATGTATAGAAGGGAGGTTTTGGTCATTTGAATAATCCAAGAATTATTCATTTATGTAATGTATTGGAGGTTTCCCCCTCGAAGTGGTTGGTTTCATAACATTTGGTATCAGAGCTTTGGATTCTAGGGTTTCACCACTCCAAACAGGTCATCGTGTAATTTTCGCAATAAAATTTTTTCTACGAAGGTTAAGAAGCTAAAATTTTCATAGAGCAAAGCTAAAATATAGAGGAACGTCCCAGAAGAATTTCAGAGCTTGGTTCACAATATTTTTCGGAGATATGATCTGTGCAAGTTAGAGATTTTTGTAGGCTCCTGAATTTAACCTAAACAAGTCATCATGAAATTTTCACTATAACTTTGTTTCTATGAGGGTTAAAAAGCTTACATTTTCACAGAGCAAAGCCACAATCCTGAGGAATTCCATGGAAAATTTGCAGAAATTGATTCACAATATTTTTGGAGATATGGTATGTGGAAGTCAGGGATTTTTTAGGCTCCCAAATTTCATCTCAAAGAGGTGACTGTGGGAAAATCGTCATAATTATCTCTCTGAGAATTGGATTGGAATTATGTAGAAAGTGGCCACCAGTGCACAAACTTTATCTTCTTCTATATCAATTTCAGAGTTGAAGGAGGAAGCAGTGACACGCGGCAAGTCATACAATTTCAATCTACTAAACCAATCCATAATTAGGTCATCATAGGAGATTGGGAATAATGCTGTCTTCAAGAATCCAAATCAGGAAAACCTTGTTGAATCTTTAATTAAACTAAGAGGGGGGGGGGTGGTGAATCAGTTTAATACATACATAAGTCTTTTAAAATTTTCACCAAACTTATTTACAGCTTAATATGTGAACAGTCTTAAAATGTTGCAGCCAATATTAAATTAATGTCACACCATACTTATGTTGAGAGCAGCAAACAATTAAACAGATTGAGAGAATCACATCAACACATAAGAAACACACATAGAGACAGCAGATGTAAGTGGAAACCCATAAAGGGAGAACACCACATCTTGTTATTGTTGTGATGCAAAGGCAAGCTCCAACTCCCTCTCACCACTATTTTTCTACAGGCACCAACCTACAGGAGGCACCAACCTCAATTCTGCAAGCTACAACTTGCAAGGAAGCGCCAACTCCCTTCAATTTTCTACAGGCTCCAACCTACAGGATGCTCCAACCTCAGTCAGCTACAACTGAAAGCTATCAAGCTGCAACTTGATAGGGAAGCTCAAACTTCCTCAATTTATCAGACTGAATGTTTGTTGATTTGCCTCAGATATCATCTCTGTTTTGTAGCTTCTCTTTCTACTCTTCTTTTCTTAACCTTATCTGCTTCACTCTTCTATATACTCTGCCTTCTCTATATTTACTCTCTCTAACCTCTCTTTGCATATCAGGATGATATTACTTATAGAGAATTCCTGATGACTCTTTGTATTCCTCTAGGAATTCGAAATGGATAGTCATACCTCTTGGTCTTCAGCCTTCTCATTTCTTTTCAGCTCATTTTAAAATTATAACAATATGTACAAATTTCCATGCTACAGTGGGATTTTTCTTTTCCTTAGGATACTTGCCTTTACATCACAAAAAATATAAAATTAATTACAACATTTACATTCACATTTCAATTCCACTCAGCCTTTTTTCTGAACCTTGGCTTTACTGGATTTGTCTCTTCTGTTGTTGTTGAGTGACTGTTCTATATATCTTGGTTCACCTCTGTGTCTATTTATCTATTCACTTTACTTGTGTGCACCAGCTACATATATAACTTCTTTCCAGGTTTTATTCTCAAACACATATGAATCTGGGCAATGTCTATTCATTACCATCTCTGTTCTTGGGCTACCTATCTACATTCTCTATTCATATATGAGTTTAAACATAATGGTTTGAAACTCACATTACAATTTCAATTCATCCTTTTTCCCAGTACCGTTTTTTTTTTGCCGCTGTCTCTAGCTCTTTCGTTCTTGCAGGCTCTTATAATAAACCCAATCTTCAGGCTCTTGTAGCAAACCCAATGTTGGCTTATCCACAGTCCTGTTTAGCTCTCACTTCGAAGCTCCGTCAGCATTTTCTAGTTAAACCCCGTTTTCTTCCTCCACGTGGTCTTCTTAATTTTCTTGGAAATTTATTTATCAATTTCAGAGAAATTTATAAATAAACACATTCTGCAACTTTGGAAAGATTTAGATATATCAACCCTTATGACTCCGCAATATCTCCAATATAAAATAGGCACCTACTTCGATTTGACTATATGGTAAAAGTTGAATATTCTGGGGTTTATGTCAATCACCCGATTTCACCACCGATGGAACACTTTATATTAATACCCGCCGCTTTTCAAAAAAATGACTTTGTAATAGCCTTTGACTCCGGGCCAACACATATAATCAATAACCAATCCAATACACGCACCGTACCTTAGATTATCCTTCATGCATCTTCATCAAATGACTACCATCCGATGGCTCCCCTCCAGATCGATGGCGCTCAACAATATCGCGCGGCTTCCCTGGTCAATCGTTAACGTACGATGACGCGCATTGAACGACGGTTTTGGAACTTCAATCGATGCCACGTGTCGAACACTCAATGGAATTGCTCTGAATTTGAAAATACCGCTCGCTCCGCAAAAGCAGTGTGATGAAACCTGAAAACTGCCTTCACTGTTCACCTGGTCATGGTTCCGCTCTTCCATGCAGGGTTCTTGTCTCGTACAAGGTTCTGCCTTTACTATTTAAAAGGGTTCTATCATACAGTCAACACCGAGACTCATAAACTAATTAATGCCACGACATCATTAGAATTTCCATACTTAGACAGAAGCATACAGCTACCAGAATGCGGGAATTGTGCCATTACACAGAGGTGTATAACTATGAGCATTCAGGAGTTTATGCAATTACACCATATTATCGCCTTGGTTCTAGAGCACAGAGCATCCAGTTAAACTTCTATCCAAGTTTCTAAAGACAGAGGTGAAGCCTTTCAACACAATCTTCCACAGCAATTTACCATGCTGGTAACTACAGGTATGGCTAAACATCCAATCCCACACATAATCACAATAAATCTAATTACACAGAGCTCACACGGCTCATACATTCCACATAGTCAATTTGTGTTCCACTGAGGGCTCAACGGTGTATCCACACATAACCTAGTCACAGAGGTTCGTATTGGTCACAAGGATTCATCAGGAACACATTCTCATTACTGAACATACAAGAAAATTCTCAAGACAAAATTTTCACAGAACTCAACTTGACAAATGCACATTAACACTAAAACAAATATTCATTATACAGTGGAGTGCTTCCAACTTTCTAGTGGCTAGATCTTCAATCGATTGGCCCTTCTCCTCTGTTCTACAGTCTTATGCAGCCTATGCAGTTCTGAGCCCACTAATTCACTGCTTGTCTCTACTACCTCCTTTGCCATCAATGACAACATTTCCAACAGTCTCCTCCTTTGGCATTGATGGTAATATACTTCTTCTATTTTCCTTTTAGGACCCTTCCTTCTGTTGCTAGTTCTTCCTCCCTCTTTGACATCAATGGCAATGGGTTGTACATTTATTAGTGTAGATTTTATGCTTTGATCCTGTGCTTTTATCCTTTTTCAACATTTCGTGCATTTCCTCTCTCTGAGATCTTCTGACTTTATACCCTGCTGCTCCACACTGTGGATTAAATCTAAAATACTGACGGTTTAGCCTTTTCATTTACTCCTTTATGCTGGATGTATTCTTTCCATAATCCTTTAATGTTGAGGAACTGTTTCATGCTTCCCTTGCTGGTTGATCTCCCCCTGAAATTGTGCTTTTTCTTTATGTTAGAGAGTAGCATCTACAGATACTACCCCTAGTCTATCTCTCCAATATTCAAATGGTTCTCTAGCAAAAGGTTTGGTAAATATATCAGCTATCTGTTTTTTTGTTGGTACATATTCTAGATTTACTATCTTCTGAGCCACTTGTTCTCAGAGAAAATGATACTTGATTGGGATATGTTTAGTTTTTGAGTGAAGCACAGGATTTTTAGATATACTTATAGCAATTGTATTATCACATTTTATTGAGATAGGTTCATCAATTCTTACCTTCATGTCTTGGAGGGTTTTCTTCATCCACATGAATTGTGTACAACATGTTGTTGCTGCTATATATTTCGCTTCTGCTGTAGACAGAGAGATATATGTTTGTTTCTTGCTTATCCATGCCACCAGACTTTCTCCTAGATAGAAAGCACCTCCACTTGTGCTTTTTCTGTCATCCACATAGCTGGCCCAATCTGCATCAGTGTATGCTGTAAAAGTGAAGATTTTTTGTTTAGGATAACAAAGTCCATACTGTACTGTTCCTTGTAGATATCTAAATATTCTTTTAACTGCCAGAAGATACTATTAGTGTCGCTGATATCTAGCCACCAGTCCCATCGCGGCTAGCATGATATTCGGTCTTGATGACAAATACAAGTAGGCTTCCATCATGGACATAGAGTTTTGATCTAATGCTGCATCCATCGTCAGTACACACTTTGCATCCCGGGAGACCATGGGGAGTCGACACAGTTTCAGCCCTCCATTTCGAATTTTTCAAATATTTATTTTAAGTATTTTTCCGCGGAGATGAATGTACCGTGTTATTTTGTTAAATTTTCTGTTCCAAGTAGAACTCAGGCTCCTCCAATCATAGACATCTCAAACTCGTTTTCATCTCATCAGCAAACCCTTTTGCTAGTTCTTCTCTATTGCTTCCAAACATAATGTCATCAACATATACTACAACAATCAGGAGTTCATTTTCATGGGATTTTATGTATAGATTGTTGTCTACTCCACCTCTCTTAAAGCCTTGTTTTTGTAAATATTTATCCAGTCTTGAGTACCAAGCACGAGGAGCATGTTTCAGTCCATAAAGAGCCTTCTTCAGTCTACATACATAGTCTTCTTTGTTTGTTAATGAGAAGCCTTCTGGTTGTTCCATGTAGACTTCTTCTTCTAAGTCTCCATTCAGAAATGTAGATTTTACATCCATTTGATATACCTTGAAGTTTTGGTAGCATGCAAATGCCAAGAACATTCTGATAGCTTCCATTCTGGCTACCGGGGCAAATGTTTCATCATAATCCAGTCCTTCAATTTGTGAGTATCCTTTGCAGATAATTATGGCTTTATTCCTGATTACCTATCCTTCTTCACTCATTTTATTTTTGAATACCCATTTTGAGCCTATGACATTTTTCTCAGTGGGTCTAGGGACTAGTTCCCAGGTATTGTTTTTCTCAATTTGGTCCAATTCTTCATTCATAGCATTTACCCAAGACTTGTCCTTGCTGGCTTCTTCAAATTTCTTTGGCTCTATTTGTGACAGCATGGCTATGTATACCTCTTTAGTTTTTTCTGTTAGCTTCCTTCTTTTTTCGACCCCTACTCTCTTGTCTCCAATGATATGATCTTCAGGATGGTTCTTCTGAGTATATCTTGAGGGAGCTTTAGAACTCAGCTCTGTATCTTCTGTTGTCTTGCTTGTTTCCTCATCATCTTGGTTTTCTTCTTCATGGTTGTTTGATGGACTGCAGCAGTCAGTATCTCTTGTATTGTTTGGAATTTCTTCATCAAATCTCACGTCAATGCTTTCTACTATTTTTTGAAGAGTCTTGTTGTAGCACTTGTACCCCTTACTTTTGGATGCATATCCTAGAAATATCCCTTCATCCGTTCTTGCATCAAATTTCCCAAGATTTTAATCATTATTCTTTATGTAACACTTGCTTCCAAAGATTCTAAAATGTTTTATTGAAGCTGGTTTCCCATGCCATAATTCATAGGGAGTCTTGTCACTTCTTGGCCTTAAGTGAGATTTGTTAAGGATATGTACGGTTGTGTGTACTGCTTCTGCCCAGAAGGTTTGAGCAATATTACTCTCATGCATCATGGCTCTGGCTATTTGCTGTACAGACCTGTTTTGTCTCTCTGCTACTCCATTTTGCTGAGGTGTTCCTACAATAGTAAATTGTTGCTTTATCCCATGTTCATTGCATAGGTCAGCAAAGTCATAATCTGTGAATTCACCTTCCTCTATCCATCCGATGCATTTCAAATTTCGTATCTTGTTTGGATTTTGTCAATGCTTCTACATCTTAAATTTTTCCAGAGCTTCTGATTTATTCTTGAGAAATGCAACCCATGTCATTTTGGAGAAATCATCTATTATCAGCATGAAGTAGGATTCTCCACTTGCAGTTTTGGTTCTTTTAGGTCCACACAAATCCATGTGCACAAGCCGTAGAGGTCTTCTTGTTCTATCTTTTGGCTCTCAAGATGTGCGAGTCCGTTTTTCCCAATCGATATGATTTATATGATATTGAAGGCCTCTTTATTTCCACGTTCCTCACAACTTTCTTTCTTAACTGAGTGATGTGATCGTTTAGATGTCCCACCTTTCATGTTACATTCATGACTTTTCTAGTTTGCCAAGACAGACATGCTTCATCTTCCTCTTTCACAATGCAAACATTACTCTGTCGAACTCTTTTCTGTGGTCTTTCTACCTGGTGGGTGCTGATCTCGACTTCACAATCTTGTGCCTCGAAAAGAACTTCAATAGCCTTGGTCGTCATTATCCTTTCGACACTTAGTAAATTTGCTTTCAGCCCATCTACAAATAGTACATCTTGGGCCTTTCCTCTGCCATTGTCTATGCTGACTGAGCCTTTTCCCTTGATCTTACCTGATTTATCATTACCAAAAGTAACATTTCTAGATTTCTTTTCATCAAGAGTTATAAACTTGCTTCTATCTCCAGCCATGTGCTTAGAGCAGCCACTGTCCAAATGCCATTGGATTTTCAGATCTTGAGCAGTTAGGGTGAGGTCACACTTATTCACCTTCCTTATCCACTGGAGGCACCCTTTTGTTTGGTATCTTTTGTGAGGTGATGAACTACATCTTCTTAGAGGACATTTGGAAGGTATATGTCAAACTTGATTGCATACACAACATTTGATCATAATTTTTTGCAGAGTTATGAGTATGAACAAAATTTATTTGATTCATAAACCTCCTTGAGGTGTTAAACATCAATCTTTGTCCATAATTTCTACACTCAATGATTTTATGGCCAAATTCCTTACAATAAAAACAGTAACCATAGAAACGGTTTGCATACCTGATGTAAGGTTATCTTTTCCATTTGTTTGCTTGAGGCAGTCTCTTCACTGTTTGCATCTTTTGCTGGTTTGAATTACTCCTCCTTGTATGATAATATGCAGCAATGTGTCACAACTTGTGGCAGACATAACAGGTGGCATTCTTCATAGGAGGGAAGGCTCTCCTTTGATAGTTTCCAAATTTGACATGCTCAAGGGTCTTAGTATTTATCACATGCTTAGCTACTAGTGGTTTCTTCTGATCTCTGTCTTCCTTATTACAGGTTTCTTCTTTTGTAGGAATTGTGTGAACTACTTCATCATTCTTATTTTCTTTTACAAAAATAATTTCTCTGTCAACCTTTTCTTTGCTTTTACTTGATTCTCCTTCATAGCCTATTCCAGTTTTTATCATAGGGGATCTTTGAGAAACCAGAATTTCATTCAACTTACTAGAGCTTGTTGTTTGAGAAGATTTTATAACCACTTTCCTTTGAGCATTTTCTAGTTTCTTCCTGAGACATACTACTTCTTCTTCCATCTTCTCTTGTTCTCGGGTTTTGTCCTTGATTTGCTGAAGTAACATGTCTTCTATCTTCTTGGCTTCTTCAAGCTCTACCTTCAGCTGTATGAGAACTTCTGAGTTTTTTTCTTCTCTTACATACTTGAGAAGAATGTATTTTTGTTTTCTGCACTTCAGTTTGAGTCTATCAATCTCCTCCAGAGCACTTCTTAGCTCCTCTCTAGAAGAACACTTCTTCTTTTCTTTCTTCTTCATATCTTCTTAGCAGAGTCCTTCAATTCTCTTTCTATTTGGCAACATGAATTCATAGGTTCTTCTTTCATACTTGAGGGTTCATCCTAATATTGAGATGTGTTCGTCTTCACATAGAAGGATTTTCTTTTCAATCCCCTTTTCCTTTCTGCTCCTTGATTTATTTTTTCTTTTCACTTCCTTTGTTTTATCTTTACTTTCTTGTGAGGACACTTAGCAGCATAGTGTCCAACTCTTCCATAGTTAAAGCATTTGAAAGGAAGTTTACCTTTGTATTTACCTGAGCATCTATCCAATTTCTTGACAAATTTTGCCTCTTCTTCATCCAAGAAAGAGCATATGTCTCCCTCTTCTTCTTTCTTCTTTTCTGTTTTAAAGGCTGCCTCCCTCGTACTTGTCTTCTTCTATGGGAGCCTCATCTCATATGCTGTTAGATTTCCAAGTAACTGGTTCATGGTCAAGATCTCCCAATTAGTTGTTTCTTCTATTGCAGACACCTTGGGATTAAACCTGGGTGGAAGAGATCTTAGAATCTTTTGTACAATTACAGCTTCTTTTATGTTTTCACCTAGAGCCTTCATGCTATTTACTATTTCTACAACCCTTAGAAAGAAGCTAGCAATGTCTTCATCATCATCCATTTTAAAGTTCTCAAACTAGGCTCTATAGAATTGAATTTTGGTAGTCTTTACTTTCTTGTCTCCCTCATGGATGTTATCCAGAGTATCCCACATTTCTTTGGTAGTGTCTTTGTGCATTACTTTGATAAACTATGCTTCACACAATCCATTTAAGATGGCATTCATGGCTTTTGCGTTTGCTACAAAATCTTGTTTGGTTTCCTTTTCTGAGTCAGTTGCCTTTGGGGCATATCCTAATTCCACAGCACCCCAAACTTCTATTCCTACAGACATTATGTATGTCCTCATCCTGATTTTCCAGAAAGCATAATTTGCACCTGTAAAGAAAGGGGATTTATTGGTTGAGCATCCTTCTTTACTAGCCATCCTGAGAACCTAGGATATCCTTTTAGTTGTTATATTGGTACAAAGGAACCTGTTCTGATACCAATTGTTGAATCTTTAATTAAACTGAGAGGGGGGGGGGGGTGAATCAGTTTAATACATACATAAGTCTTTTAAAATTTTCACCAAACTTATTTACAGTTGAACAGTCTTAAAATGTTGCAGCCAATATTAAATTAATGTGACACCATACTTATGTTGAGAGCAGCAAACAATTAAGCAGATTGAGAGAATCACATCAACACATAAGAAACACACATAGAGACAACAGATGTAAGTGGAAACCCATAAAGGGAGAAAACCACATCTTGTTATTGTTGGGATGCAAAGGCAAGCTCCATACCCCTCTCACCACTGTTTTTTTGCAAGAACCAACCTACAGGAGGCTCCAACCTCAATTTTGCAAGCTACAACTTGCAAGGAAGCACCAACTCCCTTCAATTTTCTGCAGGCTCCAACCTACAGGAGGCTCCAACCTTAGTCAGCTACAAATAACAGCTATCAAGCTGCAACTTGATAGGGAAGCTCCAACTTCCTCAATTTATCAGACTGAATGTTTGCTGATTTGCCTCAGATATCAGCTCTGTTCTGTAGCTTCTCTTTCTGCTCTTATTTTCTTATTCTTCTCTGCTTCACTCTTCTATATACTCTGCCTTCTCTATATTTACTCTCTCTAACCTCTCTTTGCATATCAAGATGATATTACTTATAGAGAATTCCTGATGACTATTTGTATTCCTTTAGGAATTCGAAATGGATAGTCATACCTCTTGGTCTTCAGCCTTCTCATTTCTTTTCAGCTCATTTTAAAATTATAACAATATGTACAAATTTCCATGCTACAGTGGGATTTTCCTTTTGCTTAGGATACTTGCCTTTGCATCACAAACAATATAAAATTAATTACAACATTTACATTCACATTTCAATTCCACTCAGCCTTTTTTCTGAACCTTGGATTTACTGGATTTTTCTCTTCTGCTGCTATTGAGTGACTGTTCTATATATCTTGGTTCACCTCTGTGTCTATTTATCTATTCACTGTACCTGTGTGCACCAGCTACATATATAACTTATTTCCAGGTTTTATTCTCAAATACATATGAATCTGGGCGATGTTTGTTCATTACCATCTTTGTTCTCGGGCTACCTGTCTACATTCTCTCTTCATATATGAGTTTAAACATAATGGTTTGAAAATCACATTACAATTTCAATTCATCCTTTTTCCCAGTACCCTTTTTTTTCTGACGCTGTCTCTAGCTCTTTCGTTCTTGCAGGCTCTTATAATAAACCCAATCTTTAGGCTCTTGTAATAAACCCAATATTGGCTTATCCACATTCCCGTTTAGCTCTCTCTTCGAGGCTCCATCAGCATTTTCCAGTTAAACCCCGTTTTCTTCCTCCACGTGGTCTTCTTAATTTTCTTGGAAATTTATTTATCAATTTCAGAGAAATTGATAAATAAACATATTCAGCAACTTTGGAAAGATTTAAATATATCAACCCTTATGAATCCGCAATATTTCCAATATAAAATAGGCACCTACTTGGATTTGACTATATGGTAAAATTTGAATATTCTGGGGTTTATGTCAATCACCCGATTTCACCACCGATGGAACACTTTATATTAATACCCAACGCTTTTCAAAAAAATGACTTTGTAATAGCCTTTGACTCTGGGCCCACACATATAATCAATAACCAATCCAATACATGCACCATACCTTAGATTATCCTTCGTGCATCTTCATCAAACGACTACCGTCTGATGGCTCCCCTTCAGATCGACGGCGCTCGACAATATCGCGCAGCTTCCTTGGTCAATCGTTAACGTGCGATGGCGCGCATTGAACGGTGGTTTTGGAACTTCGCCTGATGCCACATGTCAAACACTCAATGGAATCGCTCCGAATTTGAAAATACGGCTCGCTCCGCAAAAGCGGTGCGATGAAACCTGGAAACCACCTTCACTGTTCACCCGGTCACGGTTCCGCTCTTCCACGCAGGGTTCCAGTCTCAAATTTACAAGAGAAAGTGGACCAAATTTCACTCTCGCAAAGAGCAACAAAAAATGAAATGGAAGTTTTGAAGAAGGGCAGGGAAGCGAATATGGATGGTTTGAAGAATAATATGGATGATTTGAAGAAAGGCATGGAAGCTAAGATGGATGGCATGGAAGTTAGCATGGAAGATAAGATGGATGACATGGAAGAAAAAATGAAAGTCAACATGGAAAACATGACGAATGATATAAAAGCAGACATGGAAGGTTTGAGAAAGTTGATACAAGAAATGTTTCCTACTGGAAAAAATATGGTAGAGGAAAATCATGATGAGAAAAAAATAAATATTAATCGTGATTTCATAAACTCTAATGTTGGATGAAACAACCACCATATTCCAAAGATGGATATGAGGAATTTTGATGGCAAGGATCCCGTAACATGGATACTATAAATGGAGCAATATTGTGATCTCAATAATTTGCAAAACACACAAAAGATACTCATTGAAACTTTAAATTTAAAACAAAATACATTTGTATGGTATCGATGGCTTTGCTCTCGTAAAAAAATTGTCACTTGGTCAATTTTTACGGAGGAAATGATAGCACATTATGAGGATACAAAGAGCAACACCTTCTTTAGCCAATTGATAAATCTCAAACAAAAGGGTTCAGTGGGGGAGCACATTTTGGACTTCCAAAAATTGAATATAAGGGTAACTGATTTTCTAGAGGAACACAAGATTGATGTCTTCATAGGGACTTTAAAGGATAACATCCAACATGAAGTTTGTGTCTGGGAACCTGATTCATTAGAGAAGGCATTCAGGTTGGCAAGAAAAATTGAATTTAAAATTATGGCAACAAGGAAGCCTACCATTCACATCTATAAATATGGAAGGGTTGCTACCACTAGACTTCCACAACCTACAAGGTTGACACTACAAAAATTGGAAGAAAAAATAGAAAAAGGGCTTTGCTACAGTTGTGATAGAAAATACACTAAAGGTCATAAGTGTGCTGAGAAGAAATTATGTTACATAGATTGTGAAGAGGAAATAGAAAATTAACAAGAAACTTCAAAAGAATAGGATATACACCAGGAACCAATCCTAGAAGAAGAAAAAATGATTTCGACCATATCATGTAATGCATTAGTAGGAATTACCACTCCTCAAACTCTCAAGATAGAAGGACATATCAAGAAGAAAAAGTTAATAGTGTTGATTGATTCGGGTAGTACCCATAATTCTATTCATTGTAAGGTAGCCAAGGAATTGAATTGTTTCCTATACCTAGCACCAGAATTTCAAGTGATGGTTGCAAATGGAGGAACTATAAATTTCTCTGGAAAATGCCATAATATCAAGCTAACCATGGGGGAATATGTATTGAATAGTTCAATTATTTCCATTCCAATGGGAAGTGATGATGTTGTATTATGAGTAAAATGGTTACAATCATTGGGGCTAATAGCTTTTAATTTCAAGAAATTTTCTTGAAGTTTTCTTTGGAAGGAAAGGAAATCGAATTACGGCATATCACAGGGAAGCTAGGAAAGATAATAAGCTCTAATGTCATGACAAAGCTTCTGAAGAAAGAGTAACGAGGCGTAATCTCACAATTATTCTCACTATAAGTTCCAACATAAAAATCATCTATTTCTCCAGATCTCCAAAAAGTTTTGGACAATAATTCCAAGGTTTTTGAAACTCCCAAAGGACTCCCACCTATTCATGATCATGATCATGCTATTCATTTGATTCCAGGAAGTGTTCCTCCAAATATCATGCCTTACAGATATTCTTATGTACAAAAGAGAGAAATTGAACGTATGATAACATAAATGTTAGAGGCTGGTATAATTCAACCTAGTCAAAGTTATTTCTCTGCTCCAGTAGTATTGGTGCACAATAAGGATGGATCATGGTGCATGTGTCCGGATTAAAGGTAGCTCAATAAGCTGACTATTAAAAATAAATTTCCCATTTCTATGATTGATGAATTATTGGATGAATTACATGGAACAATTTATTTTACTAAGTTAGATCTTCGTTTAGGATATCATCAAATTTGAATGAAGACTAAAGATATTACGAAAACATCATTTCGAACTCCTGCGGGTCATTATGAATTTTTGGTCATGCCTTTTGGCCTTACCAATGCACCTTCTACATTTCAAGGGTTGATGAAATCCATTTTCAAACCCTTCCTTAGAAAATTTGTGGCAGTATTTTTTGATGATATACTAATCTACAACAGGTCTTGGAAGGATCATGTTCAACATGTTGACAGGTTTCTCAAACTATTAGAGGAGAAACAATTATATGAAAAAACATCGAAATGTTTCTTTGGAGTACAAGAGGTGGAATATCTAGGTCATATTGTATCTCATGAGGGTCTTAATGTAGACCCTAACAAAATTAAAGCCATTAAGGAATGGAAAGTCCCCACAACCATAAAGCAATTGCGCAGATTTCTTGGGTTAACAGGGTATTATCACAAGTTTGTTAAGAATTATGGGAGAATAGAAGCACCTCTAACAAAATTATTGAAAAAATATGCATTTTCATAGACTCCTAAAGTAACTAAGGTCTTTGAATATCTTAAATAGGCAATGTGCCTAGCACCAGTATTAGCTACACCAGACTTCACAAAAACCTTTATTGTGGAATATGATGCCTCAGGAAATGGAATTAGTGTTCTTTTAATGCAAGAATGAAGACCCATATCTTTGAAATTCGTCCAATCAAAGGAAATTATTTACAAAAGGCTATTTATGAGAAGGAAATTTTGTCAATACTACATGCACTAAAGAAATGGCAACCTTACCTAATGGGAAGACACTTCAAGTTAAAAACTGATCATGATAGTCTTAAACACTTTTTGAAACAAAGACTATCTTCAGAAGAGTAGAAAAAATGGGTCATAAAGATGTTGGATTATGACTTTCAAATCATCTACAAAAAAGGGAAGCTAAATGTTGTTGTAGATGCACTCTCAAGAAAGGATGAATAGGTGGAAGCATTGCTTTGTGCCATTTCTATTATCCAACCAGATTGGATTACCGAAGGAAGGTATGAATGGAAGAAGGATGAAGAAGTGTGGAAACTCATTCAAAATTTGCGGCAAGATCCTAATACATATAATAAATTTAGTTGGAAAAATGATTCCTTATGGTACAAACATCGCTTATATATTTGCAACAATTCCAAACTAAAACAAAATATTCTTTTGGAATTGCACACTTCTCCTTTAGGAGGATGCTTAGGATTTT
Organism: Pinus albicaulis; assembly: GCA_034641835.2. NCBI lineage: Eukaryota > Viridiplantae > Streptophyta > Pinopsida > Pinales > Pinaceae > Pinus > Pinus albicaulis. The sequence goes on from CM076579.1 coordinate 1,219,924,517, forward strand.
AAAAAAATTACCACACAGTGAAGAAAGATTTTTTTTTGGATGGCCTTAAATCAGATATTCAAAATTTTGTGGTGGAATGTTTTGATTGCCAGTAAAATAAAGTTGAGATAGTTAAGAGCCCAGGTCTTCTACAACCTTTATCCATTCCAAGTCAACATTGGGAGGAGATTTCAATGGATTTTATCACAGGTTTACCTAAGTCCGAAGAAAAGAGTGTCATCATGGTGGTAGTTGATAGACTTACCAATTATGCACACTTTTGTGCATTATCTCATCCATTTAAATAAAGTACAATTGCTACTACATTTATGGAAGAAATTCAAAAGCTACATGGAAACCCGAAGATTGTTGTAAGTGACAGAGATCCTGTTTTTAGAGGAAATTTTTGGATGGAAGTATTTTCTTGTTTGGGTACTCAACTAGCTCATAGTTCATCTTATCATCCTCAATCCGATGGTCAAATTGAGATAGTGAATAAATTTTTGGAAGGATATCTTCGTTGTTTTCTATTTGATAAGCAAGAATAATGAGTCAAGTGGTTACCTCTCGCTTAATGGTGTTATAACACTTCCTTCCATTCTGCAGCAAAAATGACCCCATTTATGGCACTTTATGGATATCATCCACCGTCCATCACATCTTCTTTAAGGAAAAATTCTAGGGTTCAAGCAGTGGAATATCACATCGAGCATCAACAAGAAGTTCTCCAACTCTTAAAGGATAACCTAAATTTGGCACAAAATCGAATGAGACAATAGGTAGATCGACATCGCAGCGAGAGAAGTTTTGATGTAGGAGACTAGGTACTTTTATGGCTACAACCATACAAAAAAATGTCCCTCAAGAAAGCTAAGAAGGATAATACGCCAAAGTACTATGGTCCTACAAGGTGTTGCAAAATAATGGTACTATGGCATACAAATTGGAGCATCCTTCTTCTTCGCGAGTGCATCTAGTTTTCCATGTTTCATGCTTAAAGAAGGTTATAGGGGACAAAATTCTAGTTCAAATAATATTGTCAGAACTTGATGAGGAAAGAAATACCATATTGGAACCTGAAGCAGTCATTGAAATGAGAACTCGACAGCTACGAAATCTATCAATTTCAGCGTATCTCATCAAATGGAAGAACTTACCCACTCAAGATTCTACACGGGAGGATGACAATCTTATACAGAATCACCCGGAGCTACTAAAGCAGTGAGGACAACACTTTTTCGAAGGAGAGGAGCATGTTAGGTCCCTATATTGCTAGTATAGGCCCTTATTGTTGCTAGCATAACCCCCTTATTGTTATTGTTGTACCCCTCTAACCCCCATATTGTTATTATTATTATGCCCTTACATTATTACTGTTAGGTCTGCTAGGATTACATTGTGTCCCCATGGACTCCTATATAGAAGGGAGGTTTTGGTCATTTGAATCATCCAAGAATTATTCATTTATGTAATGTATTGGAGGTTTCCCCCTCGAAGTGGCTGATTTCTAAGGTGTTGATCTCTCTTTTCTTCTATTTTTGGAGCTAGTTTCATAACAGACACTCCTTCCTTTGGAATTAGGTAAACCTGTGTTAAAATTCATTGAAATATCCTCCCAACGTTGACTTGGAATGGATAAAGGTTGTAAAATACCTAGGGTCATAATTGTCTCAAATTTATTTTTCTAGCAAACCAAACATTTCGATACAAACTTTTGAATATTAGATTTAAGGCCATCCCAAAAAAATTCTTTCTTCACCCTATGGTAACTTTTTAAAAATATCGAGTGTCCTCCTAAAGGAGAAGTGTGCAATTACAAAAGAATATTTTGTTTTAGTTGTCAATTCTTGAAAATATATAAGCTATCTTTGTACCATAAGGAATCATTTTTCCAACTAAATGTATCAGATGTACTAGGATATTTCTGCAACTTTTGAATGAGTGTCCACACTTCTTCAACCTTCTTTCATTCATCCCTTTCTTTGGTTATCTAATCTGGTTGGATAATAGAAATCACAAAAAGAAATCCTTCCACCTCTTCATCCTTTCTTGAGAGTGCATCTGCAACAACATTTAGCTTCCCTTTTTTGTAGATGATTTCAAAGTCATAACCCAACATCTTTGTGACCCATTTTTGCTGCTCTTCTGAAGATAGTCTTTGTTCCAAAAACTGTTTAAGACTATCATGATCAATTTTTACCTTAAAGTGTCTTCCCATTAGGTAAGGTCTTCATTTCTTTAGTGCATTTAGTATTGCCAACATTTCCTTCTCATAAATAGCCTTTTGTAAATACTTTCCTTTGATTGAACGACTTTCAAAAGCAATGGGTCTTCCTTCTTGCTCTAAAATAACACCAATTCCATTTCCTGAGGCATCACATTCCACAATAAAGGTTTTTGTGAAGTCTGGCATAGCTAAGATCGGTGCTAGGCACATTTCCTCTTTAAGATGTTCAAAGGCCTTAGTTGCTTCAGAAGTCGATGAAATGAATCTTTCTTCAATAATATTGTTATAGGTGCTGCTATTCTCCCATAATTCTTAACAAACTTGCGATAATACCCTGTTAACCTGAGAAATCCATGAAACTACTTTATGGTTGTGGGGACTTTCCATTCCTTAGTGGCTTTAATTTTTTTAGGGTCTACCTTAACACCCTCGTGAGATACAATATGACTCAGATATTCCACCTCTTCTACTCCAAAGAAACATTTGGATGTTTTTTCATATAATTGTTTCTCCTCCAATATTTTGAGCACTCTGTCAACATGTTGAACATGATCCTTCCAAGACTTGTTGTAGATTAGTATATCATCAAAAACTACTAGCATAAATTTTGTAAGGAAGGTTTTGAAAATGGAATTCATCAACCCTTCAAATGTAGAAGGTGCATTGTTAAGGCCAAAAAGCATGACCAAAAATTCATAATGACCCTCATGAGTTCAAAATGTTATTTTCAGAATATCTTCAGTCTTCATTCTAATTTGATGATATCCTGAATGAAGAGCCAACTTAGTAAAGTAAATTGCTCCATGTAATTCAGCCAATAATTCATCAATTAGAGGAATCAAAAATTTATATTTAATAGTGAGATTATCGAGCTCTCTATAATCTAGACACATGCGCAATGATCCATATTTCTTGGGCATCAATACTACTGGATCAGAGAAATAACTTTGACTAGGTTGAATTATACCAACCTCTAACATTACTGCAATCATACGTTCAATTTCTCTCTTCTGGACATAAGGATATTTGTAAGGCCTGATGTTTGGAGGAACAGTTCCTCGAATCAAATGAATAACATGATCATGATCACGAATAGGTGGGAGTCCTTTGGGAGTATCAAACACCTTGGAATGATTTTCCAAGACTTTTGGAGATATAGAGAAATAGATGATTTTGATGTTGGAACTTCTAGTGAGCATAATTGTGCAATTATGCCAAGTTGTTCTTTCTTCAGAAGTTTTGTCATGACATTAGAGCTTATTATATTTCTCAGCTTCCCTGTAATACCTCGTAATTCGATTTCCTTTTCTTCCGAAAAAAAAATCAAGAAATGTTCTTGAAAATTAAAAGCTACCGTCCCCAAAGAATGTAACCATTGTACTCCTAGTACAACATCAGCACCTCCCATTGGGATGGAAATCATCAGACTATTAAATACATATTCCCCCATGGCTAACTTGATATTATGGCATTTTCCTGAGAAATTTATAGTTCCTCCATTTGAAACCATCACTTGACATTCTGGTGCTGGGTATGGGAAACAATTCAATTCCTTGGCTACCTTAGAATGAATAAAACTATGGGTACTACCTGAATCAATCAACATTGTTACCTTTTTCTTCTTGATATGTCCTTCTATCTTGAGAGTTTGAGGAGTGGTAATTTCTTCCAATGTATTACATGATATGGTTGGACTCATTTCTTCTTCTTCTAGGGTTGGTTCCTAGTGTATATCCTCTTCTTTTGAAGTTTCTTGTTCATTTTCTTCCTCGTCTTCACAATCTATGTAAAATAATTTCTTCTCGGCACACTAATTACCTTTAGTGTATTTTCTATCACAACTATAGAAAAGCGCTTTTGCTATTTTTTCTTCCAATTGTTGTGGTGTCAGCCTTGTAGGTTGTGGAAGTCTAGGAGTTGCAATGCTTCAATCTTTATAGATGTGAGTGGTAGGCTTCCTTGTCGCCATAATTTTACATTCAATTTTTCTTGCCAACCTGAATGCCTTCTCCAATGAATCAGATTCCCAAATGCGAACTTCATCTCGAATGTTATCCTTTAAAGTCCCTATGAAGACATCAATCTTGTGTTCCTCTAGAATATCAGTTACCCTTATATTCAATTTTTGGAAGTCCTTAATGTGCCCCATCACTGAACCCTTTTGTTTGAGATTTATCAATTGGGTAAAGAAGGTGTTGCTCTTTGTATCCTCATAATGTGCTATCATTCCTTTGTAAATATTGACCAAGAGACAATTTTTTTATGGGATCAAAGCCATCAATACCATACAAATGTATTATGTTCTAAATGTAAAGTTGCAATGTGTACCTTTTGTCTGTTTTGAACATTATTGAGATCAAAATATTGCTCCATCTGTAGTATCGATGTTACGGGATCCTTCCCATCAAACATCCTCATATCCATCTCTGGAATATGGTGGTTCTTCCATTCAAAATTAGATTTTATGAAATCATGATTAACGGCTATTTTGTTCTCATCATGAGTTTCTTCTACTATCTTTTCACCGTTAGTAGTCATTTATTGTTTCAAATTTGTCAAACCTTCCATGTTTTCTTTTAGATCATTCTTCATGTTTTCCATGTTGTATTTCATTTTTTCTTCCATGTCCTCCATCTTAGCTTCCACGCCTTTCTTCAAACCATCCATATTATTCTTCAAACCATCCATCTTCGCTTCCAACCCTTTCTTCAAAACTTATATTTCATTTTTTGTTGCTCTTTGTGAGAGAGAAATTTTGTTCACTTGCTCTTGTAATTTTGATAGATCATGTTGCAATTCTTCATCTTCATGAGTCATAGTAGAGTATTCTGAGGGCTTAATGGGTGTTGAATTATTTTTAGGAGGCATTTTAGAACTCAATACTGAAATAGATGCTCAATAGTCCCTTGGAATCACTTCAAACTATTTTTTTACACAAGACTTATGCAATTCGGAAAGAAAAAATACACACCTTTTTCTTGTTTTTAAGGTGCTTGACATCAAAACTGAATTATCTCTATGATTTCAGATATTAAATATCTAAAATTTAGCCTTAAGGTAGCCCTCTAAATGCCCTTTCGAATGCCACAAATCTAACCTGATTTGGATTCTTCAAGGAAAAGTTATGTCCAATCTCCCACAATGACCTAATTATGGATTGGTTCAGTAGATCAAATTTGTACAACTTACCACGTGTCACCGTTTGCTCCTTCAGCTCTGAAATTGATAGAAAGGAAACTCAAGTCTGTATACTTATGGCCACTCTTTACAGAATTCCAATCTGATGCTCAGAGAGAGATTTATGAAGATTTTCCCATGATCACCTCTTTGAGATGAAATTTGGGAGCCTGAAAAAGCCCTAACACCCACAGATCCTACCTCCAAAAATAATGCAAATAAATCTCTAAAATGTTTCCATGACGTTCCTCGGGATTTTGGCTTCATTTTGTGAAAATTTCAGCTTCTGAACCCTCATATAAAAATATTTATAGTGAAAATTCCGCGATGACCTATTTAGGTTAAATTCAGGAGCCTGTAAAATGGCCTACTTCCATAGATCATATCTCCAAAATATTGCAAACCAAGCTCTGAAATTTTCTGAAGATGTTCCTGAGGATTTTGGCTTCGAGCTCTAAAAATTTCAGCATCTGAACCTTCGTAGAAAAAAACATTATAGTGAAAATTCCATGATGACCTATTTGGAGCAGCAAAACCCTAGAATCCAAATCTCTGATACCAAATGTTGTGAAACCAACTCAAAAAATAGAAGAAAGGAGAGATCAATGCCTTAGAAATTGGTCACCTTGAGGGGAAAACCTCCAACACATTACATAAATAAATAATTCCTGGATGATACAAATGACAAAACCTCCTTTCTATATATAGGAGTTCATGGGGCCACAATGTAATCCTAGCCAACTTAAAAATAATAATGTAAGGGCATAATAATAAGAATATGGGGGTTACAACGGTACAACAATAACAATAGGGGGGTTACACTAACAACAATAAGGAATTATACTAGTAATGTAGGGACCTAACATAATAGTTCAACATATAAATTTAATAACCCTTATCAACTGAAACCAACTAATTTTATGAGTGTACTAGAGAGATAATGTGTCATTATGCCACATGGATGCTGAGCTAGACCTCATCCAAGTGGAATTTTTACAATTTTTTCACAAATATGGTTAGTGAAAAATCTGAAAAATAGGCTTCAAAGATGAGTGTATAAATTTCAAACCCTAATGGCTTTGCAAAAACTAAGAGAGGTTTCTGTAGCTAAAGAAAAACCTCTTTCAAATTTCCAAAATACTTTTTCATTGGGTCTAAAATCAAACTTGAATTTGACTGCTAAAATAGTCATGTACAGAAATTTTCGTAGCGTAGTTTAGTAGCGAGGTTGTTTCTGTCCTATGTATTTTCCTTTTGCAACTCTACTAGTGGAACAATGTTTGTGAGGTAAAAATGGATCAATACCATCAACCTCCCTCTTTGTATTTTCAAAAAAAAAAAATTATAGGAAAAAAGACATCTTCAGAAATTTCGTAGCGTCTTTTGGCCTTCAATCCTGGAGCATGCCACGAAACTACTTTATAATGGAGAAAAATTCAAAATCTTCCTTTTTCTTCCAAATTTCATCTATAGGTCTGCAAAGTGATATAATGAAATATGATCATGAAAACCTGCCTCTTACCCACTTCAAAAAACATCATTTTAACCTTTAGAAAGTTTATTCATCACTAAAATGACTCTGTTTTTTGTGAAAACATACGGTTCAAAGATGAGCTCTTATCTCCCTATCCTTTATATATGTTGCAAAACTGAAGTAGGTTTTTGTTGGTCAGTATGTCTCGAAGTAACAACTCTATTTGTTTTCTTAAAACTATATCCAGCTGTCCAGAATATGTATTCTAAAAACATATATAAAACATGAAAATTCTGCATTCTGAATAGATCTGAAAAACATCCCTAAATATCCAAATTTATATCACCTTTGAGAAAATTGAAAGCAGCCAATGTTGTTTGATATGTTATTGAAAATAACCTCTCTTAGTTTCTTAAAATACTTCTCTGTTTTCCTAGAAACTGCCCTTGAAGTTGACTGCTCAAAATTCAAAAAACAGAGAAATCCTCATATTCGCTACGAAATTATTAGGCAATTTCATAGAGAAATCTACCTATTTTGCACTGAATTTGATACAAAACTATGTAAAACTAGCTAGTGCCTCACCTTTATAATTTTAAGGCATTGGTGTGAAAACAAAAAGACATGGAGTGTAGTTGACTGACATGACGTGACTCATGGTGGTTTTTTGAGATAGGATAGACATGATTTGGTAAATTCTTCATCAAATATTTGACTCAACATGAGATAACATGAAACCTATGATGACATTACCAAAACAAAATTTGAAAAATTGGAGTGTAATAACAGTTTCTCCACTTGGGATGGTGTTCCCCTGTGGCACAACAAAGAACTAGTAGTTCCAGTGCCACCTCCATTGGGCTTCTCTCATATTCGAAATGAAAACAAGCAACCTGTTTTGACCTGTAACATTGGCACTAAAAAAAACCAATATAGAACCATTTTAATAATTGTGCATTATGAAAATAGAGTCGAAAGACATCCCAAAATATCCCAATTTGTAGCACCTTTAAGAAAAGTGAAAGAGGTTAATGTTTTTTGACATGTTTTTGACAATAACCTCTGTCAGTGTCTTAAAATACTTATTTGCTTTCCCAAAAACTTCCCTTGAAGTTGACTATTCAAAAGTTAAAAAATAGATAAATCCTTATATTCGCTATGAAATTATTAGGCAGTTCCATAGCGAAATCTACCTATTTTGCACTAAATTCACTACGAAACTGTGTAAAACTGGATAATGTCTCACTTTTGTAATTTGAAGGCATTGGTGTGAAAAAAAAAAAGACATGGAGTGTAGGTGACTGACATGACATGACTCATGGTGGTTTTGTGAGATAGGATAAACATGATTTGGTAAATTCTTCATCAAATATTTGACCCAACATGACATAACATGAAACCTATAATGACCTTATCAAAGAAAATTTTGAAACTTTTGAGTGTGATAACATGTGCATTGCTTAGTTCCAGTGCAAAAATGATCACCCCTTGGTCATTGTTGAGCCCAACTACGTAATCCCCAATTTCTCTCTTAGAACCATTTCCAATATTCCCAACATAATCAACATCGACTATGAGTAATAAAATGTAGAATGGGTGGTTTTCATACTTATATTGGCTAGTTATGACTCGACTTGATTTGCATATGTTATCATGTTAGTGTTGTAGGGTGATGTTCAAGGGAGGTTAGCACAAAACAGTTACATGAAGGACATTCATGGAGAAATGACACAAAGATGATATTATGCACAACATGAAGGAATATTGGACCAAGATAAAGAAATGAAAAATTGTGCTGATTTAGACCCTTCCAAGACCTATTTAGACCCTTTAGAAGATGAAGATGAAGTAGAAGAAAAGATCCATCATGAGGAAGTCAATCTAATTGCCACAATGAGAAGAGAGCTTGGCATTGATACAATGAAGTCTTATGTCACAATCACCATGTCATGACTTCTTAAATTCTCACCAAAAAAGTCACATGTCTCAATGTACTTTTCCACATCACCTGTGGAATGTAATTATGTAATTTTTAAAAATGAAAAAATTTAAAATCCATGGAAGCCCAAGGATCCCACATGGAATGTGAAAATTCACTAGAATTTTTTAGAGTCATGTAGGAACTCAAATTTTACATAGGAATTAAAAAAGTCATAGTATAAGATCAACAATCACGACAGAGGTCAAGATTCGCATGGGAGGTGGAGAGTCACCTCTTTTATCATAAATACACCATCATAGCTCAATAAAATGGCTTTGAACTTTTCACCTTGGCTTCTCTAACATAACATGTGAGAGAAGATCATTCTTTGGAGGAGAAAGTGGTGACATAATGTTCCACTATTGGGGTTGGTTTCACATCCTTGAAATCATGTATTTTGCGACTTTAAATTAATATATGAAGCTCTAAGAGCGAGCACACTTTCATGCATATGTCATAAATAATTGTAAGAATATTATTTCATTTTTTTTGTGTATGTTTATATTTAGACATACTAATGAGAATGAACTATTTTATGGATTTAGTGTGCATCTTGTTGAATGTTCACTTTTACTTAACTTTATGATCATCATTATCATGTGAACTAATTTGCAGATCAATCGACAATTATTTCCATACTCTTGTCTGTATCCTTTAGGATTTTACTATTCCTTTTCTTCTAGAGGTTGACTCTCTTTCTCCTTTCATGAAAAATACTTATATACATTGCAATTGTATGCCTCGTAGTCTCAACCTACTTCCTTGTTTAAAAAATTATTTGCATAATCTCTTAGGTTGATAGTTGCAACCAAGACAAATCCATAAGAATAATGGTTGTTGGGCCTATTATCCATATGGGGCTCCTACGTGAAATGGTATGATTTCTAATTCAGGATTCATACCTGGGAGAACCCTTTTTTGTCAGATTTCCAACACCATCAACACATTTTCACAATTTATTTTTGATTCTTTGAATAATTTCATTATTAAATTGATAAGAATCAATGTGAAAAGAAAATGAATGCATATTCCCAATATTACATTTGATATTTCATTCATTGGACTATATATTTTTTTCATTCAAAACACAATTCATTTTTGATATTCCAAGATCTCCATATTTCGAATCATTAACAACATTTTATGCTTCTACGTAAAACTAATTTGAGAAGAGAATTTTCCCAATTCTTTTTTTTTCTTTACAACCTTTCTTTGGTATATGTGACTACTCATGTTTAAATGTCCTCCTCACAAGAATTCTTGTCGAGTATATTGTACTTCATTTTCCTTATCATTTTGATCACATTTCTTTGTATGGTTTTATGTTCTTTCAACTTGTCTATATTCATATCTATATGTGGTTAACAAGCATTCATTAGCCTTACCATTTTGATCAAATTTATTTGTATGGTTTTATGCTCTTTCAATATGTCTATATTCATATCTATATGTGGTTACTGACAATTTAATTTATATGGATTTGTTTGTTATGTTTATATGTGTATCTATTTTGGAATTGAGTTTCTAGAATTTTAATTTAATGTATAGGTGATGGTGGAGATTTAATGCCCACAAAATGTTTTAAAATATTATTAGTAGTAATCAAAAATAAAAAGTTGGTATTTATCATAAAAATAGTTATTCTTTCTACTTTTAATGAAATTGGTTAATAAAAAAATATTATTGGGTGAGTCACTCTACAACCCACTCACTGTGGACTAAATCTCAATTAAATAAAGAGGCAAACACGTAAATGTAAACATGTAAATGCATAAACATGTAAACGTAAATATAAACATAAACATGTAAATGCATAAACATGTAAATGTAAATATAAACATAAACATGTAAACGTAAATAAAAACATAAAGGCAATGTTTACCATTTAACATTGAACTGGTATGGGGGTATATCTCACGTATTGGGAATGTTTACCATTTAACATTGAACTGGTATGGGGGTATATCTCACGTATTGGGTATATGTCACGTGAAAACACATAAAAAGCCACCATAAAAGCCTTCAAAAAGTCGCACTAAAGACTACTTGAAATCGGATTTGTCTTTAGTGCTACTTTTTGGAGTTTCAGGAGCCCTAATCCCGTGAAAAAAATTGAGGTAGAACCTTAGTTTTTGTTATTTAATCTGGTTTTTTGACTCTATATATGGATTCAGCACCCTCAAAAACCCCTAGGGCACTTCCATTGTGCAAGGTTAGCAATCAAACTTCTCTTTTCAATAAATTCCTGTCGGATTTTAGAGAAATTACACTGGAAAAAGCCACCGTAAAAGCCTTCAAAAAGTCACACTAAAGACAACTCGAAACATAAACATGTAAACATAAAGGTAACTTTTAGCATTTAAAGAGGATAGGAGTCTCACCTCTTCTATTCTGTTTGAAATGCAACAAATGAAGCTAGATATGCATGCTATGCTCAAAGTACAGACGCAGTTGAATGATAGGGTGGGTAAGATTGAACAACAGCTGCAACTTACTCACAGCAGTTCACAGGTGTTAAGCTCAACAGCTCATGCTCAAGTTTCTGTGGATTTAACTGGTTAAATATTTTTGTGTTTGCTTATTTTGGACTCTGTTAGCTTTACTACTTCTTTTACTTGTAAATCTTATGGACATACTATAGCTCTCAATGCTGTCAGTGCTAGGATAAGACAATTTCGTTTCTAGTCTGCTTATAACTCGATGCGGTGGCCAACATACCTGGTTTCCTACGGGCAGGTTGAGGTCACTGTATTTGTTTTTTGTTGTATGACTCTCTGCCCTTAATATTTATGATAATAGAAAGGTCCTACGAAGCTTAAAAAAGAAAACTTTTAGCATTTAAAATTCAACCAAACATGGTGGTAGACGTGACACAAAAATGTAAACGCTTAAACATAAACATGTAAACACATAAATAAATGTATTGTTTAACATTAACATTTTTAATCTAATGTGGGCCCTATTTAAAAATCAATCTAATTATTATTATGTATAAACACAATATAAATTTAAAATATAAAGATGGTTACTAACACTGAAAAAAGAGGTATGGTAAACAAATAAATATGAAAAAGGTACAGTAAATAAATAAAAATATATCAAATAGGATTAGAAATCAATCAACCTCTAATTATATACCAAGCCTATGGGCCAAATACCATGGTAAATAAAATGGATATGGGAAAATAAATAAAATATAAATAAATCATAGGTATGGTAAATAAATCAAACCTTTTTCTTATATTTATCTTATGGGTAAAAAAAGAGATATGGTTTTTAAGATTTTGTGGTTATAATTTGATGAAGAGATCTCTAGATTATCCACAGTGTGATCAAACAACGGTGGATGTTTAGAAGTGAGTGAAAAGTGAAAAGGGAGTTGCAGAGGACAAACTTTAAATAAAAAGAGGTTTTATTTAGGTAACGCATATGAGCCAAATATCATAGGCCAAATTATTATTACTACCATGCAAAAAAAACATTGTTAACTCTAATATTAATATTAAAAGATCAATATTATTATTGTTATTAATTATAATATTGATATTAATATTATAAAATTTAATGAATTTGGATCCAGAAGGTTTGTATTTGAATACACTACATGCATTGATATATTAGGTAAACATTTAAAAGTAAATGTAAATGTAAAAGTATTGTTTAACATTTAAAATTTAAAATTTAATCTAATCAATCCAATGTAGACCCTAATGAGAAATCCCATCTCTCCCTAAAAATAAAAATTTAACACAAAAATAAAGTGTCGAATTAAGTTGTGACAACCCCCTAAGAGTGGAATAATATTTGTGAGAAAAAATTTTGGGAGTTGTGCGATGTGGAAAATAATATTTGTGGGAAAGGATTTCAGTGTGAGTTAGAACTGCAATTGATTTTTAGGTTTGATTTCGATTACTCCTACATTTTATTTAGATCCATATTAACTCCTAATCTATCAAGCCAGTAGAAGGATCAAATCTCTCCACTTAAAAGCCTTTTTTGAATGCAAAACTTGAGAAAAAATTTACACTTAAAAGAATTTGATCCTTGTCAACCCTTAATAAATCTATAATAAAAATGAATCAAGATTGATATAAAAATGAATAATATAAAACTAATTATATATTTAAAAAAATAATGTCAAACTAATCATAATTTTTTTTAAGTAAATAATATTAATAAATCATGATATTAATTCATCCTAATCTAACAAAAACCCATTTATAAATTGAAAAGATAGTGGTTAAGTATTTTATATTTTCCCATTATTCCTTTAGTAAAGTAAACCAATGTGAGTAATCAACAAATTTTAAAAAATAACCTTTCACAAAAAGTAAAATGGACACACCATCAATGATCAAACGTACACATACTCCCCGACCTTAAAAGAGTCAATGCTAGCTCTTTCAGTTCAAATTTCAAACACATTCCAGATTTTGTAAATGACAATTATTTTCTGTTCATAATTCAATGAAGTTCACCTTCCTTGCATGAACTGATATGAAACGTGATGATTTCCGGTTCAATTTCAACCACAGTCCAGATTTTGTAGATGACAATTATTTTCTGTCTATAATTCAATGAAGTCCACCTTCCTTGCATGAACTGATATGAAACATGATGGCGGTCCGTTTGTAGTTTGAGGTTAGCCGAGAGGGCGCAGCCCACGGAAAGCACACGGAGAATTTCAGTTCCCCACTCTGCTGATTACATACACTGGTGTATATATAGAGAGGAAACGATATTTCATTTCGGCGCACTAAATGGCCTTTCTATTTGGTAAGCTCTGTCCACAGCCTCCAGTTTTTGTAATAACATTGCCATATACGTATACATCGTTGAATTACCATTTTCATCATAGCGTTTCTGAGTTCCCAAATATGGAGATACCTCCGTCGCAGGAACAAAACCATGGCCATGGCCCATGCTCAACCTAACGAAGTTAGGGGACAAACATCCCGGCAATTTAGGGGAATCCGACTGCGAGAATGGGGGAAGTGGGTATCGGAAATTCGGATACCAAGATCCAGGGACAAGATCTATCTTGGTTCCTACAAAACCGCCGAGCAGGCCGCCCGAGCCTTCGACGCTGCAATGTATTGCCTGAGAGGGCCCAACGCTCAATTGAACTTTCCCGATTGTGTGCCCGCCATTCCGTCCGCCTTTTCTCTTTCCCCTCAGGAAATCAAGGTTGCCGCTTCCAAGTATGCCTTGAACGAAATCCCTGGGACTTCGCCTTCTCTGCACAATCATAGTCTAGAAGAGCGCTCTCATCCCTTGCAGTCGTCTTCGGTATTTGACATGGAATTGTCAAATGGCTCCCAGCAGAGATCGGAGGACTCGGCGTTTTGGAAATCTCTGTTTGCGGAACCAGATAGTGTTCAGTACTTGAATTTGGAAAATATCCCGTCCATTGACGAAGAATTGGCGTTGGAGGTCATTCCGACTTCGCAGGAGGAGGAGGTTGACATCTTCGCGGAACCCCTGGGCCTGTGGAACTTTGAAGACAGTTGAGTTTCTGGGACGTGGAACCAGATAAAAATGGACTTATTTTTCGGCAGTCTATGCGTAGTGCGTAGTATCTACATCGGTTTCTAAGCTACCAGTGCCACGGCATACCTGAATTGTTGCACTATCGCCATAGAATTTGATTTAAGCGTTAGTTGATGATTTTCGATCCTAATGTCTTTTCAATAACTCGCATTTCTGTTTGAAAACTCCTTGTCTTCTTCTGCAAACTTGTTCCAGCTAGAATTTTTAGAAAAGTCATCTGATACCGTGGGAACCCACAGTATCATAATTTGGAAATAAATTGGAAATTTGATAAACATGAATGGAGTTTTGCAAACTTGTTTGAAGTAGGATGTTTAGAAATGTTATCGGACGTTCTGGGGTCATATTAAATCTGAATTTGGAATATTTTTGAAATTTGATAAAAAAAATTGGAAGTTTTAAAATAATATGTAGTTTATGTAGAAGTGGTCCTAAAAGTTTTCATTAACACATAATTGTTTTGAAGGAACAAAATCTTTAGCCAATATTTGAAAGTAACAGTGTTTTATTTGTAAATTTTGAATATTTTGGAAATTGATAAATATTTTGGAAGTTTTCAACTAATCTGTACTTCATATAACATAAAATTGTTTCAGGGAAACAAAATCTTTAGCCAATATTTGAAAGGAACATTATTTTATTTCTAATGGAGTGTATTTTAGGTTAAGAAAGTGATAGATATGGTGGAGCTAGTGATTACAAGATTGTAGATGTCATTATTTGATTTTAATATTGAATTAAGATATTTTTTAAATGAGATTTTGATGCTAATAGATATTATATGAAGTTGAAGTTTAATCAAAATTAATTAAAATTATGAAAATTTTTGTTTTATTTTTATGTAACAATAATATAAAATAGCCTTATAATTATCATAAATAAAAATAAGAATTATAATATTATAATGAGTTTGAAATTAAAAGAAAAATTATTTGAAAAATATATATTAAATTTTAAATTGATTAAATGAATAAAGCCAAAAATTATTTATGTTTATTAGAATTTTTTTTCTTAGTAAACATAAAAATAATTGTAAGAATGTCCATCACCTTCAAAATGTTTTAAGGAAACAAAATTGTCCTAAGTTTATTTGAAAAAAAACCATGTTTGAATTATCATGAATTATAATATGAAGTTGAAGTTTAATCAAAATTAATTAAAACTATGAATTTTTATTTTATTTTATTTTTATTTAATAATAATATAGAATAGTCTTATCACTATCATACATAAAAATAATAATTATAACATTATAATGAATTTGAAATTACAATATATATATTTGCAAGCAAAAAAATCTTGAATTTCGAATTGATCAAAGGAGTGAAACTAAAAATTATATATATGTCTATTATATTTTTTATTTTTCTTAGTAGGCAATAAAATATTGTAAAAAATTATGTTTTAAGGAAGAAAAATTGTCCAAGTTTATTGAGAAGGACAAATGTTTTAATTATAATGAATTATAATAAGTATTTCTTATATTATGAGAGTGAGAAACATATATGCTGGAGTTATTCTAGGAAATAGCTAGGTTAGTTGAGGTGAATAAAAACTACAGTACAAAGACTTCTAATTTTGAATAAGGATAACTAGAATCTTGTGATCTCGGAAATTAGTCAAATGAGATAAAAGCTTTTAACCACGAGAAACCCTTCAACGATCATAATTTTAATGCCCATGACCTCATTCATGAATTCCTTGATATATCATTCAATCTTATGGTTTCTCAAGGAGATATTATTATATGACCTTCTCCTTCATATTACTATAACTTGTGTCCTACTTCTTATAATGAATTAACTTGTGATGGAGATGTGCCATGCTCTTCAATTCTACAATCTGATGAACTAAATTTTGGATTGGCACAAGGCAGTGAGGTCACCCATGATGAAGAAGAAAACAATGAAATCATATACCTTCCATTCCTTGCATTTTTATTTCCAGTAATTCATCTCGATAATTATTTAGCTCAAGTTGATCACGATATTTCTCCTATCTATATATACATAGATACAAAATAAGAAGAATCTTATGGTTTGAGTAATATGTTTCTTCATGTTGAAAAATATGATCAAACTAGTGATCTAGATGGCTTCCATCTAGATAATAGCGATATTGTGGAAATAACTGATAGTAGTTGTCTGCATGCAATTTGTGATCTAAATCATCTCTCAAAATATAATTATTCAACATTTTAAAGTTTCAGGACTTGTCAAGGAGTTGAGGAACTTCAAATATTGTTGATGGTTATGCAAGTTTCTCACAATCCAGATGGGGTCCATGCACTAGGTCAGATATGGAATTTCTTGTCTAATTCTTTTATCCACGTTGTTTCACTGGGTGAAAACCTGTTCTTAAAAGATTTTGGTTTTTTCTAAGATATTTTTATAACTTCCAAGATTGGGTTTATGATCAGATAGAGGATGTTGTTTTAGTTAATGCATATTCATGTAAACCTCTTTCACTGAACCCAAGAATGTATATATTTCATTGATGTACAGAGCTATGCAGATTCTCATTATGATTATCAAGATAAAGGTCACCTTCGTCTAAGGAATCCATATCTCTTAAGTGCTTTTGTGAACAATCAACATCAAATATTTATTCTGAATGTTATGAAGCTAATAATTTTCGGTCTATCCTAATCAATTCTTTTGAGTACCATTCAATGCTCAAATGATTTATTCGATCAAAACAACCATGCTGATATGGATACTAGAATTGATTTGACATATCCTTCTAACCTTTTGTCAGCATGATATGATAATTGGTTTCCCCAATTTTAAACACCAACAATTGTGTTTAGTTTCTTGATCTTTCATATTACTAGTCTGGTATGGAATTTCACAAAAAGGAAACTTATCGAGAATCAAGAATATTGTATGTCAAGCCACCAATTTGATCATAACACCGTGTCTAAAAATTGTCATTCAGATAATCATTTTCCTAGTAGTATATATGACGATATTTGTTTTACATTGATTGATCTTGTTCAAGCCATTGATGTTTATGATTTATCATTTCAATATTCAAATACTTGTCAAGTAGTTGTGCAACTTCAACCATTACTTATAGTTATGTAAGGTCCTCACTATCTTGACAAGGTTTCTTAATGGGATCGAGTTATCTTTACTTTGCAAGATTCTCCCCATGATTCAAATGCACTAATTGAAAGTTTAGTCTCCCAAGAGTTTCATGGTTTTCCAAAGCATTGTTTTGAATTTCATTATCTAATCTATGATTGGATGGAAACATGTTACTTAGGAAGCTCTATAATCAACAATAAGTTTCAATATTTCTTGAAGTTTGCTAAGAATGAGAACATAGATGAAGGAACATTCACGAGAAACTTTCGAGTTATGTATGCTTGTGGTTCTAATAAAAAGGGGAAGGTTGCAGATTGGTTGAAGTTAGTTGTTATGGCAGAACTTTCTACTAGTAGGAAAGACCTATTTCTTTTACAAGTCACTCACGGTCATATCTTTATTTTTACACATTTATTTATACTGGTACTAATTGTATGCATCTTTCTACTTGCAGTTCGGAGTAGATT
Source organism: Pinus albicaulis (assembly GCA_034641835.2). Lineage (NCBI taxonomy): Eukaryota > Viridiplantae > Streptophyta > Pinopsida > Pinales > Pinaceae > Pinus > Pinus albicaulis. The sequence continues at coordinate 1,219,942,461 of CM076579.1, forward strand.
CTTTGTTTTGATTGGAAATTCAAATTCACCTATCCTTGGCCATCTAGTCTGTTAGGTTTGGAGTAGGTCTAGTCACATTTTAGGTTTTCTTTAGCATTGCATCTCCCTTGCATTTTTCTCTGTATCTAATATTTTATTTATTTATTTTCTTCCTTCCCATCTTGAATTTTAATTTTAGTTTCATAATTTAATTTTTTTCCTTGTTGTGTCATGTCATTATTTCATGTTGTTTTTAATAATACAGTGCATCAAAACTATTATTTTTCTGCTAGAAAGACTATGTGGCAAAGATCTGAAAGGGGAAGTTTGATGAAGGGAAATTCTTGGCTAAACTATGATCCCCTTCCTTTTTTTTGTTTGCATATTTTTTAAGGTCAATGATCTCTGAATGGAAAATATTATTCATTTAAATGGAAAGATATAAGTGGAACCGTGGTTCTTGTATGTATTCTAAGAGCTTCATTCATTAACTCTGCATCGTAATTGAATGGTGTTTTTCTTTTCTATCCAATCGAGTAGTGATGGGAAAGGAGAAAACTAAGATCAAACATACTAATTTCAGAGGTACATAGTTTAGTCTCTAAAGGAATAACCTCTATTTATCTTAATAAGTCGAGATCCATCTTTCACCGTAGTGATATACATGCTAATAAACTTCCAACGAGAATACCGAAAAGTAAAATAAAGGGTGAAACAAGAAAAAGGAATCCTGCATAGAAAGGTGAAGAAAGAAACTTCATTGGGGTACTAAAGAGGCTTGTTGGAAGTGAAGCAACGATAGTGTTCCTATAGTAACTTCACGAAGATGTTGATCAGGCCTGCTGGAAGTAGAGAAACTCTAGATATGGAACTAAAATTATTATCATATTAAACCTGCAAATATATACTATTCTCTTCCTAGATCGAAATAGTTGATATATGGTAAGCCTTGTAAGTATGTCTAGTCGATAAAAGTGATAGGAGAGACTATGCTTATAGCTAGGATAGATGAACAAGTTTTAGTGATTCATACGGTGAATTAATACTTTCTAAAAGATGAAGAATTTGTGCTTAAAGGATGACCTATGTAGGGAAGTTGGAGTTCTTCCAGTGTATGGACAGTTGTTTTAATTGTGACAAAAACCCACTAGAATTATTACTACACTTTCATTTTGGAGCCTCCTTGTGATCTTACTATCTGTTGTTCCAAGTAGATCATAGAAGCTTTATGGTAGGTTGATGTTTTGCTAAGTGTTCAAGACTTCTTCTGCAATTATAAATATTCGAGCCACTTGCTTACACATGAATATATTTTTGATGAATTTAAAAGAACACCTCTTTCTAGCAATCTTAGAAGTCCATGTTTATCCTTTGAAGTTAGTAATTTTTCATTCTTGGAAAAAAGTGTCTGTGAATTCCTCGGTAATAGTGATTGTGCAGTATTGAATGGTAGATATTGTACAGCTCTCAGACATTGCGTTGCCCGTGATGACAATCCTTTCTTAGTTGACAGGGACAACGACTACACAATCCATGTCGATAATGAATGCACAATTTTAGTTGAAAGTATCCCTGTAATAGTGATTGTGCAGTATTGAATGGTAGATATTGTACAGCTCTCAGACATTGCGTTGCCCATGATGACAATCCTTTCTTAGTTGACAGGGACAACGACTACACAATCCATGTCGATAATGAATGCACAATTTTAGTTGAAAGTATCCCTCACTCTTAGTTGTAAATGTACCATCATCTGGGTGAGTTTCTCAAATGTCGCTTTTACGAGAATTTTATTTCATAAGTGTATCTTTTACTTTCACGGCTATCATTTTTTCATTCTTTCAATTTTTCATGTGTCTATTTTTCTTTATTTTTATTTTTCATGTGTCTCTTTCAATTTATTTAGCTTTTAAAAACATTGTTTTCACTTATTCTCACTATTGCAAGTTATTCTTTTGATTGTGTTCACTCTTGTATGTGTTACGCTTTGGTGCACCACTAGAGGTAGCTCTAGTACAAACTTCTAAAGTATATAATATTATATATTATATGAATATTCAGTAGACACTAACCCAAAAATTAGCATGTACTCTGGTTGGAGTCGAATTCGGTGTCATAACTTGCATCAGTGTCACAAAGCTACATTTCAACAGTCGCACTTTGAAATAACTGTCACTTTGTTGTCGTTTCATAGTGTGCATGTAGATCTTGAGTAGTTTCCATTCTCTTAGCCTATGTTTGATGGTATACATATGTGTAATTCTTTTTTGGGGATTTCTTTTATCATGTGTTCTATCTTGTCCCATTGATTCAATACTTAGACATTTTTGGACTTCCCTTGTCTTCACACTTTGCATACATAAACTCTCAGCTATTAAATGAGCACAGCATGCATTATTAGCTAGCAAGGATGAATCCCTTACCTCTTATATCCTAAGGGAAACCTATTCCACAAACACATTGTGTAATCTTGAACTGTCAAAGAAAGACTTCTTATTTCCTCCATTGAACATATCATAGTTATAGTGGATAGTGGAGCCTCCTCCTCATCATTGCTGAAGAGAACTACATAATCCAAAATCTCGCTCCCATTCATGGTGAAGTGAGCATCCTCAAGGTACAGTGACCGAGCCTTATGTTGCTTAGACCAGTCAATTGTGCAATCCCTTCACTAAGTGTGCCTCTGATTGAGAATTGTGTAGCTATAGTTGGAAACAGGACCCTATCTATCTCAGTACAATGCTTAACTATGAAATATTAGATCTTTCCCTTTAATCACTATGCATTACACAGTTAAATTGGCTAGACCCATCTCTCCTACTCACTGAAATCCATCACTTCACAATACCTTTTCTTGTCTTACCTCCTACTGTGCATTGCATATTTCTAGTGGATAATAGGGTCTTCCCTCTACCTGTTTGAAGCTTGGTTTCACAATCCCTTCCTTATCTTCCTTGCGCATTGTAAGATGGGAAGTGCATAGTCACATTTATTTTTATAAATATGCCCTCATAGCTCAAGAAAATGAATTTGGAATATTCACCTTGGCTTGACTAGATTGACATAGGATAGAAGATCATTCTTTCTAGGATAAAGTGGTGACTTAATGTTTCACTATTGGGGTTAGTGTCACATAATTTTAATCATGCATATTGGGACTTTCACTCAATATATGAATCTCTCAGAGCCGACGCACTTTCATTCATATTTCATGAATAATTGTAAGATTATTCTTTCACTCTGTGTGATGTATGTTGATATTAGCACATACTAATGAAAATGAACTATATCATTGGCTTTATTAGGCATCTTGTTCATTTTCCATTGCTACTAGATTTTACAATCATTGTTATCTTGTGAATTACTTTAAAATTTAATCAATGATTATTTCCATACTCTTATGTGTCTCTTTGATGATAGTACTATTATTTATCTTCTAGAGTCTCACTCAGTTTTCCTTTTCATCAAATAACCTTATATGCATTGCAATTTTATGCCTCACTATGTCAAATTACTTGCTTATTTCAAAGATTGTTTTCATAATCTCTTATGTTGATAATTGCAACCCAAGAAAATCCCTAAGAATAATGGTGATCGGGCCTACTATCTAGATGGTGTTCCAACTCCAAACTATGTGAGGTCTAATTAATACTTCATAGTAGGGAATCCCCTCTGTTGACGAATTTCCAAGACCATCAAGAAGTTGCACTTAAAGGAGGGTCACATGAAAATCTAAGCTTGTTGAGTGTGTTTTGAATCCCTTATCTTGAATGGATGATTCACAAATCATAATCTCACAATGATTTTATAATAGATAAAATTAGTCTCTCCTCATGGATATTATTTACAACTTGTGTCAATTAAAGGTTGATGTCGACGGTGGAACATCCATATCCATGTATACATGTAAATTACTTAATTTTTGTGATTTTTATGAATTGTATTGGGAAGATGTTTCTTTTATATTATTCACCTTCACTCTTGAAGGTCGATTTAAAATATGGTGTCATACCTTAATATTTGCATCTATTCATTCATTTTATAAGTCTCCTGAAGAATAGGTGGATTGGGGTTTCCTAAATGAAAAGCTTCAGTTTTTAGTTCAAATCTCATTGAAACAATGTAAATATGAATCCTTCGTTAATGGTGATGGTGCTCTCCCAACTTTTATTATGAAATTGACACCCGTAATCTAGGTGAAGGAACCTATTGTCCTTTTTGTCCCTCTTTATCCTCCCTTTTCATTCCTAACAAGGTAGTCTCTAGTGCTATTGTTGAAGTTGGTAAATCAAAATATCAAATTCTTAATCTTCACCTTACAACTTTTTTTTCTTCCCATGGTCAAGATATCATCCTAGAAAACATTTCGTGTTCTAATAAATCCATGTATCTTAGGGTGAATATTGATCAGTTGATTCCCAGAGATTACCGAAGTCTTGAATCTGATACCATTAAAAGTTTTTTATCTTCAAGGGATACCTATCACCCTCTACCATCTATATCTCATGGATTTTTTTGTACCCCGATTCACCTGATAAATACGCTCTACTAGAAATTCCTTTAGATAATTTGATTCTCATGTTACTGGTCCAAGTGGTGATCAGGTACAAGGTGGTCACATTCAAAAGGTAGAGGATCAGAAGGCTGAAGACACTTTTTATCTGTCTTTCCTATTTCAAAGTCCTCAATTTCAAGAATTTTTTTCTTCAATCTTGCTTGACTTAGAATCTTGTGATCCTAGAAATTAGTCAAATGAAATCAAATATCTTAACCATTAGAAGGACTTATAAAATCATAATTTTAATGACCATTATCCAATTAATTCATTTCCAGGTATATCGACTGATCTTATTATTTTTCAAGAAGATCTTCTTCTTCATCTTACTATCACTTATGTCCTATTACTTGTAAAGAATTAACTTGTGATGAAAACGGCCCATGTTGTTCAAATATACAATCTTATGAGATGAAATTTGGGTTGACATAAGGTAGTTAGGTCATCCATGATGAATAATAAAGGAATGAGATCATAGAACATCCATTCCTTGCTTTATAATTTCCAATCTTGTATCAGGATAAATCTTTGATTTAGGTTGCTCATGAGATTTCTCCGATCTATACATCCTTAGATACATAATCAGAATAATATTATGGTGTGAATAATATGTTTATTTTGGTTGAGAAATATGATTAATGGAGTGATGTAGATGGTTTTCATCTAGATAATATTGATAATTTTCAAATAACTGATATTGTTTGTCTGCATGCAATTTATGATCTAACACGGATCAAAAAATATAATTATTCAACATCTGAAATTTTGAGGAATTTTTAGGGAGTCGAGGCACTTCATCTCTCTTTGATCATTATGTTAGGTTCTTGCAATCCTGATGGGGTCCTCAAGCTAGGTCAAATCTAAAATTTCTCGCATGATTTATTTCTCCAAGTTGTTTCTCTAGATGCAAGCTATTTCTTGAAATATTTTGGCATTTTCAAAGAGAAATTTTCTAATTTTCAATTTTAGGTTTTTTATCTAATAAGGGATCCTGTTTTAGTTAATTCATATTCATGTAAACCTATTCCACTGAACCCAATATTCGAATGCATATCTTTCATGGATGTGCGGAGCTATGAAACTTCTCATTCGGATTATCAATATAAAGGTCACCTTTGGCCAAAAAATTCATATATATTAAGTGCTTTTCTGAACAAGAATCTCCTAATATTTACTATGAATGTTATCAACTTGAATTTTTTTCATGTTGGTCCGATAAATCCTTTTCAATAGCATTCATTGCTGAAATCATTTAATCGATCAAAACCCTTATGTTGATATGGAAACTAGATTTGATTTGACATATATTTATAGCCTTTTGTGAACATGTTATTCTAATTAGTTTCCCAGAGTTACAAGATCAAACACTTTCTTAATTTCCCATGCATTCATATATACTGGTCTGGTATGGAATTGGACACAAATTGAACTGATCGAGAATCAAGAATCTTGAATGTCAAGCCACCAAGCTGGTCATAATACTGGATCTAACAATTGTTAATCAAATAATAATTTTCCCACTAGCATATCTGATTATAGTTCTTTTACATTGATTGATATTGTTGAACCGATTGATCTATTTCATTGTTTAAGTAGTTGAGGCACTTCAAGCTTTGGTGACCGTTATGTCAAGCTTGATGGGCCTCTAATTTAGACATAAATTAAGGCCCATCTAACGTTTATTAGGCCCATCTACCTCTCTTATTCACATGAAAATATATACTAAATCTCTCCTTCTGCACTTAGTAGTGTTTTCTTATGCTTTAGTATTTTATTAGGAAGGTTTAAAGGTAATTGCATATTTTTGCTTAATATTGGTTATTTTGATAGAATATTGTGAGAATATTTGGCAAATTATGTAGATTTGGAGAAGGATATAATTTAGGGACTTGCTCCCTTCGACTGGAAGATCAAGAGTGAAGAAAAAAATAGCACAATGTCAGGAAATTATGGAGAAATAATCGAGAGATTCAAGCAGGTTGTCCACCCTCCTTAACTATCAAAGGCAGCCAAGCAAACTGGAGATGAAGTGAACTAAATCTTTTTCTACTTTGAGTCAAGTGGAATCAATCACCCCAAATATTCTCTCCAACAATTCAAGTTCCAGAGGCAGCCAAGCAACTGAAGATGAAGTGCACTCAATATATGTTTACTTGGAGTCAAGTGGACTCAATCACTATTTTCAACAGAGTTGTTGATAGCTGCCCTGTAGAATAAATAGAGCATAGCTAGAGCTAGGAAGGGTCCTTCGATTTGATTCCATTCAGAACTTTTGCTGCAAGCTATTAGGATTGTTTTTTTTAGGACCTTTGGGATGTAATAAGACTATATTGGTGTAATGCAATGAGTAGTCAGATGTTGTTTTACTGATCTAGTTTGAGGGAGCGGGGCTCGTTTGTTAGGGCCCAACCCATGTGCCTCAATTTCTCTGTTGTTTTCATTCTTTCCTTTCTGTCATTTAGCTAGTTTTTTTTCCATCCTTTAGTTAATATTTCTTCTAATAGTTTCATTGATGTTTAGTTTTTTCTTTCAGTTTGTTGTTGTAGTTTTTCATTTTCTTATGAGTAATAGAATATAGGATAAAACTCTAAAATTTTTGGATCTAGACTTCCCTTCTCATCTCTGTCAATAGAGTTCAAGTAGGGTTGACCTTCCCATAGGCAAAAAATGCTCTCTGTTTACTATTTTTGTCACGCATTTCGTATGTTTTTCCATGCATCAATCCACAGGTTTGTTTGCATGAATCAGTACTAAAGTTCCGAGGAACTTCTCCAACACCTCCCACTTCATCCTCCATCTTCCTTCCACCTCTGTTGTTATGCTCTGGTACACAGTGTTACGCCCCTCTACATAGTGTTTATGCCTTTTATTCCTTCCTTTTCTCTTATCACAACTACCACACCCTTTTTAGTCTTGAAAACTTTCCCAAAACCTTAAATTTCACCTTCTATCCCTTCTTCTCACTTTATGCAACTATTGCAGCCATTTTAAGTTGAAAACACTTCAAAACCCTGAAAGTTTGACCTTCGCCTTTCTTCTTGAACTTCCTGCTATTGTACTTTGCATCTTCGCAAATCACACTTCCCAGCCTCTTCCCCTTTCCCTTTAAGACTTACCACTCCTCCCTGCCGATTGCGATATTGCAATATCACATATCGCAGATCGCAACCATTTCCCTTTTCGCAAATCACACTTCGCATCTTTTCATGTTTTATTTTAAGACTTACCACTTCCACACTTTTATTGTGATAACTCTGCCACATTACACATTACAATCGCATTTTGCAACATTTTCCATTTTTCCTTTAAGACTTACCGCTCCCAAGCAGCGATTGCGACATTACTGTAGCATTCCGCCACGTCATCACTATTGCAATCGCATTTCGTAGTTTTTGTCCCCATCACAAATCACAAATCACAGTTTTTAATTAGTTCCTTTAACACTTACCACTCTTGATGCCGATTGTGATATTCTCCATACACTACCGCCGATCCCATCGCCACATCACCGAGCACATTTCGCACTTCACAACTTTTCCTCAAAACCACTTCCGCTACCCCTTAAAATTTGTGATATTGCGAACTATGATATCGCATTTTCTACTTTGCAACTTCTACCAAATTTAAAATAAAAAATTTTCGCCCATCGCACTTTGTACATCGCAACTTTTACAACATTGAAAATTGCAAATCAAAACTTTTGGCCCATCGCACTTTGCACTTCACAGTTTTTACCTTTCTGCAATTGCATTTCACAACCTTTTTTTTTTTAACACTTATCGCTCCTGTCTACCAATTATGATATCATTCCGTACACTGCCACCTATCCCGCTGTGACATCATCCACCACATTGGACATTGAAAATCAGACTTTTTAGTTTGTTCATGTTAACACTTATCCCTCCAACTTTTTCATATTGTGATTGCGATATCGGATATCGCATTTCCATCCTCCGTTTCAACTCTACCATTGCACTTTTCAAAATTATTCCACTCCAAAGCATTTTTCCGCTATAATAAAGTTCTAATAAGGTTCAAACCCATATGTTCACTTCTAGGCCTTGTTTCATGTGTTTATCCCTCCATTAGCACCTTTACCCCTCTGTTCTCCAAGATGAAAATCAACACTTTCTCAATTATAATTAAGTCATGGTTAGCTTAACTTCATGGATATAAGCATGGTAGATAGAGCATCAGATAAGTATGGTGTGTTTAGCCAATTGGCCAAGTTAAATGTGTTTTAAATTAGTTTCCTTTCTGCAATTTATTTCTTTATTTCTTTATTTTTATTTTATTTATTTTTTTCTGCAATTTATATTAGTTTCCTTTTTGTAATTTCCTTTCAACAATTTAGTTTAGTTTCATTGAAATGTAATAGACCTCACTGAGAACCCCTAGAAGTAGAATTGTTATGTAGAGAGGAAGAGGATGACATGAATAGAATGCATTTGCTTTGTATATAGCACTCTCACCTCTGAGTTTCTATGAACCCCGGGTTGATAAAGCAAATTAGGGTAACCCTTAGGAGTTGGAACACTCTTGGTGCAATACCAGGGCTCACCACTTTTTGGCGTTGTTTCTGGGGCGGTGTCTAGTATATCCTTTGATTTTTTTTTAGCATTTTTTTTTCCTTTCTTTTCTTTTCATGTCATTTCAGAAATATTAGAAAAATAAAAATAATATTGATTTTCATGCCTCATGGGAGTCGGGATAGTCAATTTTAAAAAAACAAACTTCTCCAATACCAACTCCCTCACTTGACCACGTGGTTCAATAAGAACCACATCACCATACACTTTTTAATGTAGAAGAACTGGATGGATATGACGACAATGAATAAGGTCTTATTGATTTTCCCATTCAATATATGGACATCAGTGTACATATGAAGAACATCCCTCCATCTTTCCTTCCCAAATTCCATGGTATTAGGACAGAGAATCCGAAAACATGTCTCTTTGAATTTGAGATACTTTGTAGGTATTATGGCTACATATCGCACACTCAAAAACTGAGATTGTTTCATGCAACATTGAAGGATAGAGCTCTTAAATGGTTTATGATTCTAGGTACTAATTCAATAAGATAATTGAATGATATGAAAAATATATTTCTAGAAAAATATAAAGATCGTGATCTTAGAGAAGAAATTTTTAGAATGAACCAAGAAGAATATGAGAGCCTTGAGGATCTAATAGAGAGGTTCATGTTTACTATTAAGAGGGAAAAATTACATCATTTAGGATTTGACACACTAAAAAAACTCTTACTTAGAACAATTAGGGATGAGTGGATAGATCTTCTTAATCTCATGAGTAGAGAAGATGTATACCAACCATCATTTGAAGAAATTTGTGAAACATGCAAGCGCATATGAAGAGGAAGGGAAAGAGTAAGTAAGTCAGCATCAACATTGGTAAGGAAAGATGAACTTGGAAATTTCTTGATAACTTTAAAACAAAAATTCTTAGCAATCTAAGTGAACAAGTAGAAATGTTAAAAATTCAAAATGAGCAAAAAGAAGATGTTGATATTTTTGCTATCCATGTAGAATCTTATGCTACTAAATGTTGTTCATCATTCCCTGGGTTTAAATAAGTTTAGCATGAAGACAATGGAGCAGGGCAATCACCAAAGAAGCTATGTTATGTACCTCCAAGGATACCATGGCAGCCTAGTCAACTTGATATGATGCAAGGACCCACTTCACAATTTCAAGTTTATTCACATCCATGTCAAAATAATTGGGACACACTCACTCCGTGGCAACCTTGGCCATATCAATACCAAAACCAATCTTGGACACATGGTTGTCAAGGTTCTGATTCGGAAAATCATCAACATCCTCAATATTTCCTTCAACATCCTCCATACCCAAATCCACGCTATCCCTACAATCCACCTACACAACAACCATAGCCTCAATCACATCCATCTAATATATCCACCCCCATTCAACTAAGATTTCCAAACCCACACCATTTACAATGTTGAGGTACAACACTACCAAACATATCCTCTTGATCTAAATGGTTTGCATCTTAGTTGAAGAAAGGCATTACAAAGAAGATATTTTCTTAATGTCATTGAAGGAAAACATCAAGAAGAATAAGATCCAAATGAGGAGATCAAAAGATGAAGGGCTGCACTTGATGAAGAGTTGACATCAGAATTTGATGTTGAGAAAGTTTCCTCATGTTTACCAACATTTCCTCCATGTGTTCAAGATAACAATCAATAAAAAGAAGAATATTTGAATGTCATAATAGAAGAGGACATCCAATGTGATCCAACTGAGCAAGTGGACCAGGGACATCAAAACTATATTGACATATGGTTCCAAACAATCATTAAGTTGCAACAACACACTCTTCTCCAACATTACTTGATACAGTCCCATTCAAAGCAATTCATATCTTATATTGAGGTATATGTAAAAGCATGTACTCCAAGTGTGCACATGATTTTAGCTGTCATCTTGATGTGTACATGAATCCATTGGAAGCATTCCTATACTTGAAAAAGGTATTTTTTTCAAGTAGAGTAGGAAAGTGAAAAAATAAAAAAAGGTAAAAAGAATAAAATCTCAGATGAAAACCTATTTTGATGCGTTTGAGATTGGTTCACTGATTGAAACCCTCCATGAGGCGGTCATTGGGTTGAAAAAATAAGAAGATAAAAATAAAAGATCCTAGGTGAAAACCTCCTTTGAGGCAGCTAGTAGGCCTTAAAAAGATAAATAAATAAACAAATAAAATAAATAAATAAATAAAATTCATTTCTGCATGTATCTCTCTCAAAGGAATGTGGGTGCTCTCTAACCTTTGCAAGCAGAAAAAGAACAAGTTGGAACAAAAGAAAATTTGGCCAACGCCCTGGTCAAAGGCAGTCAAACTTGGACTTCATATTTCTGTGATGAGAAGCTCCAAAAGGACCTCAAGAAGATTATCACATGCAAATTTAGAGCATCCTTAGAACCACCGAAGACCACTTCAACAACCATATCAACAGTTTCATTATCACCTGCAAAATCAAATCAACGGTAAGGCTCAGGTATGCAATTATCTAACCCTTTCTTCGAATCTATTTTAGCTTAATAAAACATTGAAAAGTGTGAGAAAGAAAGTTTTTTTATATAGCCAAAATCAAAAGAAGAGCAACCTCGACCTTATCTAGCAACTAGCCTCACTTTTTTCACCAAGAGAACGAACAAGAAAAAAGTAAAAGGGACTTGAGAAAGTGGGCAGTAAGAAGTTAATTTTAATAGAATACAGGGAATCCTAAGGGGTGACCAAGGATGAAATCAGTTAACATAAAAATAACTGTGAGTTTGTTCTACATGCAATTAAAAAAAAAATCAAATAAAAGGTGGAACAACCACCTCTTGGCATGCACAACAGATTTTCTTAAGGCGTCTGTGGATCTCCATGAAGCACCTGCGAGAAGAAATGCAAGAAGAATAGCAAGAAGATTAGTAGGAGGAGCAATGCATGGGCTAATAAATAGAAAATCAAATAAGCCAACATGCAGGAAGAACCAGAAGGAAGGAAGGATGAATAGGTTGCTCAGAGGATGAGAAAAAGTTTTAGTATGGGGGTAATGATGGGCCTCTAAATTGGACCTAAATCAAGGCCCATCTAACCTTTGTTAGGCCCATCTACCTCTCTTATGTACATGAAAATATATATTAAATCTCTCCTTCTCCACTTAATAATTTTTTCTTATGCTTTAATATTTTCTTAGGAAGGTTTAAAGGTAATTTCATATTTTTTCCTAATATTGGTTATTTTTGTAGAATATTGTCAGAATATTTGGTAGATTATGCAGATTTGGAGAAGGAGATAATTTAGGGACTTGCTCCCTCCCACTGGAAGATCAAGAGTGAAGAATAAATGAGCGCAATGTTAGGAGATTATAGAGAAATCTTGGAGATATTCTAGGGGGTTGTTCAACCTCCTTAACTATCAAAGGCAACCAAGAAAACTGAAGACAAAGTAAGCTCAATCTTGGTTTACTTGGATTCAAGTTAACTCAATCGCACCAAATATTCTCTCCAACAATTCTAGTTCCAGAGCCAGCCAAGCAACTGAAGACGAAGTGAAGTCAATATATGTTTACTTAGAATCAAGTGGGCTCAATCACAATTTTCAAGGGAGTTGTTGGTAGCTGTGTTGAAGAATAAATGCAACAGAGCTAGAGCTAGGAAGCATCCTTCCATTCGATTCCATTCAAAACTTTTTCTGCAAGCTATTAGGATTTTGTTGTTTAAGACCTTTTGGATGTAATAATATTGTATTTTTGTAATGCAATGAGTAGTCAGATGTTGTTTTACTAATCTAGTTTTAGGGACCGAGGCTTGTGGTTTAGGGACCAACCCATGTGCCTTAGTTCTCTGTCATTTTCATTATTTCCTATATGTCATTTATCTAGTTTTATTTCTATCATTTAGTTAATCTTGCTTCTGATAGTTTCATCGATGTTTTGTTTTTTTCTTTCAGTTTTTTTTTGTAGTTTTTCATTTTCTTATGAGTAATAGAATAGAGGATAAAAATCTAAAAGTTATAGATCTAGACGTCCCTTCTCATCTTTATCAACAGAGTTCGAGCAGTGTTGACCTTCCTGGTGAGCCCTGGTATTGCACCAAGAGTGCTACAACTCCTACGGGTTCCCTTACTTTAATTTATCAACTCGGGGTTCGTAGAAACTTGGAGGTGACAATGTTATATACACAGCAGATGGATTATGTTCATGTCATCCTCTTCCTCTTTACGAAAGGGTGCTATTTCTAAGGGTTCTCAGTGAAGTTTGTCACACTTCAGTGAAACTAAACTAAATTGCAGAAAGGAAATGACATAAGAAAACTAAATTAAATCACTGGAAAGAAATGAACAAAATGAAACTAATTTAATTTTCAAAAAAGGAAATGACTGAAAATAAACTAAACTATGTTGCTGAAAAGAAATGGCAGAAAAGAAACTAATTCTAAACAACACTTAACTTGGCCAATCAGCTAAACACACACTATTTATCCTAAGGTATATCTACCATGATCCTATCCATGCAAATAAACTATCCATGAATTAATTCCAATTAAAACGAGTTAATTTACAGCTTGGAGGAAGAAAAAGGGCTAAAAGAGGCTAATGGGGGGTTTAACACATGAAACGGGGTTTGGAAGTGGAAAGAGGGGGGTTAAAACCTTATAAAAATTTATGATATCGTGAGAAATAGCTTTGGAGCAGGCAAAAGAGGTTAAATCCTTTGGAAACCTTATTATAATGCAAGAAATGACTTTGGAGCAGGAAGAACTTAACAATACGATGGCAAAATGTGATGGCCGGTAGAAGTTGTGATGTGCGATGTCGCAATCGCAACTTTGCAAGTTTATATCGATAATAGTAATGATTTAACGGGAATAAACCAAAATGTCCGAAGTGAGATGTGCATTGTGGTAAAGGCTGCGGGAGGTGATTTGCGATGCAGATGACTTGGCAGTGAAAAAGAAAAAGGAAAAAGTTGCGGGCTGGGATGTGATTTTCGATGTGGTAAGTTACATGGGATGCGATGTGTGATGGGGATGACGTGGTAGTGAAGGATAAAGAGAAAATTTGTGGGTTGTGATGTGCGATAGGATAATAACTACGGGATTTGATTTGTGATGTGGTAAGTTCCGCGGGATGCAATGTGTGATGGGGATGACATGGCAATCAAAGGAAAAAGGGAAAATTTTCTATTTGCGATCTGCGATGTCACAATATCAAGAATGAGAGGTAAACATTAAGGGTAAAGTATAAAGGATGGGAGGTGAGATTTGCGATGGAGACATGGCAGTGGGACCAATAGTGGGGCGAGATCACACTATCTCAATGGGCCAAAACAATAATAAGTGTTAAGGGAGAAAGGATAAATGGTGCGAAGTGCAATTTTCGATTTCACAATATCGCAATCGCAAGGAATGAGTGGCAAGTGTTGAAGGTAAAAGAAAAATGTTGAGATTTGCGAAGTGCGACGTACAGTACCTAGAATTTCAATGAGGAAGGTGAAGGTTGGGTTTTTTATGGTTTTCAAGCAGTTTTTCATTAAAACGAGTCTGGTGATAGTGACCACTAAAAGGAAGGGTTAAAGTAGGCAATCAGTGAAGGAGAGCGGTCATTATTCAAGGAAAAAGGTAAGGGCCACGAAATTCGATTGCAATCTATGGTGGCGGGACAAAAGTCAGAGGTCTTGTTTTCGGTGGTTTGGAATGGTTTTTCACATGTTTTTCATAAAATGGGTAGGCAGCTATGAACGAAGGAAACAAAGAAATAAGTCTTAAGGGCTTAAGTGTGTTCGAAATTTTTTTAAGTGTAGTGTTAATGTGAGAAGGAAAGGAGGGAAACAGAAGTGCAAGATTAGTTCTCATAAGTGAAGCACATCTGCGGATTCATGTATGGGAAATAGACAGAAATGCGGGACGAAATAGTGAAGGAAAGGATTGGACATGGTAATACAAATTCTTCCTTGAATTCGAACAGAAAACAATTTTTGCCTCTGGGAAGGTCTGCCCCTACTCGAAATCTATTGACAAAGATGAGAGGCAGAAGGCTTGACCACATTTTTGGATTTTTTCCTATATTTCATTATGCATAAGCAATTAAAAATACATCATCACAAAAAATAAATAGGAATGAAACTTATTAGAAGCAAATCTAACTTAAATGACAGAGGAAAAACTAGCTAAATGAGAGAAAGGAAAAGATAATAACACAAGAGAAGCTAAGGCACATGGATTGGGCTCTAACCCATGGGCCTAGCCCTATGAAACTTAAATCAGTCAAATGACATCATTCTGCTCATTTCATAAAAGAATAACTACATACATCTCTGAAAGTTTGATCCTTGAATAAAATAAAAAAATCAATAGCTCATAACAATAGTTCTGAATGGAATCAAGACTAGAATATAATAACTCTTCCTAGCTCTAGCTATGCTCTATTTATTCTATAGGGCAGCTACTAAGAACTACCTAGAAAATGGTGATTGAATCCATTGGACTCCAAGTAAACAAATATTGAGTGCTATCCTCTTTTAGTGACTCAGCTGCCTCTGGAATTTGAATGTTGGAGAGAATCCTTGGGGATCCTTTGGCTTCTTATGGAATTCAAACTAATGTAGAGAATCTTTGGGATCCTTCGGTTACCTTTGAGGGTGGAAAATAATCTTATAATTTCTCCTTGTTGTCTCCTCCAAGTATTTGTGATAATATATTAATAAAAATTCTTAATAAATCATGATTTTCTGCACTCAACCTTATATTAGGCACTAAGAGTATGTTAGCCTTAATCACCATCTATACTAGCATCAAAAACCCAAAAAATAATAGAAATTAAAGAAAAATATATCTAAGAAGGAAAAAAGGTGACTATTAACCACTCCAAATATGTCTAATGATGAAGCTCATCATCACCCCCCTACTAAATGGTTTCTTATCCTCTGGGAAACTGATCCTCCTCCTCTGTTTCTTTCAAAGCTTTGACAGCCCCCCTGATTTCCTGAGGAAGAAGTGTGGGGGTTTCCCCAAAGGGGTAAAATCCATCATTCTTTTCTGCATTATCCCATTCTCTATCTTGTGCATTTGTGTCCTCTTGATCATTCAGCCCCAACAATAAAGTTGGGCTGAGCTTTAGTCTCTACCATCAGATCTTTTTGTCTTGCATGGCCCTCTTATATAATGGTGCCCTTTCCAATGCACCCCTCATTATTTCTCGAGTATGATACTCCCTATTCTTGAGGCTATGTTGGAGTCTTTTCCATATCTTTTGGCTGGCCATAATGCACTCCTCTTCTATCTACCTACAAACATCATGAAAGTGGCCTATCAGCTAGTTTTGAGTCAGAAGGTAGCTCTCAACCAGTGTAGTGTCCTTTTCAATCTCTCGATGGTTAATGATGACTCCTCTTGGCCTGAACACTTCTAGTCTGAGATATAAGAGTTCTTTATTTCTTCTTCCCATGACCTTCCATATCACATTGGATCTCTTGTCCTAATTCACCATCCAAGATGCTAGAACCATTAACTGAATATCCCCCATTGTAGGATTGGGGTCCCAAATCTCTAGATTTTCTAGCACAAAGTTATGCATACAAAACTTTCGCATCTTTGCCTAATCAGGTATGTTCACTTGCTTGTAGAATTTCATGAATTTCCTACAATATTGGAAAGGGAGTGATCAATGGGAGGCTAGAGTGTTGATTTCAAATAGAACCCATTTTTCTTTGAGGTACACAGCATATGAGTCAGAGGGGAATCTGCGCTGAAGGGATTCTATACATAAGTCTGCCATGGTGGCTACCTGCTCCTCTTTTTGATACAATTTCTCCTTTACTGGTACATTTTCTACCTGTGCCTTTTGTAGCTTCTCATCCAGAAATATTTCTTCGATTCTTTCCTCCCCCCTAGGTAGTTCTTCAATGATGATCAGGCTTATGGGAGAATTTTCTCACTTTCTATGATTCTTGTCAACTTTAGAATACCTAGAGGTCTTCCTTTTTCTTTTTACGATGAGAGGAGCCATGGTGGTAGTTATATTTTTGTACTGAGGGGATGTGATGCTGGGTTGTGAGTCTGTTTCTCACCCACT
Organism: Pinus albicaulis; assembly: GCA_034641835.2. Classification (NCBI taxonomy): domain Eukaryota; kingdom Viridiplantae; phylum Streptophyta; class Pinopsida; order Pinales; family Pinaceae; genus Pinus; species Pinus albicaulis. Next base: position 1,219,959,615 of record CM076579.1, read on the forward strand.
TTCTACTATCTCTATGACTTCTATGGCCATCTCTCCTATTTTTCTTTGGCCCTTTGTCTCTCTCTCTTCTTCTTATGGTTCTTCTTGTTTCTACTAGTTCTTCCTCTTCTTCTTTTTGGTTCTTCTTCTTCTTCTTCAAGCGTCGCGTGCTTCCATTAGTCCTCTCCCTATAAAAATTGTCAATTCACTTATTTGGATGAGACAACATCTCCTTTTATTAGATGACATAGCTACATTTGGAGTGACAGTATAACTCTGCTTAGCTCTAGTTCTGTCATAGATAATTAGTCGCTCGTCGTTAATTCTGGATGGACTGCGTGTTTTCCTCCCATCGTTATCCTCTACTCCATTGATTTAAGATTATTCTTTTGCATGCCTAGGTGCCGTGTACTCCCATTTTTATTCCAGCCATACCTCATGGTGGTGGTTGAGTTAACTGGCCATCTTTATGCCCCTCAAACGGTAAGTCTACAAATTAATTATTTATGGCTATTATGAATGCGTAGCAAGGGGTGAGAGCTTATACATGAGTTTACCTGTTGTTTCCAAGGCAGTTGCAGGAGCTATAGGTTTGACACAAGACTTTTTATATGCTGCTTCCTTCACCATATTCATGTTCTCTGAGTGAGAAGCTTGCTGAAGGAGAAACTTCCTTAATGAGCTGCTAATCTTTGTCTATTTTCTCTCTTTGTTGTGGATGTCATGTGGGGTGTTTGAGATTCAATGTATGGAATTTTCATTCTCCTATAGTCTATTATGCAGCTGCCCTTGTTGTTCTTTTTGGCAGTCCATGAACAATTTTTTTTTTTAAGGAACTCCCTTATGTTTGTAGCAGTCTGTCTATGTGTTGCTTCTCTTGCTACATTGTGCACAGGAATGGACGAGTGCGGTGTATGGAGGTGATGGAGGAATTTATGAAGATAAATGGAGTCAAGGATGGGATGGATGGAAAGATAAAAGAAGGGAAAAGAATATGAATGATTCCATGTGTTTTACAGAAGCCATTAAGAACCTGCAAAACAATAAACACAAAAAACATAGTGATGCAGATGCATTTCTTTTTGGTTTTGTTCTTTTTATGTTTTTTTTTCGTTATTTTTTGAAAGAAAGTGGGTTTCCTCCATGGAGATTTTAAACCCAAAAAATTTCCTTGGGCACCTTAGAGAGGTTTTCAGCCATGGATCTTTATTTAATTTTTTTCCTCTTTTATTTTTGTTTTAGCAAGTGAGCTCCCTCCATCGAGATTTTCAATCCACAAGCTTATTCTTTTTTTTTTTTCTTTTTTTCTTTTAGGAGGTGTGGGAAACTGTGGAGTTTCCCATCACATACACCTCTCTTCTTATTGAATTGATGATTTATGCCCTTGACAAAGGTTTCTTGTAAATTTTAAGTCTGTGACCATTGACAAGCAAGGGGATCCCTTCCTCATCTATGGTACTGATTTGAATTGTGCCATTATCAAAGCATTTATCCACTGTGTAAAGCCCCAAACATCTTGTCATTAGATTGCCTTCGAATTCTTTAAATCTTGAATCATACAGCAGTTCTCAATCTCCTTCTTGGGGGGTCCTTTCCTTGATGTTCTTGTCATGACATACCTTCCTTTGCAGCTGAACTACCTCTGGGTGAAGGAGTGCTTGCATTATGAACTCATCCAATCCATTTAGTTGCAACAACCTCTCTTTTTGGGAATTTTTTATATCTAGATTTAATTCAGCTACCATTATTAAAGTATTGAATTCAAACTCAACTAAAAGTAGAGCTTTCTTACCATAGACTAGTTCATAAGGAGTGAATCATGTTGTTGTCTTCCAAGTGGTGTTGTAGGCCCAAGTAGCTTCTACCAATATATCTGCCTGATATTTTTTGCTGCTGCTCACAACTTGGTGAGGATGCTCTCTAAAGTTTTGTTAGTTACTTCTACTTGGCCATTCACCTGAGGGTGATAGGAAGTACAAGTTCTATGCTTAATCTTGTGCTTCCTCAAAAGATTCTCAATAAGGTGAGAGGTGAACAATGATCCCTGATCAGTGACTATTTATCTGGGTAATACAAATTTGTAAAACACATTCTCCACCAGAAATTATCCTATTTTTTCTTCCGTTGCTACCTTCACTGCTTTTCCTTCATCCCACTTTGTCAGGTAATCAGTGCAGACTATGATATAATTCTTTTGCCCGGACAGTCGATCGATGGGTCCAACAAAGTCCATGCCCCACTTTTTAAATCACTCAAGAGCCACCTGAGGGTGTAAAGGAATTTCATCCCTTTGTGTGGGTTTCCCCATCCTTTGGATTTGGTCACACCTGCTGGTGTATCTTTTGGAATGTTGGTGAAGGTTAAGCCTATAGTAAACTGCCTGCAAAACTTTGTAAGAAGTTCTCTTTGGAGTAAAGTGGCCTCCACATGGGCGGTCGTGAAATTTAGAGAGGTTATCAAAAACTTCTTTCTCCCTCCAACATTTTCTTAGGATTTGATCAGGGCCTAGCTTTAAGGGATTGCCCCTAATCCATGTGAAAGGGGTGCTTTTTCTGATTATTATGCTCCTCTCCTTGAATGAAATATTAGGAGGGACTCTTCCAACAACCAAGAAGTTGGCTATATCAAAAAACCATGGTGAGAGTGCTGATATGGAAAAGAGGTGTTCATATGGCACCTGGTCATCCACCATTCCTTCTTCACCTATAGGGAGAACTAACCTGGACAAAAAATCTGCAACAACATTTTCCTTTCCAGGTTTATCCACAATAGTCAAATGAAATTGCTGCAAAAGTAACAATCATCTAATTATTATAACATTAACATATGGTTTGTTCATTAAGTACTTGATGGATGCATGGTCAGTTTGAACAAAGGCCTAATATCCAGTGACATAATGCCTGAATTTGTCCAATGCATGGACAATGATGAAAATCTCCTTCTCTGTAACAGTAAAACTCAGCTCAGCTTTAGAAAAATTCTTGCTGATGAAATAAATGAAATAAGGGATTTTTTCCTCTAATTGTCCTAATGTTTCCCCTACAGTTTTGTCGGATACACTAGTGTGGATGTGGAAAGGCAGAGTCCAATTTGTATCTCGGAGGATGGGGGTAGTAGTCAACTGCTTCTTAATGAGCTCAAACGCCTCTTGACAAGGACATGACCAAATAAACTCACAATATTTTTCCAATAACTCAAATAACAGGAAAGCCATCTTGTTGAAATATTTGATGGACCTTCTATAGTAACCAGCTAAGCCTAATAAACTCTTGACATGTTTTTTCTTTTGAGGAGCAGGTACCCTTTTAATGATAGTGACTTTGTTCAGGTCTACCTATATTCCTACTTGGGATATGGAGTGTCCTAATACAACCCATGCTTTCTTTAGGAATTCACACTTTTTTGGGCTCAAGGAGAGTTGCATCTCAATGCACCTTATTAGTACTTTACCCAAATTGGAGAGAGATTCCCAGAAGTCATCTCCATATGGTGTCAAATCATCCATGTAAATTTCGACAGATTCATACACTAACTCAGAAACGTTGCTCAAGATAGCTCTCTAGAAGGTGGCTGGGGTATTGCATAACCCAAAGGATAGGAATCCATAAGCAAAGGAACCCCAAGGATAGGTGAAAGTAGTATTATCCTAGTCTTTAGGGATGATTTGAATCTGATTGTACCCACTGAACCCATCTAAGAAGGAAAATAACTTCTTCCCTACAAGGCGATCCAGTAATTGGTCTATAAATGGAAAAGGGAAATGGTATTTCTTTGTGGCTTTGTTAATTTCTCGATAATCAACGCACATTTTCCACTTCCCATTATTCTTTGGGACTAGTACAAGAGGAGATACCCACTCACTGTCAGATATAGGATATATGAACTCTGCATCCAATAGTTTCTGCAGCTCTTCTTTGACTATGTCCTTTAGAGCCGGGTTCATCCTTCATCAGGGTGGTATCACATGCCTGCATCCTTCTTTGATGTTAATGTGATCTGTGCATACTAAAGGATTCAACCCTTTCATGTACTTGTAATCCCAAGCAAATGCTTCAATATTTTCTTTCAATAGCTGGCACAACTGCTTCTCTTCTTCATTTGAGAGGCTTGGGTTGATTTTCAGAGATCTTGATGGACCAAACTCGACAATCTTGGTCGTTTCAAAGGTTGTATCAACTAATTTCACTTCCATCCAAGGTTGGATTTCAAACTCTTTGACAAGGGTTTCAAGAGGAGTGTTAGCGGAGGACTGGCTTTTAATGGCATGGTCGATGATTTCATCTTCATCAATATGCCCCCCTCTAAGGATAGTATCTATGGTACACATAGGGGAGGGAGATCCTCTAACCATATAGGGAGATCATGATAAATGGAAGGCTAGACTGGAGGATATAACACTAGTTGTTTAGACAAAGGCTCATTTTTTATAGTCATGTTTCCAGCCCAACAACTAATATAAGCATTTGTAGTGGTTAACCAAGGTCTCCCTAAGATGAGAGGATAACCATTAAACTTGGTTTTTGGCTGCAGGACTAGGAAATCAGTAGGATATTACCAAAGGTCAATGGTAACCATACTATCCTCAATAGGTTCTTCCAGAGTTACTATGGACCAATCTGCAAGTTGCAGAACTGTAGTGGTTTTCCTAAAAATCGATTAGAGATTAAGTTTCAACATAGTTTCCTTGGTCATGATATTGATGACAGCCCCTAAATCAATCAGAGTGTTGGGGACTATTACACCATATATATGTACATCAACAACTGGACTACCAGGGTCCAAGTATTTTTGAAATATCACCTTCCCCAGCATCAGGTCAGACAATTGTCCTACAACATTGATGGTGGGGCTATCTCTCTTCCTCCATCCATGTTTATTGAGCACTTTTCTTTGATGAGCCTATTGTAGATAGGGACATCCTTAATGGCCTGGAGAAGTGGTATATTTACACACAAATTTTCCAATTCTCCCAAGAGTTCAATCTCCTCTGGGGTGTGCTGAATAGGGTGGATCAAGCACTCAGGAAGAGGAGGTTGTTCGATCTGAGTGTTATATTTTTCCTTTTCCTTCTCAACCTCTACAGGTGGAGATGGGGGTGGTTTTATGGGAGTACTCTTCCTGACCTGAGATTAAGCTCCTGTATCTCCACAGCATAAGCTGGATGGGATGTTTCTCCACTGGGAACCTGCTGTGCCTATTTGTTGTTCAGGTTCGGATTGTGCTGTGCAGGTATAGGTAGCCTAGGTGGAGAAACATGAGTAAGTTGAGGTTAATATTGGGGTGGAGGCATTAGAGCAGGTAGTTGACTTTGTTGAGGCCTCCACCCTTGGGATGGATTGTTCCACTGAGGTTGTTGTGGAACATACTGCTGAAATGGTTGGTTTACTGGCTGAGGATGATATGAAGGGATGCAAGGCCAAGTAGGACATATAGACTAGCATGGAGGAGTGGGTGTGTACCAAGTTTGCATGGGTGCACTCTAATTGTTGTCATAGTAAGAGCAAGGTGAACCTTGCATACCTTGTTGACATGGTTGAGGGCCCTTAGGGATTCTCTGCTTGATGAAACAAAGTTGAGCTGGCATTGTCTCCCCACCTTGATATACAAATTTAAGTCCAGGTAAGGAGGGGCACTTGTCTGTGGCATGATTCTCTTCACAGATAAGCAGACCTCTATGACATTAAGTGGAAATTTATTTCCTGGGTGTTTCCTGGTACATATAGGACAAAATATGGCCAGGGCTCTCTCTTCTTCCTCTTGCTTTCTTTTGACCTACATTGTGTCCATTTTCAAATAAAATGTGTGCATCATGTCTCTCTTGAAGTCCTCTAGCATGTTTCCAATCTCATGTTCTATGAAGGTGGAAAAGGAACGGGTGCCGGATGTACTTTGAATAGAGCTATCCTTCTTCCTAAATGCCCTAGAATTGTTCCAGAAGACCGTTTTGATTGTTTCATAGGGTTGTTGGTATATATCTCCTCATGATAGCATATTCAAGGTTTCTATCATCTCTTCATTGATCTCTCGAAGAACTACAAGTTTAAGTGAGTCAAGATCAAGAGTATAGTTGGCTCTCTTATAGTTCAATTAAAACCTTTTTTCATAATCCTCTAGGGATTCATCAGGTCCTAGAGTCATCCTAAATATCTCATCCTTAGTTTCCCTGGACATACATTAGTCTTTGTACTTTTTTCTAAAGGTCTCTTCCATATGTGCCCAGGTGGTGATCATATTTCTAGGTAGACCCATGAACCATAGCAAGGTTGCATCCTTAAGGGTGGATGGGAATAGCTTCAACTTTTGATCATCACAGGTGTAATCATAAGTCCTGCAGACAACAAGAAATTCAAACATGAATGTGTCAAGGTCCTCAGAGGTAAGTCCATGGAAGTGTGGAAGAGTTGAGGGGCTACTTTTTTCCATCTTAGTGTCCCCATCTGCCTCTCTTATGGGAAAGGCTCTATGGGTCCCAACCATGGTTAAGATAGGTGAGGCAGGTCCCTTAGTTGAAACAAGGTCTTCATCTTCTTCCCCAATAGGATCCTCAAAATTTTGAGAAGGCTCTCCTAGAGGGGGTTCAATCTCACTACCACTGAAGAAGAGTGAAGGGTGGCTAGGAGGTGATGTAGAGGTCTTAGGTAAGGCTTCTCTTTGAGCATTCCTAGTCCTACAAGGCATGAAAATAAAATATTTTTTGTATTTTTTCAATAATTCTGAAGTGACACACTGACATGAAAAGAAAGGAAAGAAGAAAAGAATGCTAAAAATAAATCAAAATATCTACTAGACACCTCCTTGGCAACGATGCAAAAAAGTGGTGAGCCCTATTATTGCACCAAGAGTGCTAAAACTCCCAGGGGTTGCCATACTTTACTTTATCAACCCAGGGTTCGTACAAAATTTTAGGTGAAAATGCTATATACATAGCACATGCATTCTGTTCATGTCATCCACTTCCGCTTTATGAAAGGGTGTTATTTCTAAGGGTTCTCAATGAATTATGTCAAACTTCAATGAAACTAAACTAAACTGCAGAAAGGAAATGGAAGAAGGAAACTAAAATAAATTACTGGAATGAAATGACATAAATGAAACTAATTTATTTTTCAGAAAAGGAAATGACTGAAAAGAAACTAAACTATGTTGCTGAAAAGGAATGGCAGAAAGGAAACTAATTCTAAACAACACTTTACTTGGCCAATCGCCTAAATGCACTCTATTTATCCTATGGTGTATCTACCATTCTCCTATCAATGCAACTAAACTATCCATCACTTAATTTTAATTAAGAAGAGTTAATTTGCAGCTTGGAGGAAGAAAAAGGGCTAAAAGAGGCTAATGGGGGATTTAGCACATGAAATGAGGCTTGGAAGCAGAAAGAGGGGGTTAAAACCTTATAAAACTTTATGATATCATGAGAAATAGCTTTGGATCACACATAGGGGGTTAAGTCCTTAGGAAACCTTACTATAACACAAGAAATGACTTCGGAGCGGGAATAAATCAACAATGCGATGGTTGAATGCGACGACCGACAAAATTTGCAATGTGCGATGTCACAAATGCAAATTCACAATTTCCAATAGATAGCAATAAGGATTTAACTAGAATAAAATAAATGTGTGACGTGCGATATGCACTACGGTAAAGGTTGCAAGAGGCGATTTGCGATGGGGATGACGTGGTGGTGAAAAATAAAAAAGAAAAAGTTGTGGGTTGCGATGTGTGATAAGATAAGAACTGCAGGATATGATTTTCGATGTGGTAAGTACTACGGGATTCGATGTGCGATGGGGATGACGTGGCGGTGAAAGGAAAAATGGAAAATTCGGAGGTTGTGATGTGCGATAGGATAAGTACTGCAGGATGCAATTTGTGATGTGGTAAGTTCTATGGGATGCGATGTGCGATGGGGATGACGTGACAGTGAAAGGAAAAAGGGAAAATTTTAGATTTGCAATATATGATGTCGCAATATCACAATCAAAAGAAGGAGTGGTAAGCATTAATGGTAAAATCCAAAGGATGTGAAGTGCGATTTGTGATTTCGCAATATCACAATCGCAAGGAACGAGCGGTAAGTGTTGAAGGTAAAAGCTAAACGTCGCGATTTGTGAAGTGTGGCGTACGGTGGTGGGAATTTCGAGGAGGAAGGCAGAGGTTGGGTTTTTGATGATTTTCAATCATTTTTGCGTTGAAATGAGTCTAGTGACGGTGACCGATAGAACAAAGGATTAAGGAAGGAAATTGACGAAGGAGAGTGGTAAGTATTCAAGGCAAAAGGTAAGAGTGGTGAAGTGTGATTGCGATGTATGGTGGCGGGAGTCTTGAGGAGAAAAGTCGAAGTTCCAGTTTTTGGTAGTTTGGAATGGTTTTTCATGTATTTTTCATAAAAATGGTACTCAGCCATGAACAAAGGGAAAAAATAAATAAGGATGAAGGACTTAAGTGCGTTAAAAATAAAGATAAGTGCAGCACTAAGGTGAAAAGGAAAGGAGGGAAATGGAAGCACAAGAGAAGTGCTCAGAAGGGAAGCACACCTACAGATTCATGTACGGGAAACATAAAGAAATGCGGGCCAAAATACTGAAGGAAATTATTGGACCCAGTAATATAAATTCTTCCCCGAATTCAAACAGAAGTAAATTTTGGCCTATGGGAAGGTCTTCCCCTACTCGAACTCTATTGACAAAGATGAGAGGGGAGAGGCTTGACCATAGTTTCGAAGTTTTTCCTTTATTTCACTATGCATAAGAAATTAAAACTATAGAAGCACAAAATCTAAATAGCAATGAAACTTATCACAAGCAGATCTAACTTAAATGACAGAGGCAAAACTAGCTAAATGAAAAAAAGCAAAAGACAATAACATCAAAGAAGTTGAGGCACATGGATTGGGCCCTCACCCAAGAGCATAGCCCTCTGAAACTTAAATTATTCAAATGAAATCAATCTTCTCATTTCATAAGATAATAAATGCATACATGTCATAAAGTTTGATCCATGAATTAAAAAAAAAGATTAATAGCTCATAGCAATAGTTCTGAAAGGAATCGAGACTAGAATAGACAAAATTTTCCTAGCTCTAGGTCTGCTCTATTTATTCTATAGGGTAGCTACGAAGGGCTCCCTAGAAAATGGTGATTGAGTCCATTGGACTCCAAGGAAACCAAGATTGAGTGCTCTCCTCTTTGAGTGACTCAGTTGCCTCTTGAATTCAAATTGCTGTGGAGAATCCTTGGGGATCCTTTCGCTGCTTGTGGAATTTGAATTGTTGGAGAGAATATTTAGGATACTTCTGCTGCCTTTGAGTGTGGAGAAACCTCCTAAAATTTCTCCTTGTTGTCTCCTCCAAGTCTTCATGATAAAATCTTTATAAAAATGCTTAATAAATCATGATTTTCTACGCTCAACCTTATATTAAGCACTCAGACTATGTTAGCGTTAATCACCACCTATACTAGCATCATAAACCCAAATAATAATAAAAATGCAAGAAAAAAAGATCTAAGAAGGAAAAAATCTGACAATTAACCCCTCCAAATATGTCTAATGATGGAGCTCATCACTTCCCAGAGGCAAAAAATGATTTCTGTTAACTGTTTTTGTCACACATTTCATCTATTTTTCCGTGCATGAATCTACAGGTTTTATTTCTGGAATCAATATTAAAGTCTCGGGGAAGCTCTCCAACACCTGCTCCTTAATCCTTCATCTTCCTTCCACCTCTTTTGTTACACTCTAGTACATTGTGTTACGCCCCTATGCATATTGGTTACACCTTTTATTCCTTCCTTTTCTCTTATCGCAGATACCGCACCCTTTTTAGTCATGAAAACTCCCCCAAAACCTTAAATTTCTCCTTCTATCCCTTCTTTTCTCTTTGCGCAACTATCACAACCATTTTAACTTGAAAACACTTCAAAAATCCAAAATTTTTACCTCTGCGTTTCTTCTCGAACTTCCCGCTACCGTGCTTCGCCTCTTCACAAATCACGCTTCACAACCTTTTCCCCTTTTCCTTTAAGACTTACCACTCATATCTGTCAATTGTGATATTGCGATATCACATATCGCAGATCGCAACCTTTTCCCTTTTCACAAATTGCACTTCACATCTTTTCCTGTTTTCTTTTAAGACCTACCACTTCCAAATGTTGATTACGATAACTTTGCCACATCGCACATCGCAATCACATTTCGCAACATTTTCCATTTTTTCTTTAAGACTTACTGCTCCCAATCGCCGATTGTGACATCAATGTAGCGTTTCACCACGTCATCCTTATTGCAATCACATTTCGCAGTTATTATCCCCATCGCAAATCGCATTTCGCATTTTTTATCCCCATCGCAAATCGCGAATCACATTTTTTATTTGGTAACTTTAACACTTACCGCTCCTGACGCCGATTGCGATATTCTTCATACTCCACCGCCAGTCCCACTACCACATCACCAAGTGAATTTTGCAATTCGCAACTTTTCTTGGACAACACTTCCGCTACCCCTAAAACTTTGTGATATTGCAAATTGCGATACCTTATTTTGCACTTTGCAAGTTTTACCAAATAGCAAATTGAAACTTTTGGCTCGACACACTTCGCAAATTTTACCACATCACAAATCAGAAATCACAACTTTTGGCCCATCCCACTTCGCACATTGTAGTGTTTACCTTTTCACAATTTCATTTCGCAATATTTTTTTTAACACTTACCGCTCCTATCTACCGATTGCGATATTGCTCTATACTCCACCATTTGTCTGTAATATTCCTAATTAGCGACAGCTAATTGGAATATTCAATTTTGTATAGTTTTGACGTCTATGGGTTGTAAATAAATAAAAAGTGAGTAAAGAGGATCTAACTCACTTTAGTAGAATAAAACATCCGTCTAGTAGCACAACGTTGTGACTCAAGGCGAGTCAAGGGGGGGGGCACACACCACGTAGAGGAGGGGGCCTACGTACACTCTAGAAGCTTCTGTGCAGATAAGGATGAGGATGTGGAGGAGAGAGAATTTACGATGGGTTTTCATCTCATTTCGGCAAGGGGATGAGCCCCTAATCTTCAGTCACTTCCAACAGTAGCAGCTACACGGCATTTCTCTAGCAGCTGGGACGCAGTTCTTAGAGCAGCCATTTCTTGTTATTTTTGAGAGTGTTTTCTCACTTGCCTTGCACAATATCGGCGCTTGTACTTCATTGCATTTATCAGATGAATAAAATGGCTCGGCATTTTCTTTATATGTTTTCTAGCTGAGTTGTCGTAGTTGTCGTGGTTGTCGTAGTTGTTGTATTCTCTTTCTATTTCTATTATTGTGTTTGAGCGCTATAGTTCTATACCACTTGGTGTGTTTTTCTCTTACTCTTAGACAGAGTCTAGAAAGGGCCAGGTAGCCTCCGGATCTTGTATTCTTTTAGAGGCGACATATCTGGTAAATGCCCTCCCAGTCTATCTCTGGTTGGAGTTTGTTGTGTTTTTTAGATATCCCTGAAACGGGATATTACAGTGGTATCAAAGCATAGTTCTGGCTCAGCCTGTGGTCTGTGACATCAGGAGAGAGACCATACAGAGGTTTTCTGGGATTTTGGAGAGCAATGATTAATAGTAGCAGTTGCAGTACCAAAAAACGAAATTGGAAAAGGGCCAAAAATACAAAGGGTCTGATTTTGAAGTTTGGAATTAGACGAAACCCTTTCTAGGTTTTTCTGGGTTTTGGGCAAGGATCACGTTCCCAAATTCCTAGAATTTTTTGAGTAGTTTTCAGTGGGTAAATTAGAGGTCGGAGTCAAGCAGCAGTGTAGTTTTGGAGTAGCAGTGCAGTTTTTGAGGAGCCTGTAGACAAATAGCAGGAGGAGCCGATGGCAGGTGATGATGGTGTAAAGAGATTTGGGGAGACGCTCCTCAAATTAGTACAGTATCTGTTGATGCAGATTGAGGTGATGGGGCAGAGATTCACCATTGTGGAGGCTAGACAGTGTGAAATCCTAAGGGGTTTCTAGATTGGCGGAGGATCGGGCACATCCCACCATTTTCCGGAGCATGATGCCACTTAGCATATGGCATCACATACACCCACACGTTCTACTATGCCCACTTTTCTGGGTGCAGACACAGGGGCAGGAGCACCGCAGGAGCCAGAGCCTAGCCAAATGGGTGATTATTTCGCCGAGTATTAGGCATATGGGCAGGAGTTCAGGGATGCCCTTCCATTCAAAGATTTTGTTCAGCTCCAGCGGGATAGCAGACCCCACAACTGCCACAGCAGGAACAGGCACCCACATGATGGGGGCTTACGGCACACAGTGGGCAGATCCCATTTACCGACATTTGACGGGTCATCCAATCGTTCGGGAAAAGTTTGGGTGGAGAAGTTGGATACCTATTTCCAGCTTGACCGAGTATCGGAGGGGGAAACCATCAAAATGGTTACCTCGCACTTGGAGGATGAGGGCACACAGGATTGCAGGGAGTTCGAGGATACACCTAGTGTGACACAGGACTCACCCTCATTGGAGACATCCTTGACCATGTCGGTTGATATTGTAGTGGAGAAGGTAGAGCCTACCTCAGTAGAGCCATCCATTGAGGTGATGACCAGAGTCGTGTTCGAGTCTTCAGGTGGTAGCAGCACACGACAGATGGGTGAGGCGTCAGGAGATATATCCACCTTCGATGAGTCACTAGGAGGTACATATGGTCACAGACAGCAGTATCATCAGCTTCAGACAAACCTTCTAGTTTTGAAAGGGAAGGCCACGTCAGTACGGGAGGAAATTTTGTTGTAAGACAAGGAGCTGGAGGGCATGAGAGTGGCTTGTGCCGAGTCGACGGCCAAGTTGTCTCGCATTTGGGAATGACTGGATTCCTTGATGGTACAACCAGAGGGCATGTTGGAGCGTCAAATTATTCCCCTTCAGGCATGCATGGACAGGACTAGCAGCATTCTTGGGTCACCTCTTTCCATTGGAGAGAGAGAGGCAGAGCCACCTAGTCAAATCTCATACGTTGACTTGGATAGCGGTATGAGACGATCAGAGTTGCACAGCGTACAACATCCACATGTTGAGGTTGGATGGCGAGATATTTTTAGTTGGTACCCAGTGGAGTGGGTTATGGAGATAGTGGTGGACCTGGGTGTAGTTCAGCAGGAGTTTCCAGGTGTTGGGCATACAGGAACCCCAGATTGGTATTAGGGTCTAGGCAGGATCACCTATCATTTCCCAGGTAGGTCGGTTGACTATGTCTTGGAGGGTATAGTTGGCCTAGTAGTAGAGCATGTGCATCCGCTAGGGGAGTTTCGGCTAGCTCCAGTGGCCAACCAGTTTATGGGCAGACTCCCTAGGTTGTCTTGGTCTGACACTCATACATGGGATCACGGGGTGGTCAACATACCTTGGCAGGAGCTTGTCGAAGGATGTGGCATTGACAGGTCACCAGATGGCGCCTTGTATGGGGCCAAGGATTATTCACCTTTGTGTGGGGCACAGAGGACGCAGCGGAGCTGAGCAGTGGTGGTAACACTACTAACACAAAGGGAGACTCTCTTCTCGGACCCATCGAGGAGGATTTGGAGTGATGATCCATTTGTCGGCAGGTATAGTGATGCGACGGTGGAGACAATGATACCGATTGGGGGTAGTCCGACATGTAGAGGCACAGCTCTAGTTCATCACATCCAGGGATGTGTGGGAGCCTCTAGCATTGAGAAGTGGACTACCGATAGACATAGAGTTGCATGGTGGTGTACCATAGTGTGTGGGACTGCATTATGGAGTAGGAGTGTCCTACATCACATTGAGAGCACGCGGGGAGTGACCAGTGCCTGGACACAGTCAGGGCATGAGACAGTACAGGGTGGCACAGCAGTAGCATGGGGTATCCAGTAGTATACAGGGGTATGCCTCAGTGTGCAGTGGCATGTCGAGGAGTACATGGATGATCGGTGGTATGCGAGGGCGTATGGTGCTGCACAGCAGGGTCTTAGAGAATTTCCTCTAGGGAGACTCACGGATAGGGACACCGGACTTACCTTTGGGGGTATTTCACCCAGGATCGATGGGGAGACAGATGAGCGATACTTGACGGTATCCGTGGGGACTCACGCACCTGACCCTCTTCTACATCACTCACGGGCACAGCCGACTTTGTTATTGTCGTTTGGCACTTTGGGTGTGAGTAGCGGGGTACGCAAGGCTCACCCAAGATATTTGGATGACACTCAACACACTAGGGGAGAGACTTCTCAGCAGTGGCACTGGGTTGGGGTGCTAGTTGACAGCCACAGGTTAGGGGATGAGATGATCCTCTGCAGAGGTGGCACATCATTCATTCCTGAGCCTATGCTTGGGGAGCAGGTCATGAGGGAGACATGCGTCACTTTTCCCTCAGGACATGTCAAGATCATGCATGAGCAGAGGATACTGGGCATAGCAGAGGTAGCATCCCAGTATGTGTCTAGGCTCCAAACATTGTATCAACACTTTATCGAGAGGGTGGAAGTCATATTCAATGCAGATGAGGTGGGGGAGGTAGAACAGGAGGGCATTCCTTCTGTATGCCAGGGTGAGGACTCTTTTTCATATGAGTCCATAGGATCAGTTGAGGTTGCTTCTGGGGAGCGAGAGCAGTCATGCAGGGATGGTGACAGTAGAGCGGAGCTACATTTCAGTGTCCAGGGTGAGCAGTCATGGGACTCTGCGGGAGATACTCTAGGTGAAGAGTAACTTGTGACAATTCAGCTAGAGCAGCAGGTGATGGAGCCTGATTCAACAGAGGAGGACACTATTCACATCAGGCACGATATTCCTTTGGGGGAGAGCTAGATGGGCACCCACATTGAGCCGATGAGGGATATGCAGCTAACATTGGGGTCAGCTATTGAGGTGGGACAGTCAGATGCACTGACATCGAATACGGTGACAGCAGTTGTAGATCCATATCCTCTGGAGGTGTTGGAGGTTGATGGGATTTTTCTGTAGGGGGTTAGTACACAACGGAAGCATGACATTCCTGATCAAGAGTAGGAGGAGCTATTGGATATGGTGGAGCATCCATCTATGGATAGACATAGGGACGAGGCGCAGATAGACGTACACACATTCAGCAGTGCTGCAGTGTCTTTAGTGGGTAGCACTCTCCAGGAGTACATCGATGGAGCTTGCAACATATCTTGCCCACTTTGGCCCATTATAGATAGAGGGGCTTCCTTCTATAGGCAGCTTTCATTGGCAAATAGGGCAGAGCAGTGGGAGTTGATTATGGGCTGGCAGCAACACTCTAGGTGTGTTCCATATGTAGTTGTTGTTGCTACATCAGCTTCTTCTTCTAGGATGGACTGGCGGGAGATCATGAGTTGGTACCCTCTTGATGGTATGGTATTCTTCGTAGGGAGCATAGCCAAGTAGGGCCCCTTGGACATAGTAGATGTTATAGATTCCAACTAGCAAGGGGGAATAGGTCATCATTTCTTTAGCACTCCATCCTGATTTCAGGAGAGCAGGATCAACATGGGATTGAGTCAGGACTTGGATTGGATAGAGGTGATGAGTTGGTATGCAGTTGGAGGGGCAGCATATGCAGTTACAGGTAAAACACTGCAGGAGCTCGGAAGGATTGATGCTTGTTGGTGGTCTTCACCTCTTAGAGCATTAGTCATAGCCAGAGGTAGTGCGTAGTCTGAGCGATGGGACTTGGGCAATTATTGGCCATGGTGGCGATGGGATCCGGGAGGATTATTGGTTGGCTGGTACTGTGAGAGGTCAGTTTGCATTGCTGGCATTGAGAGATCCCTTCATATCAGGGTGATGTAGAGGTTAGAGAGGTTTCAGTGGCACATCTGGGACCCAGGCACATTTTTCAGTGTCAGTGAGGAGCATCAGCTAGAGAGGAGGCTTGTTCAGGCATTGCTTGAGGACAAGAAATTTTTGCCGGATGAGGATGCCACTTGGGAGAGCGAGGAGATTTTGTAGCATCCATCACTTCAGTTGCTTGAGGGAAAGCAACATTTTGCTGAGGGGGACTGTAATATTCTTAATTAGCAAAAGCTAATTGGAATATTCGATTTTGTATAGTATTTCCGTCTATGGGTTGTAAATAAATAAAAAGTGAGCAAAGAGGGTCTAACTCACTTTAGTAGAATAAAACATCTGCCTAGTAGCACAACGTTGTGACTCAAGGGGGGTCAAGGTGGGGGCCAAACACCACGTAGAGGAGGGGGCCTACGTACACTCTAGAAGCTTCTACAC
This sequence comes from Pinus albicaulis, assembly GCA_034641835.2. Classification (NCBI taxonomy): domain Eukaryota; kingdom Viridiplantae; phylum Streptophyta; class Pinopsida; order Pinales; family Pinaceae; genus Pinus; species Pinus albicaulis. The sequence continues at coordinate 1,219,975,848 of CM076579.1, forward strand.
AGATAAGGATGAGGATGTGGAGGAGAGAGAAGTTACGATGGGTTTTGGAGGGAAACCAATGCTATAAAAGATGGAGGAGCCTCCTCATTTGGATCATTCTGGATTTGTTTATTTTAGAGTAAGACTTTGGTCTTCTTTCGCACGCCGGCTGTTTAGCCTGTCTGCAGCACTGTTTAGTGTACCAAGTGTCTCTATGTGGAGATCTCACCCTTAGCCCCAGGGGACTTCGAGTGCCTACTTGGGCAGGGTTTGTTTTTCAGTGTTTTGTGAGTTTTTTCATTGTTTGGGTTTGTTGCAGAGCTGGAGCTTAGAGAGACTGCGCAGTCACTGGGAGAGAGGACGCAGTCCCTTGTGGTGGAGCTTCGGATTGGACTTTCTGCAGGTGATTTCGCTGGGATTTCGAGCAGAGGGTCAGCCTTTGCTTGTCGGAGGTTTTTGGCGGAGTTTCTGGCAGTATTTTAGCTGTTTCTATCCAGCTACTGCACTGTCCCTTGGAGGCTAGCGTAATTCACTGGGGAGGCAGTTTCTGGTGTTTTCGGGGGTCGGCCATTCTCGAAATGGTTTGTGGATCTTGTCAGGGTTGTTGAGGAGAGGAGGTTTGCTGATTTTCATCTCATTCTAGCAAGGGGATCAGCCGCTAATCTTCAGTCGCTTCCAGCAGTAGCAGCTACACGGAATTTCTCCAGCAGCTGGGACGTAGTTCTTAGAGCAGCCATTTCTTGTTATTTCTGAGAGTGTTTTCTCACTTGCCTTGCGCAAGATCACCTCTTGTACTTCATTTCATTTCTCATATTAATAAAATGGCTCAGCATTTTCTTTATATGTTTTATGGTCGAGTTGTCGTAGTTGCCGTGGTTGCCGTAGTTGCTGTATTCTCTTTCTATTTCTACTATTGTGTTTGAGCACTATAGTTCTATACCACTTGGTGTGTTTTTCTCTTACTCTTAGACAACGTTTGGAAAGGGCCAGGTAGCCTCCGGATCTCGTACTCTTTTAGAGGCGACATATCCGATAAATTCCCTCCCAGTCAATCTCTGGTTGGAGTTTGCTATGTTTTTGAGATAGCCCTGAAACGGGATATTACATTGTCCCACCACCACATCATCTGCCACATAGCACATTGAAAATAACACATTTTATTTTTTTCCTTCTAACCCATATCCCTTCAACTTTACGATATTGCGATTGCGATATCGCATCTCGCATTTCCGTCCTACGTCGCAACTCTGCCATCGCACTTTTGAAAATTAGTCTGCTCCAAAGAATTTTTTCTCTATAATAATGTTCTAATATGGTTAGAACCCATATTTTCACTTCTAAGCCTTTTTTCATGTGTTTATCCCTCCATTAGCACCTTTACCCCTTTCTTCTCAAAGCTGCAAATCAACACTTTCTCAATTAGAATTAAGTCATGGTTAGCTTAGCTGCATGGTTGATAGAGAATAATATAAGTAGGGTGTCTTTAGCTGATTGGCCAAGTAAATTGTGGTTTAAATTAGTTTCCTTTCTGCAATTTAAATTATTTTTCTTTCTGAAATTTAGATTAGTTTCCTTTCTCTCATTTCCTTTTAGCAATTTAGTTTAGTTTCCTTCTATAATTTCCTTTCTGCAATTTAGTTTATTTTCATTGAAGTGTGACAAAATTCACTAAGAACCCATAGAAGTAGCACCCTTTCATAGAGCGAAGAGGATAAAATGAATAAAATGCATCTCTTGTGTCTATAGCATTGTCACCTCCATGTTTGTATGAACCCCGGGTTGATAAAGTAAAGTAGGGCAGCCCTTGGGAGTTGCAACACTCTTGGTGCAATACCAGGGCTCACCAAAACCCTCACTATTTTGACAAGGTTTCTAAACGAGATCAAGTTATATTTTCTTGGCATTATTCTTCCCATGATTCAACTTGCTAATTCAAAGTTCGTTCTTCCAATAGTTTTAGAGTTTTCAAAAGAATTATTTCGAATTCCATAATTGAATCTATGATTTTCTAGAAACATCTTACTTAGCAAGTTGTGTTAGAAATAATAAGTTGCAATATTCCTTGGTGTTTCCTAAGAATGATAAAATGGATGAAGGCACATTCACAAGAAGATTTCAAGGTTCGTATGATTGTAGTTCTAATCGAAAAGGTAAAGCTACATATTGGTTAAGGTTAGTTGTTATGGAACATAATTTTTCTAGTAGGCAAGACCCTCTATTTCTTGTACAAGTCACTCACGATGATATCTTTATTTTTGTACATCGCTTTATATTGGTACTAATTTTTAGCATATTTCTACTTGTAGATCGAGAGAAGATTCCTTTATTTCATTGGAAATTTCACATCGCTTTGCCTTGAACTTGTAGGTGGTTAGGTTAGGAGTAGGTCTAATCTAGTTTTATATTTTTTTTGAATTACATACACCCTACAATTTTCTATTTATCTAGTCTTTGCAGCCACTTGAATTTATTCCTTACTATATTTCCTTTCATTTTAATCTCATATTTTTTTTTCTCTTACTTTTTTTCGCTTATTGTGTGATGTATTTATTTCTTATTTTGTTTAATAATACCATGAATTAAAACTATACTTGTTTGAATCGAAAGAAAATGTGGCGAATATTTCAAGGGAAAATTGTAATGATGAGCAATGCTTGGCTAGTCTACGATCCCCTTATTTTTTTCTGCTACATATATTTTAAGGTCAATGATGTCTGAATGGAAAATATGATTCATTCAAATGGAAATATATAAATAAAACCATGATGCTCGTATCTTTTTTAGCAGCTTCATTCCTTGACTTTATATGGTAATTGAATGGTATTTTTCTTGTCGATTGAATCGAGTAGAGAATGGAAAGGAGAAAAATAAGAGCGAGAATAATAATTTCAGAGGTGTATAAACACATCTAATCGAATAACCTCTCTTGATCTCAATAATCCAATATCTCTATTCCACATTCATGATATAAGCGTTGATAAATTCCAATGAGCATATTGGAAAAAAAATAAAGGGTGAAAGGAGAGAAAGGCTTCCTCCATAGAGAGGTGAAGCAAGAACCTTCATCGGGGTACTAAACAACCTCGTTGGAAGAAAATCGATGCTTTTGTTCGTATACTGACTCTGCCGGGGCACTGAATAAGCATGCTTCCACCATAGAAACACCAATTATTGAAGTAAAAAACTAATAATATTGAACTTGTGAATATATTCTATCCTCTTTCTGGTTCAAGAAAGTTGAGATATGGTAATCCTTGTAAATGTGTTTAGTCAAGAAATGGGATAGGAGATATTATAATTATAGTTGGAATAAATGGGGAATCCAAACAGTGAATGAAAACTTCGTAAAAGAGTAGGACTTTGTGATAAAGGGAAGACCTAATTGGAGAAGTTCGAGTTCTTCCAGTGTGTCATCAAGTGTTTTCGCTACAACAAACACCCTCCAAATATTTCCTACACTTGAATTTTGGATCCTCCTTATGTTCTTACGATATATCATTCCAATTTTATCATAGTCACTTCATTTTCGGTTGATATTTTACTAAGTGTTGAAGAATGATTCTTAGATTGTAGCTATTGAAGCCACCTTCTTACATAGTATTTTTTTTCCAATACATTTACAAGTGCACCACTTCATATCAAGCTTAACATTCCACGTATATCCTTTGACTATAGGCATTGGGAAGTATTATAAGAGAGTGTGTACTCAAGCCTTGGTAATAGTAATTACACGGAATTTAGTGGAAGACATTGCGTAGATATTAGACAGTCCACATTCCCTGATGATATTTATTTTCTAGTTAAATGTGATAATGACTACACAATCCATGTGGATAGATAGTGCATGATTTATGTGGAGATTCTCCCTCGATCATAGTTGAAAATTTACCATCATGTGGGTGAGTTTCTCAACTATCAATTTTGCTTTCATAAGTGTCGCTCTCACATCGTGGCTGTCATTTTCACTTGCTTTCACTTTCAAAAGTGTCAATTTTCTTTTCTTTTTATTTCTTTAGCTTTTGGTAACTATAATTTTCACTTATTCTTATTTCGCAAGTGCCAATTTTTTTTTTTTTCACTCTTCCATGTGTTGCACTTTGGTGAACCACTAGGGAAAGCTCTGGTGCACTCTTCTACATTAGATGATCTTATATATCATAAGAATGTGTGTTAGATACTCTACCACAGCTTAGCACACTTTCTGGTTGCATTTAACACTTGTATCAGATATTGTATTTTGAGTGTCACAAAGATATGTTTCAACTGTCATACATAGAAATAATTGACGCTTTGCTATCGTTCCAAGGAATGTAAGTGGTTCTTAAGTATTTTGCATTCTCTTGGTTTATTTTTAATGATATGCGCATGTGTTTAAATCTGTTTTGTAACTTGTTTTCATCATGTTTTCTCTCGTGTTCCAATGATCCAAAACATAGTCATTTTTGGGCTTTCCCTTGTCTTCACACTTTTCATACCGAAACTCTAAGATATTGGATGAGTGCATTGAGAATTATTAGCCAGAAAGGATGCATCCTTTAATTCTTAAACATTTTCACTATAATATCCTTAGGGAAGCCTATTCCACAAATATATTGTGCAATATTAAACTACAATCCCTCAATCTCTTCCCGTTTACCATAGAAAATTGCACTCAAGAATATGTCATGCTTACCTCGATTGCACAAAGCATAATTCTAGTTGATATTGTAGCCTTGTATTAATCATGGCTAAAGACAAATTCACACAACAATATCTCTCTCCCATTCATGGTGAACTAAGCATCCACAATGTATTGTGATTGAGCCTTCTGTTGGCAACAACAATCAACTACACAATCCCTTCACCAAGTGAGCCACTTATTGCACATTTTGTACTTGTATTCGGTAGTAGGTTGCTATATATCTCACTACAAATCTTAATCATGAAATCATGTATATTCCTCCTCAATCAATATGCATTGTGTAGTTATAGTGGCTATTCCTATATATCTTGCTGACTGAAACCCCTCACTACACAATACCTTGTCCTAGCTTTCCTCCTACTATTAAATTTGTAGTTCTATTGGATAATGGGGTTATCCCACAATCCCTATGAAGCTTAACTGCATAATCCATGTCTTATCTTCATTAAACACTATGCAATGTGTATATTTAATCAAGAAGCTCATCACCCTTGTCCCCTAGAATTTCCCACTACGTATAACCTCGAAGGAACCTTCCCTTACTGTGCATTGGATAGCTCTAGTGGAAAAATGATCACCCCTTGGTCATTTTTGAGCCCAAAAACGTAATTCCCAGTTTCTCTCTCAAAACCCTTTCCCATATTCCCTTCATAATCAACATCTTCTATGAGTAAGAAAAGGTAGAATGGGTGGTTTTCAGACAGATGTTGGCTTGTTATGAATGGACTTCATTTTCAGATGTTATCATATTAGCATTGTAGGGTTATTTTCAAGGGAGGTTAGCAGGAATATTTACATGAAGGACATTCATGGAGAAAAGACACAAAGATGATATTATTAACAACATGAAGGATTATTGGACCAAGATAAATAAATGGAAAATTGTGCTGACTTAGAACATTCCAAGGCCTATTTAGAAATTTTAGAAGATGAAGATGATATAGAAGAAAATATCCATCATGAAGAAGTTGAATTAGTAGCAGAAAAGAGAATATAGCTTCGTATTTATACAATGAAGTCTTATGGCACAATCACCATGTCATGAATTCTCAAAGTCTCACCACAAAAGTCGCATGTGTCAATGTATTTTTCCACATCACTTGTGGAATGTAATTATTGAATCTATAAAAAACAAGAAAATGTAAAATGTGTGGAAGCCCAAGGATCCCATATGGAGTGTGAAAATTCACTAGAATCTTTTAGAGTCATGTAGGAACTCAAAAATCAAATAGGAATTCAAAAAGTAACAGTAGGAGCTCAAGAGTGATGAAGGAGGTCAAGAGTCACATGGGAGGTCTAGAGTCACCTCATTTCTTATAAATAAACCATCATAGCTCAGGAAATGGCTTTTGAATTTTCACCTTGGCTTCCTTAACATGGCTTGCATCATTTAACACTTTTGTTGTAACTTGTATTTTGAGTGTCACAAAGATATGTTTCAATTTTCATACTTAGAAATAAGTGTTGCTTTGCTATAGTTTCAAGGTATGTATCTGGTTCTTGAGTACTTTGCATTATCTTGGCTTGTTTTTAATGATATACGCATGTGTTTCAATATGTTTTGGAACTATTTTTCATCATGTGTTCTCTCTTGTTCCAAAGATCCAAAACATAGTCATTTTGGGGCTCTCCCTTGTCTTCACACTTTTCATACCAAAAATATAAGATATCAGATGAGTGCATTGAAAATTCTTAGCTAGAAAGGATGCATCCCTTACCTCTTAAAAATTTTACTACACTATCCTTAGGTAAGCCTATTACACAAACATATCATGCAATATTAGACTAAAACCCCTCAGTCTCTTCCTTCTTACCATAGAAAATTGCGCTCAAGAATAACTTATGCTTACCTCCATTGCACATAGCATAATTATAGGTGATAGTCTAGCTTCATCCCAATCATGGCTGAACAAAAATGCACAAAAAAATATCTCTCTCTCATTCATGCTGAAGTGATCATCCTCAATGTATAATGATTGAGCCTTCTATTAGCTATAACAGTAAATTTCATAATAACTTCATTAAGTGAGCCACTTATTTCGCATTTTGTAGTTGTAGTCTGTAGTTGGTTGCTATATATCTCACAACAAATCTTAATTGTCCAATCTTGGATCTTTCTCCCTAACCATTATGCATTGTGCAGTTATAATGGCTATTCCTATCTCTCTTACTGACTGAAACTCCTCACTACACAATACGTTGTCCTATATTTCCTCCTACTATGAAATGTGTAGTTCTACTAGATAATGGGGTTATCCCTCAATCCATATGAAGATAAATTGCACAATCCATGCCTTCTATTCCTTGAGAACTATGCATTGTGTGCATTGAGTCAACAAGCTCATCACCCTTGTTCCCTGGAATTGCACACTACGTATAACCTTGAAGGAGCCTTCCCTCATTGTGCATTGGATAGTTCTAGTGGAAAATTGATCACCCCTTGGTCATTGTTGAGCCCAACTATGCAATTCCGAGACTCTCTCTCAAAACCATCATAATCAACATCTTATATGAGTGAGAAAAGGTAGAAATGGTTATTTTCAAACTGATGTTGGCTTGTTATGAATGAAATTAATTTGCAGATTTTATCATCTTAGAATTATAGGGTGACTTTGAAGGGATGTTAGCAATAAACAATTACATGAAGGAAATTCATAGAGACGGGACAGAAAGATGATATTATGCACAACATTAAGGAATATTAGACCAAGAGAAAGAAATGGAAACTCGTGCTAACTTAGAACATTCCAAGGCCTATTTAGACCGTTTAGAAGATGAAGATGAAGTAGAATCAAAGATCAATATTGAAGAAGTCAAATTAATATGAGCAAAGAGAAGAGAGTTTGGAATTGATACAATGAATTCTTATGTCACAATAACCATGTCATGACTTCTCAAAGTCTCACAACAAAAGTCACATGTGTCGATGTATTTGTCCACATCACTTGTGCAATGTAATTATGTAATTTATAAAAAAATGAGAAAATCTAAAATGTGTCGAAGCCCAGGGATCCCACATGGAATGTGAAAATTCACTAGAAGGTTTTATTGTCATGTAGGAACTCAAACGTCACATAGGAATTCAAAAAATCATAGTAGAATCTCAAGAGTCATGAGGGAGGTAAAGAGTCACATGGGAGGTGGAGAGTCACCTCATTTCTTATAAATACACCTTCATAGCTCAAGAAAATGGCTTTTTACTTTTCACCTTGGTTTCTCTAACATGGCTGGTGTCACATCATTGAAATGATGTATTTTGTGATTTTAATTTAATATATGAAGCTCTCAGAGTCAACGCACTTTCATTCATATTTCATGAATAATTGTAAGACTATTGTTTCATTGTTTGTGGTGTATGTTTATGTTTTGACATATTATTGAAAATGAACTACTTCATTGGATTTAGTGTGCATCTTGTTGAATGTGCATTTTTACTTGATTTTATGATCATCACTATCATGTGAACTAATTTCCGGCTGAATCAATAATTATTTCCATACTCTTGTGTGTCTACTTTAGGAAAGTACTATTACTTTTATTCTAGAGGCTCGCTCCCTTTACCCTTTCGCGAAAAACCTTATATACATTACAATTGTATGCCTCATAGTTTCAACCTACTTTCTTGTTTCAAAAAATATTTTCATAATCTCTTATGTTGATAATTACAACCACAACAAATCACTAAGAATAATGGTTCTCAAGCCTATTATCCAGATGGTGCTCATTCTTGAAACAATGTGATGTATAATTGGGGCTTCATAGCTGAGAGACCCCCTTTGTTGGCAGATTTCCAACACGGTCAAAACATTCTCACAATTTATTGATGATTCTTTTAATAATTTCATTATCAACTTTATTGGAATCAATGTGGCAGGAAAATGAATGCATATTCCCAAAGGTACATTTGGTACATTTGATATTTGATTCATTGGACAGGAGATTTTATTTATTTAAAGCACAATTCATTTTTGATATTCGAAGATGTCCATATTTCGAATCATTAACAACATTTTAGGCTTCTTTGTAAAACTACTTTGAGAAGTGAATTTCCTCAATTCTTGTTTTATTTCTTTACAACCTTTCTTCGATATATGTCACTCTTGTTGTTTACCTATCTTCACCACAAGAATTTTCGTGGAGTATATTGTACTTCATTTGCCTTATCATTTAATCACATTGATTTGGATGTTTTTATGTTCTTTCAACTTATCTATATTCATATCTATGTGTGTTTAGCAACCATTTAATTTATATGGGTATGCTTGTTATGTTTATATGTGTATCTATTTTGGAATTGAGTTTCTATAATTTTAATTTAATTATTAGGTGATGGTGGATATTTAATGTCCACAAATTTTTTTAAAATATTATTAGTAGTAATCAAAAATATAAAGTTGGTATTGATCATAAAAATAGTTATTCTTTACACCTTTTAATTAAATTAGTTAATAAAAAAAAATTATTGAACATTGAAATTGGTAATGTTTAACATTGAACATTCAACCTAGTAGGGGGATACATATCAAAAATAAACTAAAGGTATGGAAATTAAATAAAAACTCATTTTATAACCTCATTTTATATGTACTCCATAAACTTCTTTATATTTAAATAAAACTCAAAAAAATGTTTTATTTAGGTGAAGCCTATGGGGAACTTACCATTTTAATACCATTTGCTAAATACCATGGCTCAAATACCATATTTATATAAGAGGTATTGTAAATAAATAAATATAAAAGAGGTATAAAGAGGTATTGTAAATAAATAAAAACATATTAAATAGGATTAGAAATCAACATCTGATTATATACCAAGCCTATGAGTTAGATACCATGGTATGGTAAATAAATAAAATATAGACAAACAAGAGGTATGGTAATAAATAAAACCTCTTTTTATATTTACTACATAATCCTTTTTTGATTTATTGACACTCAAAAAACAAGTTTTATTTAGGTGAAGCCTATGAGCCAAATACCATGGGTCAAATAATTATTAATACCATGCAAAAAAAAAATTATTTACCGTAGTATTCATATTAAAATATTATTATTGTTGTTGTTGTTAATTCTAATATTTATGTTAGATCTAAGACTTTTGTGATCCATAATGCGGTTAAATGTCCTTCGGATTAATAAGAAAGACATTTATCTAATATTCATTTTAATATTATTAAATTTAAAAAATTTTGATCCTTGAGGTTTGTATATGAGTACACTACAAGCATTGATATATCAGGTAAAAACTTAAGCATGTAAATGTAAATGTACAAGTATTGTTTAACATTTAACATTTGAAATTTAATCTAATTAATCCCTAATGAAAAATCACTTCTCTCCTTGAATATATAAATTTAACACAAAAATAGTGTCAATTTCTATATGAGACGACGTAAGAGTGAAATAATATTTGTGAGAAAGGATTTTGGGAGATGTGCCAAGTGGAAGGATTTAGGTTTGATTTTGATTGCTCCTGCATTTAATTTTTGCTTTCTATTTTTTTGTTTTTACCTTTTCATCTACTTTCACTCCATGGATGTTATTTTGTCAAACTAGCCTAGATTCATCTTAACTCAAGATCTATAAGTTTAGAGAAGGATCAAATCTCTCTAGTTGCAACTCTTTTTTTTTAGTGCAAAGCTTGAGGAAAAGTTTGCACCTCTAGAGATTTGATGAGAGTGAGTGCTTGATAAATCTAGAATTAAAATGAATCTAGGCTAATATGAAGAAGAGTAATGTGAAAAGAATTTTTTTTTTTAAGTAAATAATATTGATAAATCATGATATTAATTCCTCCTAATCTAACCAAACCCATTTATAAATTAAGAAAATAATGACTAATAATTTTATATTTTCCCATTACTACTTTAGTAAAATAAACCAATGCCATTAGTGAACAAAATTAAAAAAAAAAAAAACCTTTTCAGAAAAAGTAAAATACACACCCTCAGTGATCACGGGTATTTTTGACGTATGACAACGTCGATGACACATACTGCCAGACCTTTAAAAAAGTCAATGATAGCTATTCCCGGTTCCAATTTCAAGCACATTCCAGATTTTTTAAATAACAACTATTTTCCGTAGTTCACCTTCTTTGCCCACGGAAAGCACACAGAGAATTTCATTTCCTCACTCGGCTGATTGCATGGGGGAACGATATTTCATTTCGGCCCACTAAATGGCCTTTCCATTTGGTAAGCTCTGTCCACAGCCTCCAAAGATATATAGAGATATCTCTATATACTTCTGGTGTTTAATTTTTTGAAAATTTGGTAAGAACATACTGAAATCACAAATTTAGCTAACCTTTACACGATACAATCCAAATAGCTTAAGAGTTTTTCAACATGCTTAATTCATATATATTAAAAAAAACCAATTTATATAACACAAATCAAAACAAGTCAATTAAAATAACTCAGTATTGAAGTAACATCCCTATACTATTGGTTGGAAGTTTAATGACTTCTTGATATGAAAGAAAAATAAACTATTATTTTAGAGGAGGGATGCGTACAGGATTTTGTTGTTTTTTCTGTTTTGGGAGGAAAAATTGGTGTGAACGATTAATATACGAAAAGGAACAAAATTTCAAGAGTGTGAAAAAAGATATGGTGTGTGGTTAATATATGGGTAGGAGGGGACTTCAAGTATCCATTTAAGGTGATTAAACCTGCAAATGTATCCCTCGAAAATGATAGGGAATACAGTTATGGCGCTTGCCAAAATAGCCAGGAATAAAGGTAGTTACAGTTTTCTTAAAAGAAATGGCAGTTCTAAAGTGATTTCAAAACGGAACCATCAAGATCACGAGAGAAAGAGGTCAAGAAAGAGTACGAGGAAACTAAATAATAAAGACAGCTACAGTCTTCTGAAAAGAAATGGAAGTTCTAAGGTGATTTCAAAACGTAACCATGAAGATCACGAGAGAAAGAGGGAAAGAAAGAGGATGAGGTGTCTACATCGACATGTGTGTGTGCTTGTTGGTGAAGAGGGAAAAAGAGAGATGGTAGGTTCAAAACTTATTTTTGGAGAACAAATGGGAGAAGGGCTAAGAGTCTCGTTGGGCTAAAAGGTTCTAAGATTTAAAAGATAAGTAATATGTGCTAATTTTAGATTTCAAGATTTAAAAGATGAGTAATATGTGCTAATTGTTTTCCCTTAGCTGAATGATAAATATATATATATAATATAACTATTATGTTTTATTTTTTCAAACAAATATATACTTGCATAGATAATATATACTTACATAGATAAGCTTGAATTCAAACTTGGGAAAAAGAAGGCATTGATTTTTTAGAAAGATATTGGTCTTAGTGATATACCGTGGTAAAAGACATAACCCATGTCAGTTCTTCAAAATATTGGTATTATGTTAATATTTTAGAAAGATATTGTTCTTAAAGATATAGTATGGTAAAAGACAAACTTATTGTGCTGGTTCTTCTTAAAAGAATCCATGTTGTCTCTTCTTGAAAAGATTTCTAATATGTTAATCTTTTCTATTATGTCAATCTGTTACATGAAAATAGTATTTCATGATGATCGAATTTTAAGAAGGGAACATGTGTTGCCTATATTAAAGGAAGAGCTATGTGTTTGCAGGCACAAAGAGGGATATTTATCTCTCTTGCATGCACAAAGAATACCCATTGCGTTATAGATGTGTGTTCTCTGCATGGATAAAAGAAATATTGAGCTATCTTAATCTTTAGGAAAATTATGTGAGTACCTTTATGCTATCAAAACTATTATGTTAGTTTATCTTAGTTTCTTTTGGAATAAGATCATGTATATTCATGCAATATTTGTATTATATTTCATTGGAAAGAATATGAATTTGTACTAGGGAAATGATAATATGTTTTGTTTTCCTACATTGGAAAATATTATTTGGAAAAGAAAATGAATTACATGTACAAAAACTAAAGCAATGTTTTGGTTCCCTTGAAATATATATATATATATATATATATATATATATATATATATATAATGCTGCTATTATCTTTGGAGAATAAGACATGTATTATTACTCTTTATTCCATTAGTTTTATGGAAAATAAACCATGTTTTTACATGCCTATTATGTTATATTTCCTCGAAAAGGAAACATGTGTTTGCATGCTCTATTGTGTTAAGTACTCTTTTGGGAAATTATTTTGGAAACTATATGAATTGCATGCATAGGAAAAACATTTATCATGTTAGATTTATTATATTTTCATGCACCAAAAGTAATAGTTGAAGGGTTGGTTCTTTTGTTAAAGTTGAAGTAACACGAATGGACATTGTGTCATTTTCCATTGAAGGAATTCCTGGACAGTTGTAGTGATTTTTCTTGTATGAATGTGAGCGTGTGAGAAGTGTCATAATAATGTGGGGATTATTTGGCATGAATTGATAATTACTTGCTCACACTAAGGTATATATGTTAGAAGAAAGCATGTTGTGATATTGTATTCAGGTCTCATGTATTCACATGAATAAGTGTTAAAGGATCACTTAAATATTGATTATTGATTGATTGAGGCTTTATCTAAGCATGCTATAAAATCTTGTTGATGACATCAATGACAAGAAACTATGGTGACTTATGAAAAGGAAATATTATGCTTAACATGGTGGCAAGTAAATTATTAATGGTTCATGCAGATGAGTGCAAGATGCAGGATGGTCCATTGTAGAATGGTACATTGTAGGCACATCCATTCCATGGAGATATCAAGGTATGAAGATTAGTGGGTAAATGCTATCGTAATTATTGTAATGGATTTAAGCTAGATATTTGTATATTTCCTTGTAATATTTATAACGATGGCTAAGGGATGGTCTCCCTTATAAGCCATTGAGTGAGTGCTGAACAGCCCCACGAGCGTTTAATAATAAAATTAAACGTTTGCTGGTTTTCACCTTACGGGTTTTCCACAGTATACTGGTGTTCAATAATGTGATTGATTATTGTGTCAAATTGATGATGTTGATTCCTTTCTTTTGGTGATGTTCATAATGTCAAGTAAGTGATGACTACATGAATAATGAAATGAATGCAATGTTACATCATACATTTATATCTTAATGTACAACAATAAAGGTTGTTACTGGTTAAGAAAATTAATATTCTTATACTAAGATTACACTATGAACTGGTGAACATTCTATCTAATGAGTAGTAAGGAATATTTAATAGTGATTTAGATAAGTTTCTCGTAGATAACTTGTATAAAAAATTTGAACTCCTCTCATTTCCATGTGAATTTATCAGTTTATGTTACAAGTGGTATCAAAGCTAAAGGTTGCAGCACTAGCACCTTTGGGATTTGTTAAGCCAAAATAAATTGAGGTATGCTACTAATGGACATCAGTTAAGGTATGATTCTAGTAATCTACATATTGATTGATATATGCAGTAGTCTAATTTTGACATGATATGTGTGATTCATGTTTATAAATACATTGAAGAGTAATAAGTAATAAATGTTGTTGTAAAACAGTTTTCATAACATTGGAATCCTGTTGAGGATAAAAGACAATAAAATCTTTGTTGTACTTATGAACAATCTGAGCACTCACTAGTGAAAGTGAGAAGACAATAAAACCTTTGTTGTAATTATGAACAACCTGAGTACTCACTATGGGAAGTGAGAGTTGACTATTAACATTTGCGTATATGAAAGATTACTAATATATTTAATTGACATAACTAAAGTTACCATGCACTACTTGAAAAAGATGAATGTGTATAGTGATGGTGTGTGAAATTAATGCATGAATGCAAAATATGAGGAAAGTCCTTATATAGGATGATAGAGTGCTTTAAAATTAAATTGAATGAAGCCTTTTAGATGTTAAAAATACTTAATGGTTGAAGTAGTGAGATGTGACTATAATGACTAGTTTTTGAATGAGTTTTCATGGATGCATTAAGATTATTAATAGCATTGATTAGTTATGAATGAATAAATAATGAAAGGTATATGCACGAATCGATTTTGACTAAAGCTTATTGAAATTCGTGAACAAGTGATTATGGTAATTACTTCATGTGTCAGTCTGTTGGTAACAAAACATTGTGGGAATTGGAAATGTTTGCACTCTTACCCTAATCTTAATTAACACATACACATTAATCAATATTTGTATATAATTGTATGCATGACAACATTGTATGCATGAAACTAAAATTATTGCAGAATATAATACTTATTTAGGAAAATTCATATCCATGACCAGCATTTTTGATGATATTAAGCATGGGTAGTTTAATGGCAACAATAAACCATGTGAAAGTAAAACATCGCAAACATTGCAATGTGAATTGAAATAGTAAATGTTTAAGTATAATGATATAATGTGAATGATTGTGTTATTTAGGAAATAATTATGTATAACACATGTATGTTATTCATGTTCCCTATTAATCTAGATATCATTAGACCCATGTGGAGGGCCAAGTATGATGTATGATGTACATAAAGTTTCTTTTTCTTTATGTATAATGTGCACATAGTTCATTATGTAATTTACTATGGGAAACAATGCTAAAAGAGAAATTTAACATGCCAGACAATTGTGAAAATTTTTGAAAGGCTAGAAGGCCTTGGGTTGATGGTGGTTACATGCCCGAAGGGGTTGATGGAATTTACCTGCTCGGATTTCCTCTCCCTAGAGATAGATAATCTCAGTAAGGCAAAAGAGTTGGAAAATATGGTGAAGAGGGGAGAACCTGAGGCAACTCTATTTATTTTGGAGCATGTTGGAGGAGGTCCAAAATTCCTCATAGAAGGGACACTGTCAAAGGAATAAATATGATGTTTCCAAGAGGAATCCTATACTGGACCTTGAGTGGTCATTGTAATTCTTGAGCTAGTTTCCCAATGGAATTCCATATTCTACCCGTTATGGTTTGTTTTAAAATAACTCTCGGGATGTCAAAATGACTCAATTTGGTTGTGGAAACAAACTCCCATGGGTTGGGAGGAGCATTTTGTTTACCATTGTGGTTCTCATAGTAGAACAAGTTAATTAATCGGTTATGTGTTATATTAAAATGAATTTTTATATGATTATGTAAATATCTTATGTAGATATTCAGAGGAAAGGAGCCTATCTCTTGAAAAGGAATCACTGAAAGTATAACTTCATTTATTTTGTTACTATTCTTTTGAATGTCTTACTAGGGGCTAGGATAATATGCACATGGTGCATTGATTGAAATTATACAATTAGAGAGCTAGGTGTTCTCTGAGTACTTTTTGAAGTACTATGTGGATGTCTTTAGTGGGAGCTAAGACAGTATGCACATGGTGTAGTGATTTATAATTTTTATGATTTATCATGAATAGAGGGTTGGTGCTCTCTGAAGACTAGGAAGAGTACTATGACTAAAATATCACTTGAAATTACATGAATAAATGATAGTTTAAATTATTTCATTTGATTTCAAATGGTGTGACTAATGTGATTGAATTTATTAGTCATACATTACAAGCTACTTTCCATAGAGTGTTGATGGGTTGTTCAACCATTCTTAGAGAGCTTGTGTAAAATTCATCATTACTTCCAATAGTAATTGGTAAGTAATGGGAAGTTGGCATAGAGATTTTTCTATATTTTTATGAATTTGAATAATGGATAAGTTGTTAAATATGGAAATGGAATATTTTTTGAGCTATACATGCTTATGACTATGGATAAAAAATTATTGTTTCAATTAATGGCATTTAAGGAAAAGAAAGTGTTTCAATGTGAAGGGGAAGGACCCCCTTTGGGTTGTTTATATTATTATATCATGAGTATAAGTTTAAGTTTCAGTTAGAGAAGCACATCGAGGACGATTTTATGTTCAAGGGGGGTAATATGTAACATCCCTAAACCCACGTAACTAGACGTGGAATTAATAAAGAAATATTATTAAACCTTTTATCAAGAACCGATTGGAAGTTTAACGACTTCTTGATAATGAGCTTACATTCTTGATATGAAATGAAAATAAACTATTATTCTCGAGGAGGGATGTGAACATGATCTTGTTTTTTTTCTATTTTGGGAGGAAAGATTGGTGTGAACGATTGATATACGAAAAAGAACAAAATTTCAAGGGTGTGAACAAAGATATGGTGTGTTGTTAATATATGGGTAGGAGGGGACTTCGAGTATCCATTTAAGGTGATTAAACCTACAAATATATCCCTAAAAAATGATAGGGAATACGGTTATGTCGCTTGCCAAAATAGCCAGTAATAAAGGCCACTACAGTTTTCTTAAAAGAAATGGCAGTTCTAAAGTGATTTCAAAATGTAACCATGAAGATCATGAGAGAGAGAGGACAAGAAAGAGTATGAGGAAACTAAATAATAAAGGCAGCTACAGTCTTCTAAAAAGAAATGGAATTTCAAACGTGATTTCAAAATGTAACCATGAAGATCACGAGAGAAAGAGGGCAAGAAAGAGGACGAGGTTTCTGCATGGACATGTGCCTGTGCTTGTTGGTGAAGAGGGAAAAAGAGGAATGGTAGGTTTGAAACATTTTTGGAGAATGAATGGGAGAAAGGCTAAGAGTCTCATTGGGCTAAAATATTCCAATATTTAAAAGATAAGTAAGATGTGCTAATTTTAGATTCGAAGATTTGAAAGATGAGTAATATGTGCTAATTTTCTTCCCTTGTGTTAGCTGAAAGATAAATATATATATATATAAAATAAATAGGTCCTCTGCAGACATAAATATTGTGTTTGATTTTTTTAGACAAATATATACTTGCATAAAGAATATATACTTGCATGGATAAGCTTGAATTCAAACTTGAGCAAAAGAAGAAAAAGGTAAGAAATATTGTTATCATGTTAATCTTTTAGAAATATATTGTTCTTAGTCATATACCATGGTAAAAGACAAACTTATTGCGCTGGTTCTTTTGAAAATAATCCATGCTGTCTCTTCTTGAAAATATTTCTAATATGTTAATATTTTCTATTATGTCAATCTTATACATGAAAATAGTATATCATGATGATAGACTTCTAAGAAGGGAACATGTGTTGCCTACATTAAAGGAAGAGCTATGTCTCTTGCATGTAAAAAGAGGGAGATTTATCTCTCTTGCATGCACAAAGAATAGCCATTGTGTTATAGAGGTGTTTTCTTTGCATGGATAAAAGAAATATGGAGCTATCTTAATCTTTAGGAAAATATGTGAGTACCTTTATGCTATCAAAACTATTATGTTATTTTTTGTTAGTTTCTTTTGGAATAACATCATGTATATTCATGCAATATTTGTATTAGATTTAATTGGAAAGAATATGCATTTGTATGTCGGAAATGATAGCATGTTTTGTTATCCTACACTGGAAAAGATTCTTTGAGAAAGAAGATGAATTACACGTATAAAAACTAAAGTAATGTTTTGGTTTCCTTGAAATATAATATATATGGGTAATGTTGGTATAATATTTGGAGAATAAGACATGTATTATTAGACTTTATTCCATTAGTTTTATGGAAAAGAAACCATGTTTTTCCATGCCTATTATGTTATACTTCCTCGAAAAGGAAGTATGTGTTTGCATGCTCTATTGTGTTAATTATTCTTTTGGGAAATTATTTTGGAAACTATATGAATTGCATGCATAGGAACAACATTCATTGTGTTAGCTTTATTATATTTGCATGCATCAAGAGTAATAGTTGAAGGCACTGGTTCCTTTGTTAAAGTTTAAGTAACATGAATGCACATGGTGTCATTTTCCATTGAAGGAATTCCTGGAAAATTGTAGTGATTTTTCTTGTATGAATGTCAGTGTGTGTGAGAAATGTTATAATAATGTAGGGATTATTTGACATGAATTGATAATTACTTTCTCTCACTAAGGTAGAGATGTTAGAAGAAAGGATGTTGTGATATTGTATTCACATCTTATGTATTCACATGAATAAGTGTTAAAATATCACTTAGAGATTGATTATTGATTGATTGAGGCTTTATATAATCATGCTATAAAAGCTTTTTGATGACATCAATGACAGGAAATGACGGTGACTTATGAAAAGGAAGGATTATGCTTAACATGGTGGCAGGTAAATGATATAATGGTTCATGCAGATGAGTGCAAGCTGTAGGATGGTCCATTGTATGATGGTATATTGTAGCTACATCCATGCCACAGAGATATGAAGATATGAATATTATTGGGTAAATGATATCGTAATTATTGTAATGTATTTAATCTAGATATTTGGATATTTCCTTGTAAGATTTATAACGATGGTTAAGGGATGGTCTCGCTTATAATCCATTGAGTGAGGGCTAAACACCCTCACGAGCGTTTAATAATAAAATTAAACATTTGCTGGTTTTCACCCTACAGGGTTTCCAGGGTATATTGGTGTTCAATGATGTGATTGATTATTGTGTCAAATTGATGGTTTTGATTCCTTTCTTGTGGTGATGTTCATAATGTCAAGTAAGTGATGACTACATGAATAACGAAATGAATGCAAGGTTACATGATAGATTTATGTGTTAATGTACAACAATGAATTTTGTTAATTGTTAAGAAACTTACTATTCTTATACTAATGTTACACTATGAATTGGTGAAAATTCTATCTAATGAGTAGTAAGGAATATTTAATAGTGATTTGGATAAGTTACTCATGGATAACTTGTATAAAAAATTTAACTCCTTGCATTTCCATGTGAAGTTATCAGTGTATGATACAATTGAATAAACCTCACTAAAAACAACTCCGTATTGAAAATCCCTCCTAGTAGTCTTCGGTATCTAACTTGGAATTATCGAATCGGACGACTCGGAGTTTTGGAAATCTCTGTTTGCGGAACTAGATGGTGTTGAGTACTTGAATACTCGTCCATTGACAAAGAATTGGTGTTGGAGGTCATTCTGACTTCGTAGGAGGAGGAGGTTGACATCTCCGTGGAATCCATAGGCCTATGGAGCTTTGAAGATAGTTGAGTTTCTTGGAGCTATTGGATGAATATAAAAATGGACTATATCGTAGTATCTGCATCGGTTTCTAATCCACCAATGCCACGTCATACCAGAATTATCACACTATTGCCATAGAATTTGATTTAATCGTTAGTGGATGATATTCGATCCTAATTTCTTTTCAATGACACACATTTTTGTGTGAAAACTCTTGGTCTTCTTCTGCAAACTTGTCCCAAGTAGAATGTTTACAAATGTCATCTGATACCATGGGAACTTAGAATATTTTGAAATTTTGATAAATATGAATGGATTTTTGAAAACTTGTCTCAAGTAGGATGTTTACAAATGTTATTGGATATTTTGGGGTCATATTAAATTTGAATTTAGAATAATTTGGAAATTTGATAAATTTTTGAAAGTTTTGAAATAATTTGTAGTTCATATATGAAGTTTTTGGTTTTCAAGTTCATGTGGTTATCGATTATTGAAAAGCTATCCCAATTATCCACAATTTTATATAAAATATGTCTATTTTGACGGGGATCCATCTTCACAACATAAAACTTGAATGAAAGAATGAGAGAATGACAAGGTTAAGGATAAATAGTAATAGAGAAAGAGACAACAATAAAAAGGCCTACAAGAGAAAATAAATAAAATAAATAATATTAAATCTAATATTTTTATCTTTATTTAATAATTTGCTAAGTAATAATATTTAATTAGTAAAAATAATTATTATTATTAATCAAAATTTATTACTATTTAAATATTAAAACAAATTAAGCTCTTTAAATTTTGTAATTTAATGAGAAGATTGGAAAAAAAAACATTAATATTTATAGGTTCAAAACCAGAGGTGGGTAGAGTATGTATGCTTTCTTAGATTTAGCAGGCAAATCGTTGCATGGAGGTGGGTCCTTGTCCTACAAACAAAAGAGTCTCATTATTTCATACACCAATTTGGTGTCTAAGTTGGTGGTAACCTTAAAATTGCTTAATAATAATAACAATAAATAATTATTTTAATAGTAATAATAAACATTACTAATAGTTATATGAAGTTGAAGTTTAATCAAAATTAATTTAAAACAAGAAATTTTTTATTTTATTTTTATATAGAAATAATATAAAATAGTCTTATAACTATCATAAATAAAAATAAAATTATAATATTACAATGAGTTTGAAATTCAAAAAACAAAAAATACTTACGTATGCTTATTAGATTTTTTATTTTTCTGAGTAAAGATAAAAATGATTGTAAAAATGTCCATCACCATAAAAATGTTTTAAGGAAACAAAATTGTCCTTGGAAAGTACCATGTTTGAATTATAATGAATTTTAATATGAAGTTGAAATTTAATTAAAATTAATTTAAAATATGAGATTTTTTTATAATAATATAAAATTGTCTTATAATTATCATAAACAAAAATAAGAATTATAATAGTATAATGAGTTTGAAATTAAAAAATATATATTTCTAAAAAAAATTGCTAGGTCAGAGTGAAGCTAAAAAATATTTATGTCTATTAGATTATTAGACATAAAAAAATATTGCAAAAAATTATGTTTTAAGGAAGCAAAATTGTCCAAGTTTATTGAAAAAGAACAATGTTTTAATTATAATGAATTATAATAAATTACTTCTTATATTATGAGAGTGATATACATATATGTTGGAGTTATTTTAGGAAATAACCTTAACATAGGTTAGTTGAGATGAATAAAAACTAGAGTACACAGAGTTGTAATTTTGAATAAGGATAACTATAGTCTTGTGATCTTGGAAATTAGTCAAATGAAATAAAATATTTTAATGAAGAGAAAACTTCAACAATAATAATTTTAATGACCATGATCCCATGAAGAATTCCTTTGTATATCAACCAATCTTATGGTTTTTGAAGAATATCTTATTATATGAACTTATTCTTCATCTTACTATCACTTGTGTCCTACTGTGTATAATGAATTAACTTGTGACAAAGATATGCCATGCTCTTCAAATCTACAATTTGATGAACTTAATTTTCGATTGGCACAAGGAAGTGAGGTCACCCACGATGAAGAAGAAATCAATGAAATCATATACCATCCATTCCCTGCTTTTTATTTCTAGTCTTGCATCCAGATGATTCTTTAGCTCATGTTGCTCACGATATTTCTCTTATCTATATATACATGGATACATAATAAGAAGAACCTTATGATGTGAGTAATTTTTTTCTTCATGTTGAGAACTATGATCAAACTAGTGATATAGATGCCTTCCATCTACATAATAGCGATTTTGTTTCAATAAATGATAGTAGTTGTCTGCATGAAATTTGTGATCTAAATCATCTCTCAAAATATAATTATTCAACATTTGAAAGGTTAGGGACTTGTCAAGGAGTTGAAGCACTACAAATATCATTGATGTTTATGTCAGTTTCTCACAATCCTCATTGGGTCCCTAAACTAGGTCAGCTATGGAATTTCTTGCCTAATTATTTTATCCACATTGTTTCACTGGATGCAAACACGTTCTTGAAAATTTCTCAGTTTTTTCCAAGATATCTTAATAACTTTCAAGATTGGGTTTTTAATCAGATAGAGGATGTTGTTTTAGTTAATGCATATTCATGTAAACCTCTTGCATTGAACCCAAGAATGCATATTTTTCATTGATGTGTAGAGCTATGAATATTCTCATTCTGATTATCAAGATAAGGTCACCTTCATCTAAAGAATTCGTATCTCTTAAGTGCTTTTGCAAAAAATAAACACCAAATATTTATTGTGAATGTTATGAAGCTAATAATTTCCATTCTAGCCTAATCAATTATTTTGAGTACCATTCAATGCTCAAATCATTTATTCAATCAAAACACCCATGTTGTTATGGATACTAGATTTTATTTGAGATATCCTTCTAACCTTTTGTCAACATGTTATACTAAATGGTTTCCCCAATTTAAAACACCAAAAATTGTCTTTAATTTCTTAATTTTTTATATTACTAGTCTATTATGGAATTGGAAATAAAGGGAACTTATCGAGAATCACAAATATTATATGTCAAGGCACCAATTTGATCATAATAATCTGTCTCAAAATTGTCATTCAAATAATCATTGTCCCAGTAGTATATATGATGATATTTTTTTTACATCGATTGCACTTGTTAGAGCCATTGATGTTTATGATTTATCATTTCATTTTTCAAATTCTTCTCAAGTAGTAGTGGAACTTCAACCGTTCCTTCCATTTATGTCAGGCCCTCACTATATTGACAAGGTTTCTTAATGGGATGGGGTTATTCTTACTTTTCAATATTCTCCACATAATTAGAATGCTCTAACTGAAAGTTCATTCTCCCAATAGTTTCATGGTTTCAAAAAGTATTTCTTTTAATTTCATGATCTAATCTATGATTGGATGGAAATATACTACTTAGCAAGCTCTATAATCAATAATAAGTTTCAAAATTTCTTGATGTTTGATAACAATGATAACATCGATGAAGGAAAATTCACGAGAAACTTTTGAGTTATGTATGATTGTGGTTCTAATAAAAAGGGGAAGGTTGTAGATTGGTTGAAGTTGGTTGTTGTGGCACAAAATTCTGCTAGTAGGAAAGACCTTGTATTTCTTATACAAGTCATTCACGATCATATCTTTATTTTTACACATTTCTTTATACTGGTACTAATTGTCTACATCTTTCTACTTGTAGGTCAAGAGTACATTCTTTGTTTTCATTGGAAATTTCACTTCACCTAGCCCCAAACTTCTAGTCAGTTAGGTTAGGAGTAGGTATTGTCCCATTTAAGCTTTTCTTTTTCATTGAATCTCCCTTGCATTTTTCTTTGTATCTAATCTGTTCAGTTTCATTATTTTCTTCATTCTCGTCTTCGCTTTCATTTTTGTTTCATAGTTTTTTTCTTTTCGTTGTTCTGTCATGTCATTATTTCATGTTTTGTTTAATAATATTGTGCATGAAAACTATACTTTTTTTGCTAGAAAGACAAGGTGGAAAATATTTGAAAGGGAAATTTTGACGAAGGGCAATGCTTTGCTAGTCTATGATCCCCTTCCTTGTTTGTGTTTACATATATTTTAAGGTCAATGATTTCTGAATGAAAAATATGATTCATCCAAATGGAAAGATATAAGTAGAAACACGTTGCTTGTATCTGTTTTAGGAGTTTCATTTCTTGAATAATTATGGTAATTGAATGGTGTTTTTCTTTTCGATCCAATCCATTAGTTAAGAGAAAGGAGAAAACTAAGATCAAGAATACTAATTTTAGACGTATATAATAGTCTCTAAAGGAATAAACTCTCTTTATCTCAATAAGTCAAGATTCATCTTTCACCCTAGTGATATACATATAATAAAATTCCAACGAGCATATAAAAAAACATAAAGGGTTGAAACAAGAGAAAGGCTTCCTGCATAGAGAGGTGAAACAAGCAACTTCACTGCAGTAATAAACAAGCTTGTTTGCAGTGAAGCAATGCTCATGTTGTTGTAGTGACTCCACCAAGGTGTTAAACACGCCTGCTAGTAGTAGAGAAACACTCGATATGGAAATAAAACTATGTTAATCTTAAACTCACAAATATATATTTTCCTCTTCCTATATCGAAATATTTTATATATGGTAAGCCTTGTAAATGTGTCTAGTAGATAAAGGTGATATGAGAGAATATGCTTATAGCTAGGATGTATGGAGAAGTTCTGGTGATCCAAACGGTGAATCAATACTTCCTAAAAGACTAAAAATATGTTCTTAAAGGAGGACCTAAGTACGGAAGTTGGAGTTCTTCCTGTGTATTGCCAAGTGTTTTGATTGTGACAATAACCCACCAAAATTATTACTACACATGAAATTTGGAGCCTCCTTGTGATCTTACTATTTGTTGTTCCAAGTAGATCATAACAACTTTATGGTCGGTTGATGATTTACTAAGTGTTTGGGACTTCTTCTGAGATTCTAACTATTGAAGCCACTTTCTTACACATTCTTAGATTTTTTATGCATTTACAAGAACACCTATTTATAGCAAGCTTAGAAGTCCATCTCTATCCTTGAAGCTAGGAAATTTCCATTCCTGGAAAACAATGTCTGTGAAGTCCTTGGTAATAGTAATTGTATAGTATTTAGTGGTAGATATTGTGCAACTCTCGGACATTGTGTAGCACCTGATGATAGTGCAGTCTTAGTTCAAAAGGATCACTACACAATCCATGTGGATATTCAATGCAGAATTTCAATTGAAAATATCCCTCACTTTTATTTTTAAATGTACCATACTCTAGGTGAGTTTCTTAATTGTTAGTTTTACGACCTTTTGCTTTCATAAGTGTCTCTTTTACTTTCGAAACTATCATTTTTCTTGCTCTCAATTTCTCAAGTGTTGATTTTTTTTCTTTTTATTTTTCATGTGTCTTTTTCACTTTCTTGAGCTTTTGAAAATGTCGTTTTCACTTATTCTTACTATCACAAGTTTTACTTTTGATTATTTTCACTCTTGAATGTGTTACACTTTGGTGTACTACTAGAGGTAGCTATATTACATACCTCTGCATTATATAATATTATATATCATAAGAATATTAAGTACCCACTCACCCACAACTTAGCACACACTGTGGTTGTAGTTGACTCATGTGCCATAAATTGTATTCTAAGTGTCTCAAAGCTACATTTGAATTGTAGCACTTAGAAATAATTGTCACTTTGTTGTCATTTCATAGTATGCATGTGGATATTGAGTATTTTCCATTCTATTAGTTTACTTTTGATTGTATACATATGTGTAAATCTCTTTTGGAGCTTTTTTTTATCATGTGATCTCTCTTGTTCCATTGATCCAATGCTTACACATGTTTGGACTCCCCTTGTCATCACAATTTGCATACCTAAACTCTTAGTTACTGAATGAGTGCATTGTGCATTATTAGATAGCAAGGATGTATGCCTTACCTAATACACTTTTTCATTGTGTTATCCTAAGGGAAACCTCTTCCAAAAACATATTGTGTAATCTTGAACTACAGTCCCTCAGTCACTTCTTGCTTACACTTGAAAATTGTGTCAAAGACAAACATATTCTTTCTTCCATTGAACATATCATATTTATAGTGGATATCAGAGCCTCCTCATCCTCATATATGAAGAGAACTACATAATCCAAAAGCTCTCTCTCATTCAAGACGAAGTGAGCATCCTCAAGGTACAACGACCTAGCCTTATGTTGCTTATATGAGTTAATTATGCAATCCCTTGACTATGTGAGCCACTTATTGAGCATTATGTAGTTATAATGGGAAAAAATACCCTTTATATCTCACTGCAACCCTCAACTCTGAAATATTGGATATTTCCCCTTAATCTCTATGCATTGCATAGTTAATGTGGCTAGTCCTATCTCTCCTACTCACTGAAATCCATTACATCAGAGTACCTTGTCTTATCTTATCTCCTACTATGAATTTCATATTTCTAGTGGATTATGGGGTCATCCCTATGTTCGTGTGAATCTCAATTTCAAAATCCCTTCCTTCTCCCCCTTGCGCATTGTGCATTACACATCTTGAGTCAAAATTCTCATCATCCTTATTCCTAGCAATTTCTGAATGTGAAGAACCTTAAAGGAACCTCCCCTTATTGCACATTGTGCAGTTCTAGTGGAAAACATGGTCACTCCTTCATCATTGTTAAGCCCAACTGTGAAATTCCTAGTTTGAATCTGTCAAAACCATTTCTCATTTTCCCATCACAATCAACATCTTCCATGAGAAAGAAAATGTAGAATATGTGGTTTTTGAACTGATGTTGGCTTGTCATCAATGTGATTAATTTGGAGGTATTATAATCTCAACATGGAAGGGTGATTCTCAAGCGAGGTTAGCAAGAAATGGTTACAAGAAGAACACTCATGGAGACAAGACACAAAGATGATATTATGCAGGACATGATTCAAGGAATCTTGTACCAGGACAAAGAAATAGAAACTCATGCTGAATTGGAAGGTTCCAATACCTATCTTGACCATTTTTAGGGTGAATATGAAGTACAATAAATTATCCTTCATGGGGAAGTTGAAGTCATAGTAGTAAAGAGAAGTGCTTGAAATTTATACAATGAAGTCTTATGTCACCATCGCCAAGTCATGGCTTCTCAAAGTGTCACTACAAAAGTCATTTGTGACGATGTATTTTACACATCACTTGTTGAATACAACTATGTAATTTCTAAAAAATGAGAAAATGTAAAATGTGTGGAATCCCAAGGGTCCCACATGGAATGTGAAAATTCACCAAAACTTTCTACGATCGTGTAAGAGCTCAAAGGTTAGATAGGAATTCCAAAAGTCATAGTAGAAGTTTCAAGAGTCATGAGGGAGGTCAGGAGTAACATGGGAAGTGGAGAGTTGCCTTTTTTATTATAAACACACCTCCATATCTCAAGAAAATTACTTTGGACTTTTCACCTTGGCTTCCCTAGCTTGAAATATAAGAGAATATCATTCTCTTGAGGAGAAGGTGGTGACTTAAAGTTTCACTATTGGGGCTAGTGTCACATCATGTTAATCATGCATACTCGAACCTTCATTCAATATATAAATCTCTCAGAGCCAATGCACGTTCATTCATATGTTGTGAATAACTACAAGGCTATTATTTCACTGTGTGATGTATGTTTATATTATTACATACTAATGAAAATGAACTACATTCGCTTTAGTACGCATCTTAGTCAATGTGCATTGTTACTTGATTTTATGATCATTGTTGTGTTTTGAACTACTTTGAAATTTAATTAATGATTATGTGCATACTATTATGTGTCTCATTTACAATATTACTATTATTTCTCATCTAGAGGCTCATTGTGTTTTCCTTTTCATGAAATAATGCTATATACATTGAAATTTTATGCCTCAGTGTGTCAAATTACTTTCTTATTTCAAAGACTTTTTTCATAATCTCTTATGTTGATAATTGCAACACAGGAAAATACATAATAATGGTGATCGGGCCTACTATCCATATGGTGTTCCTACTCCAAACGATGTGAGGTCTAATTTTTACTTCATACCAGGGAGACCCCCTTTGTTGGTAGATTTCTAGCATCGCCAAGAAGTGGCACTTAGATGAGGGTTAGATGAAGAGCTGAGCCCGTTGAGTGTGCTTTGAATATCTTATCTTGAATGGATGATTCAAAAATCATAATATCAATATGCTTTTATAACAGAGAAAATCAGTCTCTCTCAGTAGATATTATTTACAAGTTATGTCAATTAAAGGTTGATGCTAAGGGTGGAACATCCATAGCGAAGTATACATATAAATTGCTTAAGTTTTGTGATTTTTATGAACTTGATTGTGAAGAAGTTGCTTGTATATTATTCACCCTCACTCTTGAAGGCCGAGTTAAACTAGGGTGTCATTCCCTCCATTAAAAATTCCTTTAGATACTCTTGATTCTCATGTTACTAGTCGAAATGGTGATCAGGTACAAGGTGGTCACATTCCAAAGCCAGAGGAGCAGAAGCGTGAATACACTTTTGATATGTCTTTCCTATTTCAAAGTCCTTTATCTCAAGATGTTATTTCTTCAATATTGGTTGACTTAGAATCGTGTGATCCTGGAAATTAGTCAAATTAAATCAATGCTCTTAACCAGTATAAAGCCTTAGACAATCATAATTTTAATGACCATGATCCCATTAATGCATGCTAAGGTATATCGACCAATGTTATGATTTCTCAATAAGATCTTCTTATAGGAGCTTATTCTTGAACTTACCATCCCTTATGTCCTATTGCTTGTAATGTATTAATTTGTGGTAAAAATGCCCCATGCTCTTGAAATCGACAATATGATGAGATGAACTTTCGATTGACACAAGGAAATGAGGTCATCCATGATGAAGAATAAAGCAATGAAATGGTAGACCATCCATTACATGACTTGTAATTTCCATTCTTGTATCAGGATAATTACTTAATTCAGGTTGCTCATGAGATTTCTATGATGTATACATCCGTAGACACACAATCAACATAATCTTATGACATGAATAATATGTTTATTTTTGTTGAAAAATATGATTAAAGGAGTGATTTTGATGGTTTCCATCTAGATAATGCCAATAATGTTGAAATCAGATATATTATTTGTCTGCATGCAATTCACGATCTGACACAAATCTCAAAATATAATTATTCAGCATTTGAAAGTTTTAGGACTTATTAGGGAGTCGAGGAACTTCATATCTCATTGATGGTTATTTTAGCTTCCTACAATCCTGATGGGGTCCTCGAACTAGGTCATACCTAAAATTTCTCGCATGATCCATTTCTTTGCGTTGTTTCACTAGATGGAAATTTATTCTTGAAATATTTTGGGATTTTCCAAGAGAATTTTTTTATTGTATTAGAAATTTCACTTCACTTAACCTTGAACTTGTAGTTGGTTAGGTTAGGATTAGGTCTAGTCTAGTTTTAGCTTCTTTTTTTCATTGTATCTACCCTACATTTTTCTATCTATCTAGTCTTTGTAGTCACTTTATTTTATTCCTTCCTGTATTTCCTTTCATTTTAATATCATATTTCTTTTTCTCTTGCTTTATTTTACTTATTGTGTAAGGTATTTATTTATTATTATTTTTAATAATACAATGAATTAAAACTATTCTTCTTCAACTCGAAAGAAAATGTGGTGAATATTTCAAAAGGAAATTGTACTGATGAGAAATGATTGGCTACGCTATAATCCACTTCTTATTTTTGTTTACATATCTTTTAAGTTCAATGATGTTTGAATGGAAAATATGATTCATTCAAATGGAAATATATAAAAATAACCACGATGCTTGTATCGATTTTAGGAGCTTCATTCCTTCACACGATATGGTAATTGAATGGTGTTTTTCTTATTGATCCAATCGAGTAGAGAAGAGAAAGGAGAAAAATAAGAGGGAGAAATTTAATGGGTTTATAACAAACTGTAAAGGAATAACCTATCTTAATCCCAATAAGCCAAAATCCCTCTTCAGACTTGGTGATATAAGTGGTGATAAAATTCCAATGAGCATATTGGAAAAAAAATAGAGGGTGAAAGGAGGGAAAGGCATCGTGCGTAGGGAGCTGAAGCAAGAACCTTCATCAGGGTACTAAAATACCTCATTGGAAGTGATGCGATGCTTTCTTTCATATACTAACTCTTTCGGGGCACTAAATAGGCATGTTTCCAATAGATAAACACCAAGAATGGAACTAAAAATTTGGTAATATTGAACTTGTGAATATATACTATCCTCTTTCTGGATCAAAATAGTTGAGATATGGTAATCCTTGTAAATGTATTTAGCCGATAAATGGGATAAGAGATACTATAATTATATTCGAAATAAATGGGAAATCCAAATGGTGAATAAAAAATTCCTAAAAGAGTAGGACTTTGTGGTTAAAGGAAAACTTAATTTTTTAGGTCCCTATATTACTAGTGTAGTCCCTTATTGTTGTTAGTGTAGGTAGATTATTATTATTGAAGAACCGCTATAGTACCCATATTGTTATTATTGTTCCCTTAAATTATTATTGTTAGGTCAAATAGGATTATATTGTGGCCCCATGGACTCCAATATATAGAAAGGAGGTTTTTTAATTTTTCCTCCAGCAATTGTTCATTTATGTAAAGTAAAGTAGGTTTCCCACTCAAAGACGCTGATTTCTAAGGCATTGATCTATATTTTCTTTTTTTTTTGAGCCGGCTTATTGTTATTGTTGTACCCCTATAGTACCCATATTATTATTATTGTTCCCTTAAATTCTTATTGTTAGGTCAGATAGGATTATATTGTGGCCCCATGGACTCCAATATATAGAAGGGAGGTTTTTTTGATTTTTCCTCTAAGAATTGTTCATTTATGTAAAGTAAAGTATGCTTCCCACTCGAAGGGCCTGATTTCTAAGGTGTTGATCTATATTTTCCTCTATTTATTGAGATAGTTTCATAACATTTGGTACAAGAGATTTGGATTCTAGGGTTTCATCACTTCAAATAGGTCATGGTGGCATTTTCGCTATCACTTTTTCTCTGCGAAGGTTCAGAAGCTAAAAAAACCCATCTGTGAAGCAATATTAAGGAACTTCGTGTACAAATTTTATATTTTTCTTTGCAATATTTTCAGAGATATGATATGTGGAAGTTAAGGCTTTTGCAGGCTCCCTAATTTCATCTTAAAGATATGACTTTGGGAAAATCATCATAACTCTTTGTTTGACAATCATATTGGAATTCTGTAAAAAGTGGCCAAAGTCACACAGATTCTAGTTTCCTATATATAAATTTCAGAGCCGAAGGAGGAAACTGTGAGTTCACTCTACTGAACCGGTCCATAATTAGGTCATTGTGGGAGATTGGGCATAATATTGCCTTGAAGAATCAAAATTAAGTCCAGCCTGGGGAATTGGAAAGATGATTCAAAGGGCTACTAAAGGACTTAAGATAAAATCTCGGGGATCCAAAATTACATAGATACATCGGTCTCAATATTGAGCTCCTCAAAAGCGAGAAAAAGGTGTGTATGTTTTTTAAAAATTGCACAAGTCTTGTTTGAAAAAACGGTTTGAAGTGATTCCAAGGGCATATTAAAGCATAGATATTAGTATTGGCTTCTAAAATTCCCCCAAAAAAGAATTCAACACCAATTAAGCCCTTAGAAGGCTCTACTATGACTCATGAAGAGGAAGAAGTGCAACATGATATATCAAAATTACAAGAATAAGTGAAACACATTTTGCCCTTGCAAAGAGTAACAAAAAATGAAATGGAAGCTAAGATGGATGGTTTGAATAAGGAATGGAAGCTAATATGAATGGTTTTAAGAATGGAATGGAAACTAAAATGGATGGCGTTGAAGCTAAGATATATGGCATGGAAGATGGATGGTATAGAAGGAAACATGCATGTTTTGAAGAATGTCATGGAAGCTAATATGGATGGTTTGAAGAAAGGAATGGAAGCTAAGATGGATGTTTTGAAGAATGAAATGGAAGCTAAGATGGATGGTATGGAAGCTATGATGGATGTTGTGGAAGCTAAGATGGATGGTATGGAATCTAAGACCAATGGTATAGATGATTTGAAGAAATACATGGAATGTTTGAAAGAGGCTTTGGAAAAGTTGCTACAAGAAAATATTCCTAATGGATAAAAGGTAGTAGAGGAAACTCATGATGAGGACAAAATAAATGTTAATCATGATTTCATAAACTCTAATTTTGGATTTAAGATCCACCATATTCCAAAGAAAGATATGAGGAAGTTTGATGGCAAGGATCCGATAACTTTAATACTACAAATGGAGCAATAATTTGAGCTCCATAATACACAAAACACACAAAAGGTACGCATTACAAGTATACTTAGAAAAAAGTAATTTTTTATGGTATCGATGGCTTTGTTCTTGTAAACCACTGGTCACTTTGTCAATTTTTATAGAGGAGATGACAGCACATTATGATAATACAAAGAGAAACACCTTCTTTAGCCAATTTATAAATCTCAAACAAAAGGGTTCAATGATGCAACACATTGAGGAATTAAAAAAATTGAATATAAGGGTAAATAATATTCCAGAGGAACATAGGATTGATGTCCTCATAGGGACTCTAAAGGATAACATCCAACATGAGGTTTGCCTTTGGGAACCTAATACATTGGAGAAGACATTCTAGTTGCAAAGAAAAATTGAAAGCAAAATTATGACGACAAGGAAGCTTTCCCCTCACAACTATAAAGATGGAATTGTTGCTATTCCTAGACTTCCACAACCTACAAGGTCAACACCACAAAAATTGGAAGAAAAAAGAGGAAAGGGGATTTTCTATAGTTGTGATAACAAATACGCTAAAGGTCATAAGTGTGCTGAGAAGAAATTATTTTACATATATTGTGAAGAGGGGGATGAAAAGGAACATTAAACTTAAAAAGAAGAGGATATACACCAAGAACGAACCCTAGAGGAAGAATACATGAATCCGACCATATATTGTAATGCATTGGAAAGAATTTCCACTACTCAAACTCTCAAGATATAAGGACATATCAAGAAGAAAAATGTGATAGTTCTTATTGATTCAGGTAGTACCCATAATTTATTCACTGTAAGGTAGCCAACGAATTGAATTTCTTCATATATCAGAGTGTAAAGTGATGGTGGTAAATGAAGGAACTATAAATTGCTCTAGAAAGTGCTATAATATCAATCTAACCATGGGAGAATGTATATTGAATAGTCCAATTATTTCCATTCCAATGGGTGGTGTTGATGTTGTACTAGGAGTACAATGGTTACAATATTTGGGGATGGTAGTTTTCAATCTTGAAGAACTTTTCTTGAAATTTTTTTCAGAAGGAAAGGACGTTGAATTATAGGGTATCATAGGAAAGTTTGGAAAGATAATAAGCTCTAATTTCATGACAAAGCTTCTGAAGAAAGAACAATGAGGCATCATTACACAACTATGATCGCTAGAAGTTACAACCTCAAAATCATCTATTTCTCTAGATCTCCAAAAAGGCTTGGACAATCATTCCATGGTGTTTCAAACTCCCAAAGGACTCTGACCTATTCATGATGATGATCATGCTATTCATTTGATTTTAGGAAGTGTTCCTTCAAACATCAGGCCTTACAGATATCCTTATGTACAAAAGAGCGAAATTGAATGTATTGTTGCAGAAATGCTAGAGGCTAGTATAATTCAACCTATTCAAAGTTATTTCTTTACTCCAGTAGCATTGGTGCACAAGGATGGATCATGGTGCATGTCTCGATATTATAGGGAGCTCCATAAGTTCCCCATTAAAGATAAATTTCCCATTCCTATGTTTGATGAATAATTATATGAATTACATGGAGTAAATTTATTTCACCAAGTTGGATCTTCGTTCAGGATATCATCATATTAGCACGAAGACTGAAGAGATTCTGAAAACAAAATTTCGAACTCATGAGGGTCATTATGATTTTTTGGTCATTCCTCTTGGCCTTACCAATGCACCTTCTACATTTCAAGGATTGATGAATTCCATTTTCAAACTCTTCCTTAGAAAATTTGTGTTCGTGTTTTTTGATGATATACTAATCTACAATAGGTATAGGAAGGATTATGTTCAACATGTTGACAGGGTGCTAAAACTGTTGGAGGAGAAACAATTGTATGCAAAAATCTCCAAATTTTTCTTTGGAGTAAAAGAGGTGGAATATTTGGGTCATATTGTATGTCATGAGGGTGTTAAGGTACACCCTAACAAAATTAATTCCATTAAGGAAAGGAAAGTCCCCACAACCATAAATCAATTGCGAGGATTTCTCGGGTTAACATGGTATTATCACAAGTTTGTTAAGAATTATGGAAAAATAGCAGCAGCTCTAAAAAAATTATTGAAGAAAGATGCATTTTCATGGACTCCTGAAGCAAGTAAGGCCTTTGAACATCTGAAAGAGGCAATGTGCCAAGCACTGATCTTAGCTATGCCAAACTCCAGAAAAACAATTATTGTGGAATGTGATGCCTCGTAAAATTGAATTGGTGTTGTTTTAATGTAAGAAGGAAGACCCGTTGCTTTTGAAAGGAATTAAAATAAAGGGAATTATTTACAGAAAACTATTTTTGAGAAGGAAATGTTGGCAATACTACATGCACTAAAGAAATGGAAACCTTGCCTAATGGGAAGACACTTCAAGGTAAAAAATGATCATGATAGTCTTAAATACTTTTTGGAACAAATAATATCTTTAGAAGAGGAGAAAAAATGGGTCACAAAGATGTTTGGTTATGACTTTGAAATCATCTACAAAAAAGTGAAGCTAAATGTTGCTTTATATGAACTCTAAGAAAAGGATGAGGATGTGGAAGCATTTCTTTGTGCAATTTCTATTATCCAACGATAATGGACAACTGAAGCAAATGAGGAATGGAAGAATGACAAAGATGTATGGGAACTCATTCAAAAGTTGTCACAAGATCGTAGTAAATTTGATACATTTAGTTGGAAAAATTACTTATGGTACAAAGATCACTTATATCTTTGTAAGAATTCCGAATTGAAAGAAAATATTCGTTTGGAATTTCACACCTCTCCCTTAGGAGGACACTCAACATTTTTTAAAAACTTACCACGTGGTAAAGAAAGATTTTTTTCGGGATGGCCTTAAATTTTATATTCAAAAATTTGTGGCGGAATGTTTGGTTTGTGAGCAAAACAAAGTTGAGAGGAGGAGGTTTCACTAGATTTTATCATAGGTTTACCTAAGTCCGAACAAAACAATTCAAAAGCTACATGGAAACCAAAATATTATTGTAAGTGATAGAGATCCCATTTTCTCTGAATTTTTTTGATGGAATTATTTTCTTGTTTGGGTACTCAACTAGCTCATATCTCATCTTATCATCCTCAATCTGATGGGAAAACTGAGATAGTGAAAAAATGTTTGGAAGGATGTCTTTGTTGCTTTTTATCTGATAAACAAACACAATGGGTGGTATAACACTTCCTTCCACGTTGATGTGATGGATATCATCCATCGTCCATCGCATCATCTTTAAGAGAAAATTCCAAGGTTCAAGCAGTGGAAGATCACATCGAGCATGAACAAAAGTTCTCCAAATCTTATGGATAACCTAAATTTGGCACAAAATCGAATGAAATAATAGGCAGATCAACATCACAGCGAGAGAAGTTTTGATGTAGGCAACTGGGTATATTTCTAGCTACAACTATACAAATAAATGTCCCTTAGGCAACCTAATAAGGATAATAAATTATTGTGAAAGTATTATGGTCCTTAAAAGGTGTTACAAAAGATTGGTACTTTGGCATACAAATTGGAGCTTCCAACATCTTCTTGAGTGCACCTAGTTTTCCATGTTTCATGCTTAAAGAAGGTTATAGGTGACAAAATTTTGTCTCAAACAATATTGCAAGAACATTACGAGGAAGGAAAAATAATATCGTAACCTGCAGCAGTCACAAAAACAAGAACTTGACGGCTACGAAATTGATCAATTTCAGAGTATCTCGTCAAGTGGAAGAACTTACCCACTAAATATTCCACATAGGGAGGATGATAATTTTATACAGAAGCATCTAGAACTACTCAAGCATTGAGGAAAACACTTTTTTGAAGGAGAGTGGCATGTTAGGTCCCTATATTACTAGTGTAGTCCCTTATTGTTGTTAGTGTATCCCCCTTATTGATATTATTGTACCCGTGTAGTCTAAATATTGTTATTATTGTTCCCTTACATTATTATTGCTAGGTTGTCTAGGATTATATTGTGGCCCCATCATCCAAGAATTGTTCAATTATGTAATTAAAAGTAGGTTTCCCCCTCAAAGAGGCTAATTTATAAGGCGTTGATCTATCTTTTCTTCTATGTTGTGAGTTGGTTTCATAAGATAATTGGAGAAGTTGGAGTTCTTCTAGTGTGTCATCAAGTGTTTTCGCTACAACAAAAATCCTCCAAAAAAATTTATACACTTGAATTTTGGATCCTTCTTATGTTCTTATGATATATCCTCTCGAGTTTATCTTAGTCACTTCATGGTAGGTTGATACTTTACTAAGTGTTGAAGTATTCTTCTGAAATTCTAACTATTGAAGCCACCTGCTTACACATTCTTAGTTTTCTAATGCACTTACAAACACACCTATTTTTATCAATCTTATCATTCCACGTATATCCTTTGACGATATACATTGTGCAGTCTTAGAAGAGAGTGCCTACGCAGTCCTTGGTAATAATAATTACACAGTATTTAGTGGAATACATTGCGTAGATATTAGTCGATGCACATTCCATGATGATAGTGCTTTTGTAGTTGAAAGGGATAGTGACTATGCAATCCATGTGAATATCCAATGCATGATTTATGTTGACATTCTTCCTCACTCTTAGTTGAAAATTTACGTTCATCTAGGTGAGTTTCTCAACTATCGATTTTTCTTTCATAAGTTAAGCTTTCACTTTTGTGACTTCCATTTTTCCTTTCTTTCACTTTCAAAAGCGTCAATTTTGTTTTCTTTTCCTTTTGCAAGTGTCATTTCTTATTTCTTTAGCTTTTGGTAACTTTCATTTTCACTTACTCTTATTGTCGCAAGTGCCACTTTTGATTTTTTTCACTCATGCATGTGTTGCACTTTGGTGCACAACTAGGGGAAGCTCTAGTGCACTATTTTACTTTAGATGATCTTATATATCATAAGAATGTGTGTTAGACACTCTACCATAGCTTAGCACACTTTCTGGTTGCATTTAACATTTGTGTCATAACTTGTATTTTGAGTGTCGCAAAGGTATGTTTCAACTGTCACAGTTAGAAATAAGTGTTGTTTTGATATTGTTTTAGGGTATGCATGTGGATCTTGAGTATTTTTCATTCTATAGGCCTTTTTTAAATGATATGCATGTGTTTAAATATGTTTTGGAACTTTTTTTCATCACGTGTTCTATCTTGTTCCAATGATCCAAAACATAGTCATTTTGGGGCTTTCCCTTGTCTTTTGTCTTTGCATTCCTAATGATCCAGGTGGATATTGGTGGTCACCCACCTATTCCACTTGGGGCCCCACCATTGTCTCTTTTAGTTTTTTAGTTTTGACACAGCTTACTATTTTTAGCAGTTTTTCAGATACTGAACTTCCAGAACCATTTCGAGGCCCTAAATGATGTTTTTTGGGAAAATAGGGAGCAACATAGGCCCATAGACCGTGCTCACTCAAAAATTGTAGTCCTCGAATAGATCTTTCTAATGAGGTATGGTTTGCATAAAACGGAGATCGTATGCCAAAGTTACGTCCCCGGGAAATTGAAACACCAATTTACCTAAACGGGGCCCATTGTTTTGGCGCTTCATCCCCTAGGGTTAGAGTTTTGGATGTTTAGGGTTTTCCATTTTTTCTAAATAATAAATAGGCCCTTCAGCCTCATTGTAACTCAGTTCAGAGGCCTGTAGCCGCCACATCTCTTCTCAGAGATAGCTACCAGCGCCCTAGCTAGTTTATTTCATTCTCTCTGTAAGCAAATTTCAGTTCTTTGATATTAATGAAATGAAGTGTTATTTCCGCTGCGTCTTTGTATTTATGGTTATATTTTTATTTTACTGTGTTCCTGCATAAATCTAGATCACCTAAACTCTAAGATATTGGTTGAGTTCATTGAGCATTCTTAGCCACAAAGGATGCACCCCTTACCTCTTAAATTTTTTCACTATGCTATCATTAGGGAAACCTAATCCACACACATATTGTGGAATCTTAAACTAAAATCCCCCAGTCTCTTGCTTCTTAGCATAGAAAATTGAGCCCAAGAATAACTCATGCTGACCTCCATTGCACATAGCATAATTCTAGTTGATAGTGGAGCCTCACCCTAAACATGGCTGAAGAGAAATGTACAAAACAATATCTCTCTCTGGTTCATGGTGAAGTGGGCATCATGATTGTCTAGTGATTGAGCCTTATGTTGGCTACAACAATCAACTACATAATCCCTTCACCAAGTGAGCCACTTATAGTGCATTTTGTAGTTGTAGTTCCTAGTAGGTTTCTATATGGGTCACTACAAATAATAACTGTGAAATCTTGGTTATTTCTCCTGAATCACTATGCATTGTGGACTTATAGTGGATATTGATATCTCTCCTGTTGACAAAAAGCCCCTCACTAAACAATACATTTTCCTATCTTTCCTCCTACTATGAAATGTGTAGCTCTATTGGATAATGGGGTTATCCCTCAATACATATGAAGCTTAACTAAACAATCCATGCCTTCTCTTCCTTGAGAACTATTCACTGTGCATATTTAGTCAACAAGCTCATCACCCTTGTCCCTTGGGATTTCCCACTACGCATAACCTTGAAGGAGCCTCCCCTTATTTTGCATAACATAGTTCCAGCGGAAAAATGATCACCCCTTGGTCATTTTTGAGCCCAACTATGGGATTCCCAGTCTCTCTCTCAAAACCCTTTCCCATAGTCCCATCATAATCAACATCTTCTATGAGTAAGAAAAGGTAGAATGGGTGGTTTTCAGACTGATGTTGGCTTGTTATGATTGGACTTCATTTGCAGATGTTATCTTCTTAACACTGTAGGGTGATGTTCAAAGGAGGTTATCAAGAAACAATTACATGAAAGACATTCATGGATACAAGACACAGAGATGATATTATGCACAACCTGAAGGAATATTGTACCAAGATAAATAAATGGCAACTTGTGTTGACAACCTTAGAAGACCTATTTATAACATTGAGAAGATGAATATGAAGTAGAAGCAAAGGTCCAC
Source organism: Pinus albicaulis (assembly GCA_034641835.2). NCBI lineage: Eukaryota > Viridiplantae > Streptophyta > Pinopsida > Pinales > Pinaceae > Pinus > Pinus albicaulis. The sequence continues at coordinate 1,220,014,846 of CM076579.1, forward strand.
CATGAAAAAGTCGAATTAATTGCAGTAATGAAAATAGAGCTTGGCATTGATACAATGAAGTCTTATGTCACAATAACCATGTCATTACTTCTCAAAGTCTCAGCACAAAATTCACATGTGTCATTGTATTTTTCCACATCACGTGTGGAATGTAATTACGTAATTTCTAAAAAATGAGAAAATGTAAAATGTGTGGAAGCCACAGGATCCCACTTGGAATGTGAAAATTCACTAGAATTTTGTGGAGTCATGTAGGAACTCAAATGTCAAATAAGAATTCAAAAGGTCATAGTAGAAGCTCAAGATTCATGAGGGAGGTCAAGAGTCGCATGGGAGGTGGAGAGTCACCTTGTTTCTTATAAATATACCCTCATAGCTCAGGAAAATGGCTTTGGACTTTTCACCTTGGCTTCTCTAACATAGCATAGGAGAGAAGATCATTCTTTGGAGGAGAAAGTAGTGACATAGTGTTCCACTTTTGGGGTTGGTGTAACATCATTGAAATCATGTATTTTGTGAATTTAACTTAATATATGAAGCTCTCAGAGCCAACGCACTTTCATGCATATATCGTGAATAATTGTAACACTATTTTTTCATTGTTTTTGGTGTATGTTTCTATTTAGACATACTAATGAAAATGAACTACTTAATTGGATTTAGTGTGCATCTTGTTGAATGTGCATTTTTACTTGATTTTATGATCATCATTATCTTTTGAAATACTTTATAGATTATTCGACAATTATTTCCATGCTAAACAGGAAACAGGTCGCCCGAACATGCACAAGGCACCCGGGCAGTCACAGCTTAGCAAATTTGATACGTGCACCCTCGAACGAAATGACCCGACCTGAACGTCTTTGGTCGGGCACCCTCACATGGCGCGACATGGCGCACCCGACCGAACGAAGTCACAAGGGAGCAAATGACAAACGGGCCACCCGAATGTGCACAAGGCACCCGGGCAGTCACAACTTAGCAAATTTGATACAAGCGCCCTCGAACCAAATGACCCGACCTGAACATAGGATAGTAGTATTACTTTTCTTCTAGAGGCTGACTCTCTTTGCCCTTTCGCGAAAAAACCTTATATACATTGCAATTGTATGCCTCACAGTGTCAACCTACTTGCTTGTTTCAAAAAATTATTTGCATAATCTCTTATGTTGATAATTGTAGCCAAGACAACCCCTAAGAATAATGGTTGTCGTGCCTATTATGCATATGGGGCTCCTACTCAAAATGGTGTGATGTCTAATTAGAGCTTCATACCTGGGAGACCCCCTTTGTTGGTGTATTTCCAACATCGTCAACACATTCTCACAATTTATTCTTGATTGTTTGAATATTTGCAGTATCAACTTTATTGGCATCCATGTGGAAGGAAAATATGGCAATTATTTTCTGTCTATAGTTTGAGGTTAGCCGAGAGGGCGCAGCCCACGGAAAGCACACGGAGAATTTCAGTTCCTCACTCTGCTGACTGCATACACTGGTGTATATATATAGAAGGGGAACGATATTTTACTTCGGCGCACTATATGGCTTTTCCATTTTGGAAGCTCTGTCCATAGCCTCCAGTTTTTGTAATAACATTGCGATATACGTATACATCATTGGATTTTCATTTTCGTCCCAACTATCATAGGGTTTCTGAGTTGCCAAATATGGAGATACCTCCGTCGCAGGAACAAAACCATGGCCATGTTCACCCTAACGGACTAACATCCCGGCAATTTAGCGGACAATTTAAGGGAATCCGGCTGCGACAATGGGGAAAGTGGGTATCGGAAATTTGGATACAAAGATCCAGGGACAAGATCTATCTTGGCTCCTAGAAAACCGCCGAGCAGGCCGCCCGGGCCTTCGACGCTGCAATGTATTGCCTGAGAGGGCCCAACGTTAAATTGAACTTTCCCGATTCTGTGCCCGCCATTCCGTCAGCCTTTTTTCTTTCCCCTCAGCAAATCAAGGTTGCCGCTCCTAAGTATGCCTTGAACGAAATCCTCGCGACTTCGCCTTCTCCGCACACTAATAGTATAGAAGAGCCCTCACATCGCTCGCAGTCGTCTTCGGTATCTGACATGGAGTTGTCCAATGACGCCCAGCAGAAATCGGAGAACTCGGAGTTTTGGGAATCTCTGTTTGCAGAACCAGATAGTGTTCAGTACTTGAATTAGGAAAAAATCCCATCCATTGACGAAGAATTGGCGTTGGAGGTCATTCCAACTTCGCAGGAGGAGGAGGTTGACATGTCCATGGAACCCATAGGCCTGTGGAACTTTGAAGACAGTTGAGTTTGTGGGGCGTGGAACAACATAAAGATGGACTTATTTTTCGGCAGTCTATGCCCAGTGCGTAGTATCTACATCGGTTTCTAACCTATCAGTGCCACGGCGTACCTGAATTGTCGCACTATTGCCATAGAATTTGATTTAATCGTTAGCGGATGATATTGGATCCTAATGTCTTTTCAATGATACGCATTTGTGTGTGAAAAGTCATTGTCTTCTTCTGAAAACTTGTCCCTAGTAGAACTTTCACAACTATCATATGATACCGTGGGAACCCACAGTAGAATTTGGAAATTTGATAAATATGAATGGAGTTTTCCAAACTCGTCTCAAGTACAATGTTTACAAATGTTATCGGATACTCTAGATAAATATTTTGGAAGTTTTGACCTAACTTGTAATTTATATAGAAATGGTCCCTAAAAGTTTCCATTAGCATAAAATTATTTTGAAGAAACGAAATCTTTAGCGAATATTTGAAAGAAACAAAAAATTTAGCAAATATTTGAAAGAAATAGGGTTTTATAATTTGGAATATTTTAGAAATTTGATAAATATTTTGGAAGTTTTGAAATAATTTGTAATTGATATAGAAGTGGTAGTAAAAGTTTCCATTAATATAAATTTGTTTTGAACAAACAAAATCTTTAGCTAATATTTGAAAGAAACATTGTTTTATTTTTAATAGAGTGTGTTTCATGTCAAGAGAGTGATAGGTAGATGTGTTGGAGCTAGTAGATTACAGGATTGTAGATGTCACTTTTTTATTTTAATATTGAATAAAGATATTTTTTAAATGAGATTTTGATCATAATAGATGTTATATAAAGTTGAAGTTTAGTGAAAATTAATTAAAAATATAGATTTTTTTGTTTTATTTTTATTTAAGAATAATATAAAGTAAACTTATAATTATCAAAAATAAAAATAAAAATTATACTATTACAATGTGTTTGAAATTTAAAAAAAAAAATTATTGAAAAAAATTTATTAAATTTTAAATTGAATGAATAAAGCTAAAAATTATTTGTTTATTAGATTTTTTTTTTTTAATATTATAAAAATGTCCATCACCATAAAAATGTTTCAAGAAAGCAGAATTGCCCAAGTTTTTTTTTAAAGGAACCACGTTTGAATTATAATGAATTATAATGAAAAAGTGATGTTTTATCAAAATTAATTAAAAATATGATTTTTTTGTTTTTGTTTTTTTTTTTTATTTAAAAATAATATAAAATAGTTTTATAATTATCATATATAAATAAGAATTAAAATATTATAATGAGTTTGAAATTAAAAAATATATATTTGCCAAAAAAAAGTTATTAAATTTTAAATTGATCAAATTTATTTATGTCTATTAGATTTTTAATTTTTCTTAATAGACATGAAAAAAATTGTAGAAATGTATGTTTTAAGGAAGAAAAATTGTCCAAGTTTATTGAAAAGGAACCATGTTTTAATTATAATGAATTATAATAAAGTATTTGCTATATTATGAGAGTGATATAAATATTTGTTGGAGCTATTTTAGGAAATAGTCGTAAGGTATGTTAGTTGAGGTGAATAAGCTAAGTAGCACCTTTCTTTCATTATTCATTCTTAAACTAGGTTGCATCATAATAGATCTTCCGTGGCCTGAAACTTCCCATTGGGAAACTAGGTATGTTGGAGATCGGAAGGCGTTATAAGCCAACCAAAATCGAAAGTCTTTGAGTCTATCAAGTTTTTCCTAGTAGGCCTCAATGTCTTAAATCCACAAAATATTTATCATATTGACTGTAGGACTAGATATCAACATGAGCAACATAAAAAACTATACAAAAATAAACTGACATAACAAAAAACACATCTTGGTCCTCATAGGATTCAATCGATGCAGGATCATTTGCGCTAGACCCTGGGATCTCAGAGTAATGCATGAAGAAAAGGTGCTACTCAATTCATCCCAAACTGGCATTTTTTTTCTAGTCTAGACTTGGACTCGCTGAAAGTCTTTCTGGATCTGCTACAAAGTAGGGTCAATCTGCATGTATTTTGAGGTGTGCATGATGGATTTGGCCATGATATTCTTCATCATCCAATAAAGGTGGATGGTATGTTGATATTGAGTAACCTTTCCATGAGTGTTGCTTGGGTTTGGAACCATCAAATCATAGCCTTCTTCTTGTGCCACCTCCTTGGCTTGTCGAGTAAGCTCTCTCTCCCACTTAGCTATAACCTGACACACCTATTTCGTTGTTCCCTTGACATAAGCATGTGTGGCATCCTTATTATGCTGAGACTGGGATTTGTTGCCTTCCTTCCTAAGTTGTTGTGAGGAGGATTCCCCTCTCCAGACTCGTGAACCCCTTTTACAATTCCTTGTGTGGCCTTTGACATCTCGTTCATCTTTCACAACTTTCTCTTGAGCCATCTCTAACATAGTTACCTATAAAACAATGAGGTCTCTGAGCCAAAACCACGTCCGAGCAGCCACCCACACCACTATGAATGGGTCATTGCGCGTGTAATCGGAGCCTGTGATAATCTTCAATGAGAGAAACATAATAGGTAAAACATTACCCAACCAATCTCCACCGACATTTTCTTCCATGTGTTATCTACATGTCCAGAACCATTACACAAGGAAGTGTACTTCACAGGCGATTTACAGTGTGCCCATAGGGACCCTCAGCCACAACCATATGCCTCCCTCCAAATTGATATAGGACAAAGATATAAGAGATCATAATATCAATGGGACATAACATATTGAACAACCATAAGGGATCTGCACAAAAAAATCCATATCCTTTATCAATTCCTTCTAACGTACCTAGACGAAAGCATGATATTCTTGTTCTTTGGAGTAATATGCCATAAAAACAGAGATTGACTTCATAAAAAATAATTTATAATAGAATATATTCTTTTATAATTCACGATATGTGAAAGAGAAACAATGAAATACAAACATGTCCTTCGATAGACAGATACGAGAGACATAGAGGAAAACTCCATATTTTTCGAACCTTGGTAGAAATGAAGAAGAGAAACCAACCCATACCTGTTACCCTTCACCTAGGAGTTGACGTAGTTGCCACCCTTCTGGTCATAGCAGTTTGTAGAGCATACACCCAGGGATATGTCGAAAATATTTCTATCACACATTATGACAATGAAAAACCATACACATATCATTAACCAAGAGTTTATCGTTGTCGTCTTTGATTTACTTTGCCTGCATGACTTGTCATCCTTCGAAACCATACCCACGCGACCAACTATACCCTCCCACCCGCTACATTTTACGCAGGTTTGAGAGGGCCTCATACCTTCATAAATCATATTAATTACTTTTATTTTTGTCTCGGATGGGGCTGATATCTGGATCACACCCCGATTAGTGTTTAGTTCTGCATCCGACCGTGAGGTTCTTGTCATCACGCTGCTCATTCTCCAATATTCTGGTCAAAGGATCAGGGCTTTCCAGGTGAAAATTATTCAATTATATTTCCAAGATTGAGACCATGTGAGCACACCCCTAATTATCAATAATGTCGGCCGTTTTATTTCCATTTATAAGGACATGAGATGGGATGATTTACTCGAAATGCGGTAGAATAGAGATAACTTCCTAAACAATAAATGATGTTTGCTAAAGATGGCTTCAATTTTCCCAATTTGTTCCATGTTTGAGCCGTTTTATTGCACTAATAACCCAAGATGATTTACCTTCCACTACTAGCTTTTGATATCCCAATCTTCTAACAATGAGCATACGTTTTTTAACCGCATTAAATTTTTCCTTGTTTTATCTCGCATATCCACAATATGATGCATACACATTAACGCTTAGACCATGTGATTTTTGAAAATACCCCCATGTGAAGCCTCTCTAGGATTTCCCTTCGAGGCCCCATCGAAATTTAATTTAATAAAACCTCGAGGAGGGGCTAAAAATTTATAAGGGGACAGTGGCAGTGGGATCAGTAGCTTCCATGATGCTGAAGCCAAGATCAATGGAGAAAAATTTAAGGTTGAAAGGAAACTTGCTTCATGTGGTTCCACCTTCCAATCATCATGAAGCAATTTTTGAGATAGGATTGTTTCTCAAATGTTATGTATGATCCCATCTCACACAAATAATTAAGAAAAGCTTTGGCTTTTAAAAATCCAACGATTATGTTCCTTCCATAGAGCCTGGAGGAGGAACCCAAGACTGATAATCCATACTCTTTTTAGAACAGGGCTCGAGAAAATACCATCCCTCCACATCTGAAGAGTTGATTTGATACGGGTGTTGTCTCTGTCCATACATTCAAATAAATTGGCCAGTTTTTTCGACAAGTTCTCCACAACGCGACATCGATTTAACAAGTGTTACCCATCTTTAGTGGTGTGTGCACACATGCAACATTGTGAGGGTCCTTGAAGAACTGTCTTATGTAGTTTATCCCAGGTGAGAATCCTTCGTCGACATACCAACGAGAGAAAATGGGTGACTTTCGGCCAGTATTGTCCCGTCCAAATCTTTATCCATATGGGATTACCATAATCAGGAGGTTCTTACATGGATAATTTATAATATTCTTTAATAGTAAACATACCCTTGGAAGTATATCCACATCTCAAAATTTCTTCACCTAGAGCAGGTGCAAACTTTCTAGATTATAGTTCCCGATCTAAAACCATCCATTATTCCGATACTGGGTGATCAGGTCAGTAATGATTCCATTTCTATTGTCTCCATCCATTATTGAGGGATTTTTTCCGGAATTACTTCACCGTGGTGTAGTTGAAGTTGTTAGTGTATAAGAAGAGCTCCACCAGGTCAAGACGACTAAAAATTTTGGCTCTCTGTTGCCAAGAATCTTGCCAAAAGAGTGCTCAAATTCAATCCATTAATCCCGAAAGGGGCCCAAATGGATAAGATCTCCATTAGTTGAAGCTAGATTCTAGATTGATGATCCTTTTGGGGTAAAGTGACTTCTAAATATGCCTTCAATAGTATGTGACATATGATATTTTTTGGTCCAAATTGTTTTACATATAACCCATCCCCCTTGCATATATGTCCACCAAATTTTGGCACCGAAAACTTGGTTAGAAAAAAGTGCTCTTGGAGGCCGAGTCCCCCTGCTAGCTTGGGTTTATTCACTTTTTCCTAAGAGACTAAATCCAATTTTTTGGTTTCTTGATCTCCTCTCCAAAAAAATGTTTTTAAAATGTCCACCATTTTCACACATGCATCTTTGGGAGAAGCTAATCCAGACAACTCATATATTGGCATGGACTAGAGAACCGCTTTAGGAAGGACCACTCTGCCAGCAATATTAAGGGTTCTAAATGACCAAGAATAAAGATGAGTATTGGATGTGGTCCACGAGATACTTGCATCAGTAAATTCAGAGAGAGTTCAAAACCAAGGGGGATTCCCAACTATTTATCCGATAAGGATCGAAGATGAAACCAAAGCGTTTTGTCCAAAAAGTTTTGGGTTGCAACCGAGGTGTTAAAAAATTAAATATTAGACTTTTGAGAATTGATCATCATTCTAGAGGCTTGCATGAATAAATAAAATATCAACTTTATGGTTCGAGCTTCCTAGAGAGTAACTTAAAAAAAATGCATTATGTCGTCCACAGATTGTTGATGAGTACAACGAAGGTCCTCTCCATAGAGACAGATGCCTTGAAAATAGCCCAAAAGGAATACATGTTTAATGTACATACCAAGTCCTTCTAAAGAAAGGATGAAAAGGAAAGGTGATAAAGGATCTCCTTGTCTCAATCCTCTGGAAGGGTTAAAAGTATGAGACGGGGACTCGTTGAGAAGAATAAAAAATATGAGGATAGACATTAGGGAGGAAACCCATTTGATCCATCAAGAATCAAATTCAAAGGCTCACAAAACACTAAGGAGATAGGGTGAGCTAATGGAGTCATAGGTTTTTGATAGATCCAAATTAATAAGTATTCCTTTAGCCTTGAGGTGCTTAATGGAGTGAATGGCTTCTTGAGAGGTGATAATACCATACAATATCTACCGACCTTAGACAAAAAAAATTTCTCTGGAGATATAAGACATGATAGAAGGGGTTTCAGCCTTTTAACCATAATCATGGAAATAATTTTGTAAATTACATTACATAAAGAAATCGTCCGAAAACCTTCTAGCTCCTCTGAATAGGATTATTTAGGAATTAATGTAAGAAATGTGGAGTTAAGGTCATGATTTTCTTACTGAGTTCACTGAGATTCTTCCACCACCTCAAGGATGTCTTGTCCTATGAATTTTCATGCCGCTTGAAAAGGATCTGTGGTGAACCCATCCAGTATTGGTGCTTCATTTTGGGCCATTCCTTTTCCCACCTCCTCAACTTCCTCTAGGGTGAAAGCCCACATGAGAGACATATTTTTTTCTCTACTCACAAGACAAGGAGTATGCCTAGTGACACGTTGAATTGCTTCAAATATGTCTTGAGCTGGGTCTGAAAGGAGGGTGTATAAATGGTTGACCATAAGGTCCTTCGTTTCCTCATGATGAACCCTCATGTTTTCCGTTGGATATTTTAAGGAATATATTTGATTTAGTTGATGGTGCTAGATCATGGCTTCGTGGAAGAATCAAAAGTTTCTTTCTCATTCTTTGAGCCATTGGACCTTACATTTTTTCTTCCAACGAATCTCTTCTTGTTTTATTTTTTCTCAATTTGAGTTAGGGTTCTACCTTCTTCGAGAGAGACAGGACCAGTTCTTCCTTCTGTGTTCATCCTCTATTGTATTCCTTTCATGCATTCCTAAATATGGAGCTACTCTTTCATAATATTATCAAACTATGTTCTATTCGAGTTTTTGATCTTCCTTTTCAACTCTTTCAATCTAAGTTGGAAGGTGTGCATTCAGTTTCTTCCATGGGCTGTGGTAGATTTCCATTAATTTTCTAGTTTACTCAGGAAGGATAGGTCTCCAAGTCAAAATTCTGAAAACCTAAAAGTTCGATTTCTAGAAGCTAGCTTGAGATCCATTTATAAGTAGATTAGACAATGATCTGATCATAAGCAGGGGAGGATTGAGGCCTCAAGAGAAATATCTCTTCTAATAATTCCTTCTCAAATGAGGAACCAATCCAAGAGTGAGGCTATCTAGTTTGGCCATCGTCTTTTATTGGTCCATGTATATATTTCATTGATGGTTTGGATTTCAACTAACTTTGGATCTAAGTTAAGGCCTCTGAAGTATTCCATATGTTCATCCTGGTGTACGGTTCCTCCTTTTCTTCCTCCAAGGATGTGATGAGGTTGAAATCTCCCCCCAGAATCCATAGATCACCCAGGAAAACTTCTCGGAATGTCCTCATATTTGCAAGGAAGGAATTTTTTTCTCCTCGAATGTCAGGCCCATAGACAAATGAGAACATTACCCAGTCTCGAGTCCGAATATGTTTGAAGCAACTAGATATAATGCATGGCATGCTTATCCAATTATCAAAAAGAATTTTGCCAAGGTTCAAGAGGATTTCGAGACACCTGCACTTCCTCTAGCATCTTCTGCCATCACTTTAAACCCTAGCCAAGATTTTTTAATGATTTCCTTCAGTTTCTCCTCTAACACCTATGTTTCGTGAAGGAAAAGGGTACTCACATTTTCTTTCTTTAATATTTCCTTGAAGTAACGTTTTTTACATTGAATATTCATGCCTTGAATATCCCAAGAGAGTACTATCCCTAAGAAGGCTTATTTAAATGCCAAAAAACCGCCAAAAACAGTATCACCATACTTGAGTTCACTAGTAATTCTTCCACCATCTGTATGGATTCTTGTAGGTTATTTCTTCCTTGTTTATTCCCTCTTTTACCTTTATGACCTAGATCTTGGGCTTTCCCTGCTTGAGAGATAAGGCTTTCAGGCGGCTCTGGCTGACTTTGGGTCAGTTTGGATTGATAGTGGTGAAATCTCACTTGATAGAGTTTCTTTTGGTATTCAGGGATGAACTTTTCATCTAAGTTACGCAATTCATGCAACAATCTCCTGAGGACTTTATCCTACATGCTTTAGTCGTCCTTGGTCCCATAAATCTCCATGGTGGTTTGATCTGGGGATATTTCAACTCCTTATCATTCCATCAATTCTTCTTGTGCCTTCCTCTTCTCCGTTGGGTTTTTTTCATAATGCCCCTCTTCTCCACTACCTTGACATTCGCTATGTCTCTTGAAAATATCCCCTCCTCCCAAAGGATTCCAAATTTGTTAGAATTTTTTGTGGTTTTCTGATTCTAAGTGATTTGATTACCTTGTGGGGTTTTTGGGGGGCCCTTATTGTAAGAGACTTCCTGGAACCCTTTGTTCTCCTCTTGAAATGATGTCACCTCCTTTGGTTGTATTTTTTGCATTTTATCGACCTGGTTATGGGGGCAGGATTTTTATAGGTGGTCGTATTCAGGACACCACATGCATCATAATGGAATATGTTCATAGTCCAGTGGTTGTTTCCATACTTCACAGTGGTATTCAAGATCAACTGATTCGGTCAATGGTTCTTTGATTTAATATACACATTCCGCGCATAGGACGTGTATCTCCCTTGTCTGCTACAATCTACACTTAAAAAAAAATACAATAGAGTTTCGAATACCTTCAAGAATTTAAGGATCCCAGAATTCCATTGGTAGAGAAAATAGGCATACCCAAACTTAGGTTGTCATGAATTGCTATTGATCTCAGTTATATCACTCTTCCGAGAATCACTTAAAAATCCTGACATTGTAATAGAAATAGGGTCCATTCTAAAAAAAATTCTCTTTATCCTCCATATTCGTGAAGATAAAAATAAAAAAAACCCTAAGTCCCTAGTTTTAGATCAATTTGGTGCTTTGGTTTCCATTTTAACTCGATCCATTTGAGTAAATCTCTTTCCAGGGGCTAGATGCCTATTAATTTGTAGATCAAGGCATGGTATTTCATGTACTTTCTGCAATTTTTGTGTTTGTTAGAAGGAATTACAAATTTGGGTTTCCTGGTGGTGCATGGGAAACATTGTACTCTGAGGTGGTTCTGTCATTTAGCTCCTAAGACAATTCACCACTAAGGTTGGCCACGTAAGGAGAAGAAGGGTTTGCACTTGCATTACCTATGAATCTGACGGTTGTCACACTTTTGTAGGAGGGGATCTCTCCCCATGGTGGATGAGCTCATGGTATGTCTCAGTTGCACGCATGCTGTGAAGTCGGTAGGAGCAACAGACTGACAAGCCAATGTGTCTACATAAATTTATCAGAAACCCTAGAACCTTGGAAGAGCTCAAGAATAAAATAAATAAATAAATTATAATATTATATTGAGAACATAATTAAAAATTAATTTTCTAGTGAGAAAGATCTATAAATTTTAAATTAAAAAATTAAAATTATATGTTTTTTATTATTAATTTTATAAATTTTATATTATAATTGAAATGTAAGGAAATTTAAAAGAAGAATATTGAAAAAATATGATTTATTTTTATTTCAATTTTTAGTTTTATATTAAAATTTCTATATAAATAAGATTTAAAGATTAAGGTTGTAAAAACAAAAATAATGTTTTATTATGTTTTGTAATATGTTTGGAAAAACTTACTATGTGAATTTGATTTACTGTTGGGAAAAATTAAAAGATATGTGATGAAAATATTACTTTTATATTCAATATCAAAATTACAAATTATGTTGATATGTTAAGGTTTCCATGAGAGATTAATTCTTAAGTGTGAAGAAAACATTTAGAGTGGTTATCCCAAGAGGAGAAAAAACAAGAAAACAAATTCTCTTTTTTTTATTATGTTCAACTATTTTGCAAAGAGGCAACAGAGAAATGAGAAAAGAAAATTGACAATAAAAGAAAAACATGGCTAGAGATAAATGTCATGTAGTGGATTATGTATTAAGGTATTGTGGGAGATAAATATAGTCCCTGGAAGAAAAGAATACTAGTGGGAGAGAAAAATTGGATGAACCCAAGAAAAGTTAACAAATCCTGCTAATGATTTAGTAGGTGAGTCTAGATAAATACTTTTAAAAGTGTTTCTGTAACAACTAAAGGTGAGCGAAGGTGGAAATTACAGAAAATCAATTCAAGCTTGAGAGGAACATGGATGTCTTCAATCTATTCTCAAAAGGAAATTACATAACTATATCTTTACTTGTTCATAGAATGATAAAAGGTTTAGATAGATAGTTGCACTATAAATTTTATGGATTGTTAAGTGGGAAGATCATGGGGTGAAATAATGCATGAATTGTTGTTGGCATTCTTATTGTTATAGAAAATAGTTGGGGTTTACCTAATTCTGTGGTTGTAGGTACATAATATCTACAGGTTTTAGAACTATGGCCTTCTTGACCTTGTTAAAAAAAGTCAAAGCAGACTTAGCGAAATGCACAAGAACTATCTTGAGTGATAACTATCCAAGAGAAAGACTGAGTAGGGTAATTTCCTAGCAAACATGTCTAGATATTGAGTTATGAATAGACTCAGTTTCATACTAATTGTGGAAACATTGAAAAGGAATAAAAGAATTGATAACTAGTACCAGGGTACTATTAATTACAAAAAAGTTTCAAGAATATATATAAGTATTAATGTATAATAAAATAGAAAGGGTTATGTTCGTGAACATGTTAGAGGTTGAGACCTGCAAGGACAATAGTCTATCCAAGTCGCGAACAGTAGTAGGATAGAACTCAATGGAATGAGGAACAATCCCTAACTTAGGCGTAAACTGGTCCCTTGTTGAAAAATAAATAAATTAAACTAAAATGAATGTATGAGAACATTCTCAAATTATACTGACAAATAAAAGAACAACCAATAAATAATGTGTATTAGGACAATAAAGCTTCATTTATTTCAGAAATTTCATGAAAGAGTGTTTCCTAATATTAAAATATCAAAAATATATATGTATAAATTTTTGAGTAAATTCCTCAGAAAATAAACATATCCTTATATCCGAACTATAGCCAAATTTACATTTCGGAATCATGCATGCATATAGTAAAAAAATAAATATTTATTAAAAATAGAATTTAATTAAGGAGTCATTAGTGTATATTATATATGTCCATACAACCATGTCAATACCGGAAGGGTGACTCTATATATATATAAAAGAACACAGTGCGAATCAAAAGAACCCGACACAAGTATATTTAAGTAAATACTATGGAGGAAACCATCCTTCAATAAACAAATACTCAAGTTGAATACAACGAGAATCATTGGAGTTGTTCAGAAATTGTCCCAAATTAAAATACAATAATATCCCTAATTCAAGTCGAGACATGTAGGTCAGTCATAGAGTTAAAAATTTATAAGCATATTGCAATATGTTTTCAAGAAAATATGGCGTCAGTCGTACGCTGTAAATACAGTAGCCCTAGCTAGAAAAATTTACGTTAATGTGAGCACCTGTAACCTAGAGCATAGTGGGAAAAATAATACGAGGCATAATCCAACCATCCTAAATGTTTGCATGCGTGATTATTGGCATCCATATGGGCATACCTATACAAAACGAGTGGAACCAAATTTAAAACCTGTGTGAGTTTTTAGTGAAAAACTAATCGAGATAGAAAAGACATGCCATAAGCCGATGAACTGGGTATACCCGAAAAATAAGACTACACGAGGTCATCTCTCCTCCTGCCAAATGAATGGAATTAGATTTTACATTTAAGAATAAAACGCCAGAGGAAGTTGAGATTTGAAAGCATAGACATAAAAGTTTACTTAACCATAGAATTTATTTAGGTTAAGGTTTGTACAAAAAGGATTTACCCTAAACCTATCTACAACAACCATATGCGGAGAAATTAGAAAATAATTCTTTTTCTTTGAAGCAACTTGAAGAAGAACGTAGGTCATGGCATCGAAACCCCATTGAGTTTAACTATAAATTTTGCGAGAAAAATTCACAATGATAAGTTAAAGGCGTGGAAATGGCCTCAAGTAGAGATGAACTTCCAAGTGTTCTACCAGAATAATTGTGAAAAAGATAAAAACCCTAGCTATTCTTACCAAGCCACGCCTCTCCATCATTTGTTTTAACACTTGAAAACTCCACACAAGATAAAATATAGATTAAGTAGAGTCATTATGAATGGATGGTTGAAACCTTTACGAAAATGAAGTGAAAACCCTTGCACTCAGTAGAGATTAGAGATTGCGAACTATACATATAAACATAAGTGTATACATCCTGATCTCTCGACCTCTAACTTATAAATTTACAAAGTCTCCAACCCATCCTACATTCCATCTTCACATTTTTTTCAATGCATATATAAATATAGATATAAGTACTCATGTCTAATAAAAGAGAATAGTGTTATGTTGGTGAACATGTTAGAGGTTTAGACCAGCAAGGAAAATAGTCTATTCTAAGTCCAAACCCTCAATAATGAACCTGAGAAGGATAGAATTCAATCGACTAAGTAATACTCCCCAAGTCAAGGTTTTATTGGTTTCTTATTTAAAGAAAATTAAATTAAAATTTTTGCATCAAAACAAAGGATAGTCACAATTTCAAAAATACCAATAAATTGTTATTTGTAACTATAAATTGTGGTTAGCGTAGCCCATATTATTATGGTTCTGTGCAATAGAATCCCACTATTGTTATTGTTATGCCCTTACATAATTATTGTTATGTAGGCTCTGATTATATTATGACCTTTAGACTCTTATATATAGCAAGGAGTGCTTATAATTTGTATCATCCAAAAAATTTTCATTTATGTGATGTAACATAGGTATCCTGAGAAAAGAAACATATCCTTCGATCAAAATTATTTGCAAATATAAATTTAGGAAGCATGCATGGAGATGGTAAACAATTAAATATTGATTGAAAACACAATGTAATTAATAAGACATTCATATATATTGTATATGTACATTCAATCATGTCAACACCGTATAAGACATTCGTATATGTTGTATGTTGTATATCCCAACATAAATTTGATTATCTTTATTTTTGTGGTAGGAAACCTTTTCCCACGTAAAATTTCAAAGTCTCTTTGTTGTTCTTCCCTCTCAGATGAAATCCTCAAAAAAAGAGTCACCAATTAATTATTTTAAATTCTCTATGAAATTATCACACAAACATTCATAAAAAGCCTGTCTAATATCACTATAGATAACATATTATCAAAAGGTTCCCATGTACTTACATTTGCATAGTTGTATGAATAATTAGGCTATTGAGATGAAGGCCACCACGTCTAAGTTCTATATAATGAAGATGCCAAAGGGGTTACACTATATGGACCTGGATATTGAAAGAAACTTGCAGAGGGGAATGGAAGTGGTGGAAGTTGCGATAAGGGTGCTTGGGAAATTGGGATTGTTCCTACTGAGAAAGGAGGCATTAACCCAAAAATTCTAATATGAACAAACGATGAGCGAACTGGTGGATTCATTGTTAGGTCCCTATATTACTAGTGTAGTCCCTTATTATTGTTAGTGTATCCCCTTATTTTCATTGTTGTACCGCTGTAGTCCCCATATTATTATTATTATGTCCCATAAAAGACCACCATTGTTATTGTTGTGCCCTTACATTATTATTGTTAGGTCGGATACGATTATATTGTGACCCCATAGACTCCTATATATATAAAGAAGGTTTTTTAATTTGTATCATCCAATAATTGTTCATTTATGTCATTTAAAGGAGGTTTCCACATCGAAGAGGGTGGTTTATAAGTCGTTGATCTCTCTTCTTGATCTGAAATAGATCGGAAATAATACTGAAGTAGAGATAATATTTTCCAATACTGAATTGATTGTTAACTTGATTGTTTAGAGTGGAAGACTGAAGGAAAGAAATTGTTTTTACGACTTAATCTGGAACTTAAGAAGCATATTTAAACATCAATTTTCATCAAAAAGAAGATATAGAAGACAAAAAACATTGATTACGGAGTTCGTCCCTGGTGGAATACGTCTCTGGATCGGCTTTCAAGGTGTGTGTCTTTTTTATTAAGGATTGATCCAAGGAAATATTTACACAGAAATTAACCAGACTAATCATGCTCACGGGCACCTTTGGTCTCTTTCAATAGGAATCTCTCTCTCCTATATTTCCAGCACTTTTCTCAACGCCCAATTCCACCTCTGGATGACCAAGAACTACTTGAAAGAAAACCTGCCTCTCTCTCATAGAAATCTGAATAATAGCCTTCAAAATCACTCCTCCTTCATCATGATAAATGGAGTAAATTTATAATGTAATGCAGGCTCAATCTCAAACTCCCTAAACCAAAAATGGCATATGCTTGAATGCAAATTAATATGATTGCTCTCGGTCATGTAAAGTTGTGACACCTTAGGGATTAGGTGACATTGTGAATAAATTACAATCATAGTACATAACAAATAAAAACCAAAATAAAACCATTGTATAAGAATAACTTGAAGGTTTTTTTGCAAATTTCCACCTTGCAGGTTAGGTTCGTGGTTTTGGAAAATGGTGTAATTGTGCACTAAATTTGCATGTGACAGCTTCACATCCCGACAGTTGCAGTCTTTGTTCTATGGTCACCTTATGAAACTATGTGATTTTCTTAATTATTCCATCCGACTATTCACATGTCCGCCCATTGTTAACTTCTAACACATTTAACTGATATGTAATATCCTATTTACATAGGTTTATAACCATATCACTAAAACCATAATTTAAAATTGATTTATATGGTTTGCAGTATCACCATAGATTTGTATGCACTTATTTTGCTACCTTAGGTTTAAGAATTTAGGTTAGGACTTAGGACTTATCACCATTGGTTTAGGCATATTACATAGGTTTATCACCATTACATAGTATTTTCACCAGTTCCTTTATCTTAGGTCATCGGTTTAGGACAATCACATTACAATTTTCCACATAATGACATAACCATAAAGTAACTTGCACCATGCCCAAATATTCTCATTAGATCACTGAAGAAATTGAAGACTGAATTGGACTTCATTAAACTGATGCAAGATCCTCCTTGATCAATCCTCTCCACTTGAAAGCTTTTGGACCAACAAAATTTTGATTTGAGTAGACATCAAGTGAGGGTACAACTCCCTCACTCTTCCAATCTCCATCCACCTCGCCTTGCTAGGAATCATGCCTTTGAGTCCTACTCGAAGATATTGAACATATCCACACCTTGAAGTGAAAATCGTCCTGTCGAACATGGTATTTTCCTGCAACTCATTCATATACTCAGGTGCCAAATCATCAACGGTAGGAATCTGTGTATCTTCCTCTAGATCAATGATCATCGGAGGTTCATATAAATTCATATTTTCTACACTTACAACTGAATAAATATGCATGTAAGGAGGTAAATCTAACCAAATGCATTATTTCCAATCTTTTCCACAATATTGAAAGGACCATACCTGATGGGTTTTAGTTTCCTACCTTCACCATTCAACCTGTCTTTACTGATATACAACCATACCTGATCACCGAATTGAAAATGATGGTCCACTCGATGCTTGTCATGGCACATTTTGTATTTGGCCTAACTCTTCTCTAATTGATCTTGCACTGCTTCAAGTATTTTTTATATTCGTTGAATGAAATTAACATATTTATTTGGATCGTCATGTCCATCCACTTTATCTTATTCACCATCGGTGACTTTGGTAGATACCCAAAACATCTTTCAAATGGCGATTGCTTTGTCGAATAATGTAAGGCTTGATTGTAAGCATGTTGCACATAAGCTAAATATTCATCCCATAAATTAGGATATTTGTTGTAGTAACCTCGGAGAATATGTATCACTGTCATGTTCACCTCTTCTGTCTGCCCGTTGGTTTGTGGATGAAAAGCTGTGCTCTTCTTCAATTTTGTGTCCATGAGTCCCCACAAAGTAGACCAAAAGTCTCCTACAAAGCGAGTGTCTCGGTCAGAAATGATGGAAGTAGGTAACCCAAAATGAACCCATACCTGTTGAAAGAACATCTATGCACTGTGTTCAGTAGTCACCTGGTTTTTTCATGGAACAAGAATGCACATATTTATAAAACGATCAACCATGACATACATGTAATCATACCCTCTCCTCGACATAGGAATTCCTCCAACAAAATCTATGGAAATGTTGTCCCATGGTCGCGAAGGAACTGGAAGTGGCATATACAAGAAAATTTTTCAATTTCTTGGTTTTCTTGTATAACACATAACACATCCTTTAATGTACTTAGCAATTGTTTCATACATGCGAGGCTAGTAACACTGCCTTTCAAATTACGTCGTTGTCTTGCTTTCGCCAAAATGTCATAAAATGAGAGAAGAATATGCTTCCTGCATAACATACGCCCTTTCTGTCTATGGTATGCACAACTTACCTAGATGTGATAACAACCTGTTATGAACATGAAAATTGATGTGTTCAACCTCAGTACCATGAGTGAGTGATTCAAAAATATCTTTGAAATCAACAGCTGTACTATATTGTTCTAAATAACTTTCAAGTTTTAAAGAACTATTCTGCAGCACTAACAAAGAACTGAAAGATGGTGCAGAAAACATATCAACTACTTTGCTTGTTACACCTTTCTTGTACTTAATTACTAAGTGAAATTGCTGAAGAAATCCCATCTATCTATAATGGCGAGATTATTTCAACTTAATCTAAGACTAAAGGTACTGAAGCAGTTGATGATCTATGTGAATCACTATTTTCTTACCCATTAAGTATTTTTTCCATTTCCTAACACTTTGAACCAAATAAAGCAACTCTTTATCTTATGTCGGATAATTTTCAACTACCTTATAAATTTTTTTTGAATGAAAACAAATAGGTTTCCCTTTTTGAAGTAAGACTACACCCATTGCATAACCACTAGCATCTATTTCAATTTCAAATGGTTGTTGAAGATCTGGTAAAGCTAAGATGTGTGTTGTGAAAATTTTATGCTTATGTGTATCAAAATATTTTTTTTGTTTCCCTCCCCAATGATATGAAACTTTAGAACATGATAAATCATGTAACGGTGATGCAATAAAAGAAATATGAGAAATGGAATTTCTCCAATATTGAATTGCACCTAAGAAACTCCTAACTTCAGTCACATTCTTTGGTCTTGGCCACCTAACAATCACATCGATTTTAGCTAGATCTATTTTCAAATAACCACCTCCAAATATGTAACCAAGATAAATCAATGAATTTTTCCCAAAATCACATTTGGACAGTTTAAGGTACAATTTTTCCCTTTGAAACACTTCGAGGACATGTTTAACATGCCTACCATGCTCTTCCATACTGGAACTGAAAATTAGGATATCATCTAAGTGGATTATCACAAATTTATCAATGTATGGATGGAATATATCATTCATAACCCACATGAAAGTTGTTGGAGCATTACAAAAACCAAAGGGAATCACTAACCATTCAAATAGTCCTGCCTAGTTTTAAATGAAGTTTTCCAGATGTCATTTTTTTCAATCCAAATTGGATGATACCCACTACACAAATCCAACTTAGGGAAATAGACAACATTTTTAAATTGATCAAGTAAATCATCTATCCTGGGAAGAGGATACATGTTCTTGATTGTGATTTTATTTAAGGCCCTAAAGTCGACACACATTCTCCATGTCCTTTCTTTCTTAGAAACCAAAATTATGGGTGAACCACATGGAGATGGACTGGGTCGAATGAAGCCTTTTTCAACCAGCTCTTGGATTTGTTTCTTTATTTCTTCATTCTCTATGATTGACATGCAATACATTCCAACATTAGGAAGAGGTACATTCTGACATTAGGAAGAGGGGCATCAGACATCAATTGTATCTCATGTTGTATTTCCTATTTAGGAGGAATATGTTTTGGTTCTTTTGATAGAATTTGAAAAAGAATATACCACTTTAACCAAATTATCTTTAAATTGAGCTTCACAAGCTGAAAAAGCATCATGTTGATCGTTATGTTGCTCTTTTACAACCATGAGTACATATATTTTAATTGAACTTATTAGCCTCTTCATCTGATTAGCAGTAACTAAATCCAAGTGTGTTTTGATTTTATGTGTCGTGACAATGTATTCTATCACATATTTCTTAAGATGATATTTATGCTCCCTATGAAATACAGCATCATGATCATATAGGTAAGCAATTCCTATCAATACTCCACATATGTCTAATGGAATCACATCTAAATCCACTTCATCAATGTAATTAGCAGTGATGAAAATTTTAAACAACACTGCTTTGTGACATTAATCCGAGTGTTTTATTTTAGACAGCCTAATGGGTTTAGTCTTTCATGATTCGGTGTCTCCAAACCCAATTCTTTAACTAATTCTTCAGATATCAAATTTTCCTGTGATTCAATGTCAAATAAAGTGTTTATTTTTGTGTTCTTAAATGTTACCCTTATGCGAAATAATTCAACTCTTTTATCCTCATCTAGATGATTTATGTTTGAAGAAGATGCATAAGTACTAGAACTTGAACTATTGTCAAAAATTTTACCTATCTAAACCATCGCAGTTATTTTCCTTTCATCACCTGGTTCAGAGCCCAAATCTTGTTCGATTGATGTATTTGCCTTCTTTTCACTTTTCGTTTTCTAGAACTTCTTTGGTCTAAGTTATGGGTGAGGTTTTCAACATCTGGCTTCATCATGTCTGATTCTATGGCAGTGAGTAAAAGTAGGTTTTTCACTTTCCTTATGAGTTGTCGTTGTTTTATTTCCCTTCAAACTGCTCTTCCTCTTGTTGTATTTGGAATCCTTGATTTCTAGCTCCTTCGATGCTTTCTGTGAAAACTTGAATGTTTTTCCACCTGATTCAATATGTATGGCTTCAACACACACCTCATAAAATTCATTAGGATTAAACATCAATAATGTATGTTGTAAATAATAATGTAAATTGCGAATGTACTTTAATAAAGTTTCATGTGTATCGAATGGAATACCAAGTGCCAAAGCTTTCTTCCTGAACTCCTGAGTAAACTCTTGAAGATTCTACCCTTTACCTTGCCTCAAATGTTTCCAATCAATAATAACTTGTTGCATGTATCACAGAGGATAGAATTATTTTCTGAGAGCTTTTAAAAACTTACACTAGGAAGAGATGACTTTACCTTTTTGCTTTAAATCTACTTGAGTTTTAATTTACCACCAGATTAATGTTATTGCCCCCATTTTAAGTGTAGCTAACTAAATTTTTGTTCTTTCATCAGAAATGTTTTGAATTCTACAATACACTTCTAATTGTTTAATCCAATTACCTACGTTTTCAGGATTCATTTCGCCATCATAAATAGGTAGTTCAAATTTTACATCGAGTTTGAAACGAGATGATTTCTGAGATTTCTTTTCTGTTTCAAAATCTGAATTGGAAGAAGAAGAAGAAGATGATGATGAATATGATGGAGGAAAATTAGGTTTATCTGTTTTTCCTTTTCCCTTGTATTTCTTCGATGCCTTTGAATATGAACTTGCATCTCTCACCTTCTTATCTTCGAAGAGTTCTCCAAAAATCCATTGCATGTTCAAAAACATTTTTTGAACCTGTTCCTCACCCACAACCTTCCCTTCATGAGTTTCACCTGTATCAGATCCTCCCATTGTCGACTGTTGAGCAACTTTTCACTTTCCAGCTTCTGAGTCGATCTCCTTGAGCATTCCTTCTCCATGTCACAACCTAGACCTGGGTAGCACTCACTGGAAAAAACCCTACAAAATGAAACCTTCTTTGATACCAAAATATATGATCTAAAATAGATCTCAAATAATACTGAGGTAGAAGTGAATATTCTCCAACAATGAATTGATTGTTAACTTGATCGCTTATTGTGGAAGACTGAAAGAAATCAATTGATTTTATGACTTAATACAGAACTTAAGAGGCATATTTAAACATGAATTTATAACAAATAAGAGATATATAACACAACAAACATTAATTACGGAGTTCGTCCCTGGTGGACTACATGTCCGAGTCTGCTTTCTAGATGGGTGTCTCTTTTACTATGGATTGATCCAAGGAATTATTTACACAGAAATTCACCAGACTGAACGTGCTCACAGACACCTATGGTCTTCGTAAAAAAAAATATCTCTCTCTTAGCTTTCCAATGCCTGTATCTTTGCCCAATTCCACCTCCGAATGACCAAGAAATCTCTGAAAGAAAAATTGCCTCTCTCTCGCAGAAATTTGAATAAAAGCCTTCAAAATCACTCCTCCTTCATCCTGATAAATGGAGTAAATCTATAATGTAATGCAGGTTCAATATCCAACTCCCTAAACCACAAATTCCATATGGTTGAATGAAAATTAATTTTATTTCTCTCAGTCATGTAAATTTGTGACACCTTAAGGATTAGGTGACATGGTTGATAAATTACAATCATAGCGCATAACAAATAAAACCAAAAATAAAACAATAGTATTCAAATAACCTGACGGTTTTTGTAAACAATGGAAACAACCTGACTGCATGTAATTGGTGCTTCAGTGGTCTTGTGACTGACTTCCACCTTGCAGGTTAGGTCCTCGATTTCGGAAAATGGTGTAACTGTGCACTTACTCCACATGTGACAACTTCACATCCCAACAATGGCGGTCTCTGTTCTACGATCACTTTTCGAAAATGCGCAGTGATCTTAACTATTGCATCTGACTCTTCACATGTCTGCCCACGGTTAACTCCCAACACGGTTAACTGATATTTAATATGGTATTTACATATTTTTATAACCATATCACTGAAACCATAATTTAACAATATTTTATATGGTTTGTGCTATCACCATATATTTGTATGCGCTTAGTTTTCCACCATAGTTTTAAGACTTAGGTCTTAGCACCATAGGTTTAGGCATATTACATAGGTTTATAACCATTACATAGTTTTTTCACTAGTTCCTCTAGCTTAGGTTCCACTTAGCATAGGTTTAGGACCATGACATTACAATTTTCCACATAATAACATAACCATAAAGTAACTTGCACCATGCCTGAAGATGCTCATTGGATCATTGAAGAAATTGAAGACTGAACCGGACTTCAATGCGTTGATGTAAGATCCCCCTGGATCACTTTTCTTATATTTTGTGAGCTAGTTTCATAACATTTGGCATCATAGCTTTGAATTGTAGGGTTTTGCTGCTAGAAATAGGTCATCATTGAATTTTCATGATAACTTGTTTTCTACGAAGTTTTAGACATTGAGAAAAAAACCCATTTGAGTCAAATGCTTGAGGAACTTCATGTAAATATTTTAGATATTATTTCGCTATATATTCAGAGATATGATCTGAGGAAGTTATGGTTTTTGCAGGCTCCAGAATATCATCTCAAAGAGGCGACCTTAAGAAAATATTCATAACTTTCTCTCTAAGCATCAGATTTGAATTCTGTAAAAATTAGTTGATATTTCACAGTCTTTATTTTTTTGTGTATCGATTTTAGAACTGAAAGACAAAAGAGTGACACATGGCATGTCATACAATTTCGTTCTACTGATCCAAGCCATAATTAGGTCATTGTGGGAGATTGGACATAAATTTTCCTTGAAGAATTGAAATTAGGTCTGACCTCTAGTGTTAGAAAGATGACTCAGAGGGCTACTACAGGCTTGAAGTTAAAATATTGGGGATTCGAAATCACAAAGATACAACAGGATCAATAGAGATCTCCTAAAAATGAAGAAAAATATGTGTATCATTTTTTTAAACTACATAATTTTTTCTTGGAAAAAAAGTTTGCAATGATTCGAAGGGCATATCCAAGCATAGATATCAATATTGGGTTCTAAAATGCCTCCCAAAAAGAATTTCACACCCATTAAGTCCTTAGAAACTTCTACTATGATGCATGAAGAAGAATAAGTGCAGCATGATATAACAAAATTATGAGTCCAAGTGCAACAAACGGCACTCTCGCAAAAAGCAACAAAAAATGAAATGGAAGTTAAAATTGGTGGTTTGAAGAAAGGCATGGAAGCTAATATGAATGGCATGGAATCTAAAATGAATGTCATGTAAGCTAAGGTGAATGTCATGGAATCTAATATGAATGGAGTGGAAGCTAAGGTGGATGGTTTGAAGAATGGCATGGAAGCTAAGATCGACGATATAGAAGAAAAACTAAAAGGAGACATCAAAGGTTTGAAGGAAGGTTTGAAAAAGTTGCTTCCAAAAATGATTCCTAAGGGAGAAAAGGTAGTAGAGGAAACTCATGATGAGAACAAAATAAACATTAATCTTGATTTCATAAAATATAATGTTGGATTGAAGGCCCGTCATATTCCAAAGATCGTTATGAGGAAGTTCTATGTCAAGGATCTTGTAACATGGATACTACAAATGGAGCAATATTTTGATCTCCAGAATGTACAAAACACACAAAAGGTATGTATTGCAACTTTATATCTAGAACACAATACATTTGTATGGTATTGATGCATTTTATCCCGTAAACAACTTGTCACTTGTTGAATTTTTACGGAGGAAATGATAACACATTATGAGGATACACAAAGCAATACCTTATTCAGCCAATTGATAAATATCAAACCAAAGTGTTCAATGGTGGAGCACATTGAGGACTTCCAAAAATTGAATAAAAGGGTAACTAATATTCCAGAGGAACACAAGATTTATGTATTCATAGGGACTTTAAAGGATAGAATCCAACATGAGGTTTGCCTCTGGGAACCTAATTCATTAGAGAATGCATTCACGTTGGCTAGAAAAATTGAAAGCAAAATTATGGTGACAAGGAAGCCTTCCACTCACAACCATAAAGATGGAAGTGTTTCCACTCCTATACTGCTACAAATTATAAGGTTGACACCACAACAATTGGAAGAAAAGGGAGAAAAGGGGATTTTCTACAGGTGTGATAGTAATTCAATATTGTTTAATTTTTTGTTATAGTTGTGATAGCCGTGAAAATATTGAGTTTTGATGTAGGAGACTGGGTATTTTTACGGCTACAACCATATAGACTAGTGTCCCTCAAGCAAGCTGAGATGGATAATAAATTATCGCCAAAGTACTATGGTCCTTACAAGGTGTTGGAAAAGATTGGTACTATGGCATACAAATTAGAGCTTCCTACATCCTCCCGAGTGCACCGAGTTTTCCATGTTTCATGCTTAAAGAAGGTTATAGGTGACAAACTTCTAGTTCAAACAATATTTCCAGAACTTGGTAAGGAAGTACAAATCATATTGGAACCTGAATAAGTCATGAAAATAAGAACTCAACAGCTATGAAATCGATCAATTTTAGAGTATCTCATAAAGTAGGAGAACTTACCCTCTAAGTATTCTAAATGGGAGGATGAGAATTTTATACAGAAGCATCGAGAACTACTCAAGCGTTGAGGAAAACACGTTTTTAAAGGAGAGGGGAAAGTTATGTCCCTTTATTACTAGTGTATTCCCTTATTATTATTTTTGTAGCCCCTTATTGTTATTTTTGTACCCTTTTAGTCCCCATATTGTTATTATTGTGCACAATAAAAGAGCCCTATTTTTATTGTTGTGCCTTTACATTATTATTTTTAGGTTGATTAGGATTATATTGTGAACCCATATACTCCTATATATAGAAAGGAGGTTTTTTTTATTTGTATCATCCAAGAATTGTTCATTTATGTAATGTAAAGGAGGTTTTCCCCTCAAAGAGGCTGATTTATAAGTTGTTGATCTCTCTTTTCTTCTATTTTGTGACATGGTTTCATAACATTCATGTTATTGGGTCCCTAAGAGAATGGATGATGAGTTGTGTAATTTACTTGATTAAAAGATGAAGATCCATTTTTTTCTTCAGCATTTGCGTTCACATCACTTTCTGGATCAAAATGGGGCCTCAATCCATCCTACAATTTTCCAGCTGCAGATGATGACAACACTATAGGTGGTCTGAGAGAAGAATTATCTAGTTGTGGAAAAGAGGTAGATTTGGGCATTCCCATATTACTGTTTCATGCCAAATCAAGTGGTGGACTACCATAAGGTGGTCCGACAGGCCTAGGCGCTGGACCAATAACATAGTCAGGACTTGCAGCATTAATAAATTACGGAGAATTAGTCTATGGCATACCTGATGGTGAAAGAATTAGTTGTGGTGCAAAAAATGGATCTGAGAAATGGATTCCCATGGGACTAATATCAACTCGTGTGAATGGGGAAGGCCCATAGTTTTTCATAGCCTACAGTCATGGACCTGGCCTCGAGGCTTGTTCTCCTCCCCAAGGCAGCCGAGGCCTACCAATATGAAGATTTTGCATGTGAACTACTATATATCCTATAGAATATTTAGGCATTGTAAATGTTTGATGTGTTTTGTAACCTGTAGAATTATTCCCTGCTAGAGGATAATTCGTCCCCGGAAATGGAAATCGCTCACCTGGAGGAATCTTTACCGTATGAAATCTAATATAAAAAATTATTTTAACAAAACAGGTTGTGTAAAAAAAATAGGAACTAAAATGAAACTAGGATAACCCAATAGGAAAACAACACATATATATTAATCTTGTGCTCAATTTCACTAAAATACATCTCCGTATCTAGATATATAGGTTATTTTCATGATTTCATTCAACACACTAGGTTTTATAAATTGAATCTAGGAACAAATAAAACCCTATAATAACCTAATCGTAGAAATTTTATTGTGAACTTAGAAGATTTAGTAATTGTAAAAATAAGCATCCTTCATCCAATGCAATAGCTGAAAATTCCCAAAGAGAAAAAGCACAATTACTCTTGGAGGTCGAGTTAAGCAAGATCTGGTAGAAGACTACTTCAAACTAAAAGGATAACCCAACTGAAGATCCACTTTAAAACGGATTCCTAGAGATCTGCATTCCAAGGTGCAAACTGTTAGCAGATCCAGTGACTTTGACAACAATTTCAACAATATTATGGTAATCTGAAACATGCAGATGCTCCCGACCATAATTGGTATTGTTTCTTTGGTAATCACTGAAAAGAACCATTAATATGGAGGGGTAAATATGTTAGAACATAAAAATAAATAAAAATTAAAATTAAAGAAATGCAAAAGACTTTCTTGGTGCCACAAAATTTCCTTTAATAGGTATTTAAGATCAGGTTGAGGATAACCTTGTGCTTGAAAGTGGCAATGATTCCATTAATATGTCAAAAGCATTAATACCTAATAGATAGATACCTAATAAATTATCTTTTCATAAATATTTTAATAATATAAGTTAAGTTATAAATATCAATTTATTTTTATTTTTATAATGGAATTTTCATTTAGTATTGAGATGATATTTTAAAATTATTTGTACTTGGTTAATATTTCATTTCTTTTCTAAGGTTATTTTAAAATCATCTTTACTTAGTCAATATTTTGTTTTTGTTTTTAATGTTAGGAAATAGGTTAACACACTAGGATATATGGGAATATGGAAGGAATGTAAGCCACCTCTTTATGGACTATAAGCTAGTAATTCCAAGTTTGCATGAATTTTCTTGAATAATGATGATGAGTCAATTTAAATTCATGGATAGGAGTTAGTGAAGTTTATATTCACTAATAGTTTTATAAGTTATAATAATTTTCCCCTCTTGAAAAAAAAGGATAATTTTGTTCTTATGTAAAATTGTTTCTGCTTGGCTAAGAGTTTATCTTCCTCATAAGTAACAAAACATGTTACTATAAGACCCAAACACATCTAATAGGAATGAAAGCCCCTTATAAACCACCAATTATTCCGAGAGACATGGTTTCCCTTAAATAATGGTGATGAGTCGAATTGCATTTGTGGATAACAATGACTCATAATTGTCCCCTATGTGAGTTAAGAACTAAGTTATGATAGGCTCTACCACGGTTTAAAAACAAAAAAACAAGAAACAAAAACATTACGGGATTTTTAATGAGAAATGAAAATTTTAGTGGAGTAGATATATAACATGATAATGATAATTAGTTTAAGCATCTTAAACGATGAGATGATTTTTTATTTGTGACTCAAATTTAATGGCGGATAAATAAATATTTTTGATTTAAAATTTGCTTAGGATTATTCTGAGTTGATGGAACCAAAAAATTACATGTGGATATTGTAGAATGTGATTGTGTTAGGAATATTTAAGGGTGTTGAATTTATTTTTCATCCAAAAATTACAACTTCAATCAAAATTTGGTAATCAAAATTTTATAGTGGAAATTTAAAAAAGTGTAAACAAAAAATTTAACCTTCTTATAATAATTCTTAGATGAACTCCCCATGTGCAGATGAATTCACATTATTGTTATTCTGTCACAACCTTCTCAAGGATTGGACATGTGGCATCAAACTACACAATCGTTAGCATGAAACTATCCATGGCATTCAATTGGAGTTCATGAAGGCTATTGTTTGTGTGGATGTTGTTTCCTCTCAAATAAACTAATATTTATATGGTTCTCTCACTACCTTACTTAACATCAAGGATGATGGATATATATGATGGACTTGAATGCAATAAGAAGCAATGAACTCAACTCTAAGTTTGGTAGTTTATCAGTATGATCTAGCTTAATTTTATGTCTTTGTTTTTCCTTTTTAAACCTTTCTTATATAACTCTACTCCTTTCTAAATCCACTAGTTGATCAATTATGTTGTCCTCCTTTGAACCTCCCACATCTGTATCCCTAGTCTAAAATAATCTTTGAAATTATGTGGTTCCTTCATCCTTGAACACATTATCTCCTCCTTTTCATAGTTTGTGTGTTCATCACCATGCCCCATATTGGAATAAGCCATGGCCATCAAGGATGAGTGGGTGATGAAGGAAACCTTGAATTTGAGCCTAGAAAAATGGTAAGAACTTAGCTACCATTTATTACAAGCATAACCCTTGGTAGTCAGGAATGACATCGATATAATTAATATAGAGCCTTGAGCAGAGAGGTGTCTCCTTAAGGATGACGAAATTACAGAAAATAGAAATTTTTCTTTGGATACCATCCATGGTCATTACAACAAGTATCTTTAGATTATTAATTTCTACTAGCAAGTAAGGAAATTATGGGCAAGGTGTCAGTGGAGAGGGCTTTTAGAAAATTATACATTAGAGAGAAATGGAACACATAAAATATGCGGAAACAAAAAAAAATAAATTACATATAAACAAGAGAGACACATATATATGTGGTTCACCCAACTTGGGCTACGTCCACGGAAACATCCAGTCCTTCCTTTATATTATCTAGAAAAATGAAGAGACACAGCCTACAACAAATCCGCTATAATATCCTCCTCTCTATCACACAGTCCCCCTTGCTATTTCTCACTTAGAGTATACACACCATACACAGATACAATAAAATACCCTCATACAATAGAGGGGTTTCCTTCTAAGGAAAAAAACCTTAAATTAAACATAACTTCTATCGTCAGATAAATCAGCTAATGAATGGCCTAGATTGACTAGAAAATTACAATATTTTACAAGGAAATTTTACATTTGTTTTCCGCCGCCCCCCTGGACCCTCCATGATGGCGATCAAACGATGGGTGGAATTTCCGTCCCATTAAAAACAAGGGTCCAATGCAGTGATAAATCTAAATAAGGAAGATAATCAGACTCCACACCCAATAGAGTGAGACCTAACAAAAAAATTCCTATGCATTGATTCCCTTTAACTACACATATGTAAATTCGACAAGAAGGTGTCTCTTCTAACCAAAAATATATGTATAATTAATATATTTTTCATCATGTCTAATGCCATCCTTTGATCATTTATTATCACTTGTTGTAATATTAGGGAGAGGATAAGGAAAACGTAGTAAAATTTATAAATTTAGTCTCCCTAACCCCTCTACAGAGCCCTTCCTGTGTATAAATACACCGCAACTCTCATTTTTATTCCATCATCTTATGAAATTCTAGATATCCCTTATAGAAATTTTAATGTGTAAGGGCACATATCTCTATGCATCTCTTATGTAGCACACTTGTGTTTGGGCCTCTCTAGTGCACAAGGGTTATCTCTCTCTAGGACACTTGTCCAAGTTCATAAAAAGCTTGAAATACTGGAGGATGTGGCTAGAAGTTATGGCCAAATTTTTTCCACACACTCTTACTAGCTTAGCCTTTGAATGGTTTGAAAACGTTCCTAAGAACTCTATAGAGACTTTTGAGAAGCTATGTGATACGTTTTTGGGAATGTATGCTCTTAAACCAATAGATTTATTTTAAGTGGTTAGTCTTATATGATTAAAGCAAGTAAAGTGGGAATTTATGACCACTTTCATCCATAGATTCTAATTTCCCTTAGCCAGATGTGAAAGCAAGTTCTCTCTAGGTGAAATTAGGAAAATTTTGGTACAAGGTATAAGAGAATATTTTCAAGTAGAATGTACTAATAATAAATAGATAACCTATTAGGATGTTATCAATAATGTTTTGGACTTCTAAACTGTCAGCATTAAACATCAACTAAAAACATATTATCCTCCTATTATAGTTAGTGAAGTAGCTTCTATCTTAGATGACCCATAATGAAGAGTGGCTAAGCCGAAATTAAACAAAAAGGATTGAAATGTTGTAGGAGATGGTCTTACTGAATTGGTACATGAAGCTATTATTTGTTAGGTCCCTATAATACTAGTGTATTCCCCTTATTGTTATTATTAGTGTAGTCCCCTATTGTTATTGTTGTTCATATGTATACCCTATGTTGTTATTGTTTTTCCCTATACAATCCCACTATTGTTATTGTTGTGCCCTTACATTATTATTGTTATGTAGGACACCTTTGCTCCAGTAGAAAGGTACTCATCCATCAGGTGAATTCTAGCAATGTTAGCACATATTCGGTGGAAGATCCACCAGATGGATGTGAAGACAACATTCATAAGGGGATTTATTGAGTAAGATTTGTCTATTGAGCATTTGGAGGTGTTTGAGACCTTTGACACAGAGTCACATGTGTGCAGGATGAAGTGAGTGTTGTATGTGCTCAAGGAAACAACATGTTCTTGGTATACAAGGATCGAAAGTTATATCACTATTTTGGCTTTCACCAAAAGTGAAGCAGATGCAAACCTTTATCACATTGTGTTAGAATGTAAACTATTGATTATTGTGTTATATGTCGATAAATTGATCCTTATTGGTGATGAGCATCTTATGATATCTTTCAAGGAGGATATTGAAAGGCAGTTTGAGATGAATTACATGGGACTCGTGCATTATTTCCTCGGTTTGGAAGTATGGAAAAGATATGGGAAACTGTTTGTCTCTCAGGGAAAGTATGATGACCATATACTAAAGAATTTTTTGATGGGGAGTAGAAAACCCATGGACACTACTCTAGGAGGTAACTGGGGGAAAGAGGATGCCACTTCAGGTGAGGAAGTGGAGGATACAATTTGCAGGTATATTGTGGGCTCACTTATGTATTTGTTGAACAAATGACTAGACATGTGTTTTGCAGTTAACCATCTTATTCAAGTCATGGTTAATCCAAAAAAACTATGTTTAAAGGAAACAATGCATGTGTTGAGATACCTAAAAGGCACTACTTAGTTTGGTATTTGCGAGATATATATAGAGGGAGTGAAGCTGCAACACTTAATAGATGTAGATTTAGCAAGGAGTGCATTATAAAAAAAGAGCACAACAAGAAGAATTTTCATTTTTGGGTCAACAATAGTTTCTTGGTACAACAGAAAGCAGATATTTATGGCACTCAACTTAGTAGAAGTAGAGTACATGGTTGTAATTAAAGCAACATGTAAGGTTATATAGATGAGAAAGATTATTGTTGTGTTATTTAGTGAGAAGATGGATCCTATAGTGATTTACTGTGACAATCATAGTTGTATCGAAATCTCTAAGAATATAATATTTCATGATTGATCCAAGCATATCGACATCCGGTATCACCATATATGGGATTGTGTGTAAAGGCGGAATATGTTGTTGTAGTACATTCCGATAGATGAATAAGATGCAGATATTTTGACAAAGGCCTTGCCAAGAAGAAAATTTTAGTTCTATAGAAGCATAATCCAGGTGTTTGATAATCCCTTTCTTACTAAGATGGAGTCTTGAAAATGAAGCTAAAATTTCCTAATTTACTTTTCCATTAGTTAAATTAGGATAAATTCAAATTTCAATTTCAACGTAATAGTTGGAGGTAGTTAAATGAAGTGACATGGCTCCTGTCACTCAGTTAACTAAGTAAATTCAAGTTGGAGACACATGAATTAAATTCTACATGATTCATTGTTAATTCATAGCAATGTATTTTAGTTAATTTGAGTTATTGTTAATGTAAATAGTTCTCACTATCGGTAGAACTAGTGAAGGTATAGTTAAGGGTGTGTAACTTTCTTCACACTAAGTGATCATATAGTTATTTGATCAATAAAAAAATAAAGAAAATTCATGCAGACAATTTGAGTTACCCTATTGATATTTGAGTTCAAAGGAAGTGTACTATCAGTTGTAAACTATTCCAAGTTGTACAGGGCATGCATGTATTCAGAGAAGGACTTAGAGGAATTGCGAAATCCAGATTGAGGATTTTCCTAAATAATAGGGGGTTAATTCCTTGAGGAATAGTGCAAGGAAATAGGAGCTTATAGGCTTGAAATTTTTTCCAATATCAGTCAGTCAGGAAAATGATAGAAGATACAGGTACAGGTTGAGTTCAAGCTTGAGCAGAGCATATTGTATTCATCCATATTCATTGATTAATGCAATAGATATAGTAAGAGGTTTTGAGCAGTTTATTTTGCCTAGAAAAATATCTATATATGTGTTTTGAATATATATGCAAGTTAATTATTGATGTTCTCGATCGTGAATTTACTTCAACAGATCATTTGAGTAGCTTCTAGTCTTGTGATTTAGAAAATTTCATGAGCAGTTTAGAATCTACACATTAATCTCTACAAGTCCAAAGTCACAAGCCCTTTGATTTAATTATGAGGGTTTATTTATAAAAAATGAGGTGACTCTCCACCTCCCTAGTGAATCTTAAACTTCCCTCATGACTCTTAAGCTACTAGTATGACTTTTCAAATTCGTAAGTGACTTTTCAACTTCTACATGACTCTAGAGTTTTCTAGTGACTTTTCATATTCCATGTGGGACCTTTGGGCTTCCACACATTTTACATGTTATCATTTTGAAATCACCATAATTACATTTCCACAAATTATGTGGAAAAATACATTGACACATAAGAATTTGTAATGACACTTTGAGAAGCCATGACTTCACGATAGTGACATAAGATTCCAATTCATTAATGTTAATATTTTCTCCTTACTACTATGACTTTGAATTATTCATGATGGATATTTAATTGTACTTCAAATTTACCCTCCAAATGGTTTAGATGAGTGTCAGAACCTTCCAAGTCATCATGTGTTTCCATGCATGTCTTTGTCCTGGTCCAAGATTCCTTCATGTCTTTCATGATAGTTCTTCCTTTTCCTCCTTTTTTCCAAGAACTCTTTTATAGCCTCTCCTTGATAATATCCCTTGAGAATCACCTTGCCATGTTGAAATGATAGCATATGCAAATAAAGTCCACTCATCATAAGCCAACATCATTCTAGCAACCACCTATTATACCTTTTCTTATTCTTCGAAGATGTTGGTTGTTATGAGGAAATAGGTGAGGGTATTAAGAGAAGAAGGTTGAGAATTGTGCATTTTAGGACTCTAGGGACTCAACGCTGACTACATTATCCTCTGAAATGGTGCAATGCATAATTAGGGAAAGCTTATTCAAGATCCTTCACAGTGGGGAAGTCTAGGAGACAAGATGATGAAATTTCTAACTAAAGATATGCAGTAAAAAATTCTCAAGGAAGAGGAGGTAGATATTTTTTAGTTGAGCATCTCAAGGGATGAGGTATGACCCTAATGTCCACTGAAACTACACAATGCATAGTAGGAGGCAAGCCATGACAAGGTATTATGCAGTGGGGAGTTGCAGTCAACCATTAGGGAAATTTTGAGGTCTAAAATGTGTCTTCTAAGGAAATTATAAAATAATGGTGGAAATAATAAAATAATATTATATTGCATCATCAAATTTTAGAGGGGAAAAATAAAAAAACTACCTTTTCAACTCGTATTTTCAACTTATTTCCCTTTTGGTTTACTAACATTTCAAGAAACAACACTAACTAGATGCATAATTTTATTCCCCATCCAAGGTGTACCCATGTTGCATACTTTTGATGAACCTTTCTACATGAAAAAAATAGAAATACATGAAAAAACATGTTTGCAATTAAATTTTTTCATGTATTTCTCATTTTACATGCAGCGGGGTCCATTGAAAGTATGCAACATGGGTACTCCTTAGATGAGAAAACAAATTTTGTATCCAATGAGTACTCTCACTTTAATTTTAGTAAAACCTTAAGGAAATAAGTTGAAAATATGAGTTGAAAAATTAGTTTTGTTATTTTATTATTTTTTAATGCTTTCACTTTTTTACTCCAAAAATGGTGAATTATCCCCCATGGTTTACACTATCATCTTGAATCCTATTGGCACTTATAAATTTTAATTTGGTTGTACATTTCTTTTAGAAGGCCCATTTTAGACCTCAAAATTCCCCTAATGAAGAGGAACCAAACTAGCCATTGTAATTATGCAATGCATAGTGATTGAGGGACAAACTCATTGAATTATGAAATTGAGAATTTCAATGACATAGAGGTGATTTTTCTCACTAAAATTATAAAATGTGTAATGGGAGGCCCACTATATGAAGGGATTCCATAATTGGGCACTTTACGGAGATAGGGAGGTAAGGTTGCACAATGTAACTACGCAATGTGAAGTATATGAAGAGGAGACTTGGGAGACTACATTGTTGGGAACTTGAGTTACACAGGGAGGCTCCATTTTCCACTGCAATTCATAATCCATGGCAAGCTAGGACAATGTACTATGCACTTGATAGGGTTAAGCAGTCAAAGTGATGGTCCAAACTTCAAGGTTTCTTTGTGTACATTTGAGGAAGATTATTCTATTGGAATGCATATTATTTAGTTCCAATAGGCATAGGATGCTTCACTATTACTTAAGACCAAGCAACGGAAATTTTCAAGAGGGAAAAAAGTTTTCAAGTTGCACAGATTATGAAAGCTCTAAAAAATGGCTAAGTGTGGGATCAGTGAGACAAGAGAGACAAAGATATAAAAACAAGTCCTAAAATAGTGATCTCACACTCATATAACATTAACACAAGCCAATATAATTCACAATAACAAAATCAATTTTCATACCTTCAAGTGATAGGAAAGCGACACTTATTTATAAGTGCGACATTTAAAACATAACTTTGCGACACTTAGAATACAAGGTACGACACAAGAGTCGACTATGGACATAAAGTGAGATAACATATGGGAGAGTGTCTAGTGGAAATTCTTATGACATATATTATTCACTAATGTAGTAGAGTGCACTATATTTGCCTCTAGTGGTGCGCTAAGGTGAAATACATGCAAGACTACAAAAAACTAAAATTACACTTGCGAGAATAAGGAAAAATGAAAACCACACTTCCAAAAGCTAAATAAAGTGAAAGCAATGCATACTAAAGTGGAGAGAAAAGAAAAATTATACTTTTCAAAATGAAAGCAAGAAAATAGTATAGTTGTGAAAATGAAAGCGACACTTGTGAAAGAAAAAGGTGTGCAAAAGTGACAGTTGAGAAGGCTCACTAGAATGATGATACAATTGTCACTAAGAGTGAGGGAGGCTTTCAAATAATGTGATGCACTGATTGTCACCATCGATTTCACATTCACTTCCCCTATCAACTAAGCAAGCACTATCCTTAGGGACTACACAATGTTTAAAATTTGTGCAATGTCTACCACTAAATACTGTGTAATCACTATTACCAAAGACTGTGCAGGCTTTGTTTTACAAGATTTTGAAATGTCTATATTCAAAAGATAGACATAGAATATTGATATTACTAGAGTAAAGTTTGTTTTTGAAAACATCAAAGGCTTAGCATGTGTAAGAAAGTGGTTGAATCAACAATTAGAATATTACAAGAAAATTATCAACCAATCATGAAGTGACCATGAAGAACTTGGGATGAAAAGTCATAAGATCAAGAGGAGGCTCCAAAATTCAGGATGTAGGAAAAAATTTGGAGGGTGTTTCTCACAGTGACAACACATGGGTTCGATAGTATGCATAAAATTTGGCACGAATTATGGTGAAACAAATTTGGGTGCAACAAAAAACGCAAAAAAAGGACGCAAATTTGGATGAAAAAAGGAGGCAAACTTGGATATAAAATAACATGAAAAATTTGATGTAAATGTGGAAAAAAACATGGGTGCAATAGTGGGCACAAAATTAGATGCAAAAGTGTATGCAACAAAAGTGGATGAAAAATGAGATGCAAAACCTGACGTAAAATTGCATGCAAGAGGGGATGAAAAAATACACAATATTCTGCAAACTTGGAAACAAAGGAGGATTCAAATGTGGATGCGAAATTGGAAGAAAATGTGGGTTGAAACCGTAGGCGCATGATATGGAAAAAAATTTTACACAACAAAATTGGATGTAACAACAAACACAAAAAAAATATGTAAACTTAGATGTAAAAAAAGATGCAAAAAGGGATCTAAAAATGGATGCAAACATGGGACCAATAGGCGAAACAAAATTGGATGCAATGGAAGTAGATGCAAAAGTAGATACAAAATGAGACACAAAACCCAATGCATAAACCTGTTAAACACACACATGGTGGGTCAAGAAACTAAAACACACAAATAGGAAAGATAGGCATTCGTTGCTTATTACCATTGATATAATGTACATTTATAATACAATGATGTGGCCCTTGGATTCATCTTCCAAGGTCACTTGGACTCTTTTGTGACTCTTTACCTTCCACACCTTCCCATAGAGGATTAGGTGTTCAACAAAACCTGACACAAAATTGGATGCAAAAAGAGATGCAAAATTTGATCCAAATAATGGATGCAAAATAGGATGTGAACATGGATGCCAAATTGGAAGAAAACATGTATACAACAGTAAATGAAAAACATGGTGCAAATTATGGCATAACAAAAGTGGATGTAATGATAGCTGCGAAAAAAAAAGACAAAATTTGATGCAAACTAAGATGTAAAAATAGATGCATAGTGGGCGTAAACATGGGTGAAATAGTGGATGGAAAATTGGATGCAAAAGTAGATGCAAGAAAAGTTGATGAAAAAGTAGATGCAAAACAAGACACAAAACCCGATGCAAATTTCGATGCAAAAGTGGATAAAAAAGGGATACAAAAATAGATATAAAATTCGATGAAAACGTAGACAGAAATGAGGATGCAAACGTCGATGCAAAATTAGAAACAAAAGAGGATGCAAAGGGAGGTGCCAAGCTAGGCACAAATTGTGGCACAAGAAAATTGGATGCAATAGTCAACACAATAATATATGTGCAAGAAGATGTAAATATGTATGAAAAACAAGATGCAAAAGTGGATGCAACGAAAGTAGATGCAAAACTCGACACAAACATTTATGAAAAACATGTTGCAAATGGGATGCAAAAAAGATTGTGACAATGGATCCAAAAAATGATTAAAAAAAGATGAAAAATTTGATGCAAGTGCAGGCACAAAAACTTGATGGAAAAGAGGATGAAAAAGTAGGTGAAATAAAATTATGTGGCAAACTTGATGCAAAACTTGGAATAGAACCTCGTGCAAAGGATGACACAAAACTTGTCATAAAACATGGTGCAAACCCTGGTGCAAAACCTATTGCAATACTGAGGTGATAAACCTGGCATAAGGATTTTTGAAAAACTTGGTGTAAATATTGCATCAAGGTTTGCACCATATTTGATAAATTTATGCAAATAACACCAAAAATGGGCTCTAGATGCAAAAATAGAAGAAAAAATGGATGCTACTCAGAAGGTTCTTTGTAATGTTCCCCTTGAAAATGAAGGATTTTATTTTCAAGAAATACCAATAATTAAAAACAATAATGTTTTATTAAAAATCATAAATACTTATAGCTATGAAATATTCAATTTGTATTTCAAATATTTTAGCCATTATTTAATTTTGAAAAAAAACCAAAATAAATTCGTGATGAAATTATTATTAGTTTCTAATACTCTTGGAAACCATGCCCACTTGATGCAATAATTCAATTAGAGGTGATTTATCTACTAGTAAAAAATGATGAAATTAATGACTAGGGGACTAAAAAAGTTAGTCATCATAGATTTTCCAATTGAAATACTACAAAAAATGAGAAATATTAAGTGACCCAACTAAAAACTACTAACATAAATGACTAATTTAGTCTCGTGTTAAAATATATCACTAGCTAGTAACTAATACAACTAAAAATGACTAGTGTGAACGACTAATTTAGCCTAGGAAAAAAATATGGCTACCTAATAAGAACTAAAATAATATGAATGAATTGCTTATGTTAGTCATTTTAATTGTGTCACTTCAATAATCTAAACTTACGGAAGATAGGGGATTCCAAAGCTATTATATATTGTGTTAGCACCTAATTTGAACCTTAGGCTGAAAGAAGGAAAATCAGGGTAACGTCAAACCATGCTCAGCCTTGTAGCTAGCCCTACAAGGTCAGGAGAGGGCTCTCTCCAGGAAAAATATTCAATGAAGTACAATTGTAAACTGATATTAGGCTAGGTATAATGATGGGAAATGTTTTTTATAAATTTCAAGGGTTGTATGGAACAGATGGGGCAGTTTGAATGTGGGGAATTAAATTAGAGATACAGGGTATTTCATGGGGCAAGGTAGGCATGAATTTTAGCAATTTAATTTAAATAATGATGGAGGGTGAAAGATTGACGAGGATTTGAAAAGGGCATAGGGGATGGATCCTTTTCAAACAGCAAAAAACATCAAATATCGAATGATTTCCCAAGGCAGAGAATTCTACAATGGATTCTACCTATCTATCTTGAAAGAATTCAACTAGAAAATGTGAATGAATCAGTGGTAAACATAACATTTAACATATGAAAACAAAGGAAAGAACAATGTAAAAATTCATACCACAGGGATCGCACAAATCAGAGCTGCATATCTTTATTAATTCCCTGTCAAACTATTAAAAATGGAGCGCAGAGCATCCTGAGTGTTTTCCCAATTATTCCACACTATATTCCCCTTTACTCAAATGATTCAGAACTACATTAAATATACAAAATTTGAGGGAGAGTAGATCCACAGAAAAAGGGAGTTGTTTTACCAGCTGAGAAATTGAAATTTGATCATAGAAAGAAGACCAGAAATTTGCCTCTGAAAAGAAGGAGAAACAACACATTTTGAACATATGGATAGTTTTGCTGTTATAACGAATGAAGAAAATAGGAAATCTGAAGAACAGATCCCTATTTTATCGCTGTTGTAGAACTCTCTGTTTTCATATTTAGCTCTCAGCCTTTGACTATTTCTTTTTCTTTTTTGAAAATACCATATATGGTGATAAATGTCTTTTGAAACCAACAAAAATGAAATTATGCCTTTTATGGAAAAAGAGCAAAAAGAAGGATGGTGGGCCCGAATCGCAATCCGAATCGGAAGAAGGGAGGGGTGTAATGAAACGATGAGATTGGATATGGGCGATGCGATAGTGTATAAGGGAAATGGGAGGAATCGCAATCACAAATCGGGAGGGGAGCGGATGTGTTACACAATAGAGCGATGCGATAGAAACATTGCGATGCGATTGGAAGAAATGTGATGGAGTAATATAATAGAGGTGCGGGGATAAGTGAGGTCCAATGGAGAAATCCCTTTGAAACGAATAAACATCAGTTTTCCAATTTTACAAAGGAAAAACCATTTATTCATTGAAAAGGTGGAAGGGTTTTAAGGTGGGACCCAGGGGTAATCGCAATTGGAATCAGAAGGGGAATAGGGGAAAAGTACTTTTAGAAAATGCTGATTGCGATTGGAGCGATGTGCGATCAATTGTATCAGAGGAAGGGAGTGCAAAGGTTTAAATATGGTGGAGTGAAAATATGCGATGCGATGGGGGAAAGGCCGATGCGATGAGGAGTGGGAGAAATCCCTTTGAAAACTCGTATAAAATGAAATTTCCGCTTTACATAGGAAAAGACCATTTTTCATTGAAAAGGCGGAAGACTTCATCGTGGGACCGGGGGTCATCGCAATCGAAAATCGTGAGGGGAGTGGAGCGGTTTTACTCTTATGAAAATCTCCGATTGCGATTTTGCGATGGCTTGTGAGCCGTCTAATCGGATGGGTGGATCGACGGTGGAGATGTAATCGGGGGAGCGCGTTGGGAGTCAATCGCATCGGAAAAATTCAAAGGAGCGGGAGTAAAGTGTTATGGGAAAAAATCACCGATTGCGATTGCGCGATGGCTTGTGAGTTGTCCGATCGAATGGGCAGATCGATGGCGGAGATGTAATTGGGCGGGTTCAATTGCATCGGAGAAATTCAAAGGAGCGGGGACACAATGGGAGTGCCACAAAGTTGCAATGCGATCAACTGGATGTGGGCCATCGGATTGTTGATCAGATAAACAGTTAGGATGTAATCGGGCAGGGTCAATCAGAAGTTCCAATTTAAATGGTTCGATTGGATCGGAGGAGGAAAATTGCGATTAATCGCATCAAAATTTTTACAATCAGGAAGCGTCGATTAGAGGGGGTCAATAGAGATGTGATCGGATCAAAGAGAAGGGGATTTTATAATGAAAAAATTTAAAATTATGTTATAAATTTTAAGGGGAAAAATGAGGGAAAGGGGTAAGGTTAAACTATATGGGACCTTTATTCACTTAGGCATAATTTTCAATCCAGGAGTCAGTTTTGAGAGTATAATATACCGTTGGAAAGCTCTTTCCAGGCTCTTTCTAATGGACATACTTAGAACATTATTTTACACTAAAAATGCTGTGGAAAACACCTTTTAAAGGCAAGGAGGTGGCTCGGTGGAGATAGCAGCTTCTGAAGTGTGACTTATTACATATGATGACATAAAATTACATAAAAGATGATAATAAAAGAGAAGTACCATGTTTCTCACCTCAAAATAGAGTTTTGAGCGGAAAATTACATCAAGCTCAATAGAACAATTCTTTGATCTTTCCGGATACTGTGCCTCTGAGTTTATTTGTCCTCCTCATGATCTTGTTGATATTTATTGACACTTGACTCATAAATTTGACCGTGATGAGAGCCTAGAACCTAATGAGACCAACCCTATGACCTAATAATGTGAATTACAAGGTGAAAGTGAATCATAACTGAATACCATAGAGAGGAGAATCAACAAGTTTCACATGAGGGAAAACTGATGAAAGATCACTACCATCAATGAATCCATGACCTACTGGAATGATGAAAATTTATGGTATGGGACTCCTAATATGCAAATTCAAAAGAGAAAATTTGATCACTAA
The DNA here is from genome assembly GCA_034641835.2 of Pinus albicaulis. NCBI lineage: Eukaryota > Viridiplantae > Streptophyta > Pinopsida > Pinales > Pinaceae > Pinus > Pinus albicaulis. The sequence goes on from CM076579.1 coordinate 1,220,056,631, forward strand.
TGGCAGTATGACAAAACTGACACTAACATTGGCTCCAATGGGGATGGTAGCTCCTTGGAGGTGCCAAGAACAATGTAGACCTAGTAGCCTTATCCATTGGGCATGGAATCAATAGCTGAAAACCAAACTGAATATTGAAAGAAACTCAACAAACAAACTCAAAAGTGACTAAAAGCTAACCAAGACAAAACTTAACATTTGAAGATTGATGGCAGTACATGACCAAGACATGAGGGTTTCAAATCCTGATGATAACCACCTGTGTTTCTTGAAAGCCAATGTACCATCAGGCTATATCAAAATGCCAATGTAACCAATCAAGAAGATGCCTCCTTGATTGATTCTCTTGATCATATCGTCTGGACAACAATAGATACTTTCATTTAGGCATCCAAAAACATAGTTGACCATGATCTCCTTCATCACTGAATACTGCAATAATTACCTTCACTGTTGACTGCAATACATTTTCCACTAGATCTTGAAAAACATGAAGATTTACCTCCTGCTAACATAGAAGAAACAAGGTGTCCTTTTCTCTTGATTCTGATCTCTTTTCATAATGTGTCTCAGTATGAGTGTGTTCCTGGTATTCAAAAAATTCTAAACAAGTAGGTGAGCAGATTTCCTCTTGACAAAACATTTCAAAACATGAGACATAGGAAGAATAATCGGAACGGCAGTTTTGAATGCTCTGATCTTCTGTAGTTTGAATATATTGTTGATCATCTTCATATGATATGACAACCAAGTTGTCATGTTTCTTATCACATTCATCGATCATAAGAGAAGAAACTTCAGATGGTTCTTGAAACCCAAAACTGACATTTCTATCATGTACCAAAGATTCATCCAAAGAAAATTTTTCACTTACTTGAACAAAGATCTCATCTTGTTTTTCATAGAGGGAATGGATTACCTCCTGGTGAAGATTTTGTTCTAGTAGGATGAGAACACTTAGGTCGATAACCCTGTTTTCTTCATTTGAGGTGACCTTAACAATATAACTCTAATTTGTGGGATCTGGAACAACATACTCTTTATCATCATATTTTAAATCTAGATCTGGTTCAATTTTATCACTATTTGAGACTGGGACATCATTTTCTTGCATACCATCCTTTGCGTCAATCAACCCTGAGATAAAACCTTGTCTTCCATCATTTTTAGCTATACAAGGATCTTCAGCCTGCTGATCTTGATAAGTATCCTCTAAGATTTCTGTACGCTGCTGAAATGGATTTTCATATAGTGCTTCCATGATTTCTTCGTCCATGAATTCATCATCTCCATAAAAATTCTCCAGATTTTCAATGAAACTATTAACATGTTTACAACAATTCTGTACTAATATTAAAGATGGACAAGATTCTTTGTACCTTTCAAAGAATATTGTATGAAAATATTTTAAACAATAAATACAGGTAGGTGTCAAAATTTCATACCAAGATCGTGCTTCATCTTCTAGAGTAGCCATGAACATCTTCATCAAGCAATCTTCAGGAAAATCAATCTTTAATCTATGCACATGGATGTGAAATTTCACCATATGAAGAGTAGCATCATTACCTTTCACATTTTTGAACAAAGGAAAATTCCTTAGCCAATCTACCTTTGGCATTTTATTTGGGAAACCTAGAATGTGATCTCGGCTCATGGGAGCATACCTTCTTGCAACACTTTCCATCTTAAAACAAAAATCTTAAAGCTACTGATCTTTCTGCAGTGGAGTCACCATGAAGTGTTGATTTCTGGATCTTTCAGTGAATGGAGTCGCCAGGTGAATAATTCAGCCTTCATATGTATCCAATTGTTCTTCACCATCAACAGTCAGATCTAAACTTTGTCGTTCTTTACCGGGGAAGACATGATCCTTGTTCCCTAGTGGAGTTGCCAGAAATGTTAGCACCTAATTTGAACCTTACGCTGAAAGAAGGCAAATCAGGGTACCCTCAAACCACGCTCAGCCTTGTAGCTAGTCGTACAAGGTTAGGAGAGGGCTCTCTCTAGGAAAAATATTCAATGAAGTACAACTATAAACTAATATTAGGCTAGGTATAATGATGGGAAATTTTTTTTATAAATTTCAAGGGTTGTATGGAACAGATGGGGCAGTTTGAATCTGGGGAATTAAATCAGAGATACAGGGTATTTCATGGGGCAAGGTAGGTATAAATTTTAATAATTTAATTTAAATAATTATGGAGGGTGAAAGACTGGTGAGGAGCTGAAAAGGGCATAGGGGATGGATCCTTTTCAAACAGCAGAAAACATCAAATATAGAATGATTTCCCAAGGCAGAGCATTATACAATGGATTCTACCTATCTATCTTGAAAGAATTCAACCAGAAAATGTGAATGAGTGGTAAAAACAACATTTAACATATGAAAAGGAAGGAAACAACAATGTCAAAATTTATACCACAAGGATCCCACGAATCAGAGCTGCATATACTTATTAATTCCCTATCAAACTGTTACAAATGGAGTGCAGAGCATCCTGAGTGTTTTCTCAATTATTCCACATTATATTCCCCTTTACTCAAATGATTCAGAACTACATTAAATATACAAAATTTAAGGGGGAGTAGATCCATAGAAAAAGGGATCTGTTTTACCAGCACAGAAAATAAATTCCGATCATAGAAAGAAGACGAGAAATTTTCCTGTGAAAAGAAGGAGCAACAACACATTTTGAACATTTGGATAGTATTACTGTTATACCGAATGAAGAAAATAGGAAATCTGAAGAACATATCCCTATTTTATCGCTTCTGTAGAAGTCTCTATTTTCATATTTAGCTCTTGGCCTTTGACTATTTCTTTTTATCTTTTGAAAATCCCATATATGCTGATAAATGCCTTTTGAAACCAACAAAAATGAAATTATGCCTTTTATGGACAAAGAGCGAAAAGAAGGATGGTGGACGCAAATCTCAATCGGAATTGGAAGAGGGGAGGGGTGTAATTAAATGATGCGATTGGATATGGGCGATGTGATATTGTATAAGGGAAATGGGAGGAATCACAATCAAAAATTGGGAGGGGAGCGGATGTGTTACACAATAGAGCAATGCGTTTGGAAGAAATGTGACGGAGTAATATAATAGAGGTGTGGGGATAAGTGACGTCCAATGGAGAAATCCATTTGAAATGAATAAACATGAGTTTTCCAATTTTACAAAGGAAAAACCATTTATTCATTGAAAAGGTGGAAGGGTTTTAAGGTGGGACCCGAGGGTAATCGCAATCAGAATTGGAAGGGGAACGGGGGCAAAGTACTTGTATAAAATGTTAATTGCGATTGGAGCGATGTGCCATCAATCGCATCGGAGGAAGGGAGTGTGGAGGTTTAAATATGGTGGAGTGAAAATAAGTGATGCAATGGGGGAAAGGTAAATGCAATGAGGAATGGGAGAAATCCCTTAAAAAACTCGTATAAAATGAAATTTCCATTTTACATAGGAAAAGACCATTTTTCATTGAAAAGGTGGAATACTTCATGGTGGGACCGGGGGTCATTGCAATCGGAAATCGGGAGGGGAGTGGAGTGGTTTTACTCTTATGAAAATCGCCGATTGCGATTGTGCAATGGCTTGTGAATCGTCTGATCGGATGGGCGGATCGATGGCGGAGATGTAATCGGGGGAGCGCGTTGAGAGTCAATCGCATTGTAAAAATTCAAAGGAGCGGGAGTAAAGTGTTATGGGAAAAAATCGTCGATCACGATTGCGCGATGGCTTGTGAGCCGTCCGATCGAATGGGTGGATTGACGGTGGAGATGTAATCGGGTGGGCTCAATCGCATCGAAAAAATTAAAAGGAGTAAGGACACAATGGGAGCACCACGAACTTGCGATGTGATCGAGTGGATGTGGGTCGTTGGATCATTGATCGGATCAATGGTCAGGATGTAATCGGGCGAGGTCAATCGGAAGTTGCAATTTAAATGGTCTGATTGGATTGGAGGAGGAAACTTGCAATTAATCGCATCGGGGGTTTTACAATCGGGAAGGGTCGATCGGAGGGGGTCAATAGAGATGCGATCAGATCAAAGAAAAGGGGTTTTTATAATGAAAATTTTTAAAATTATGTTATAAAGTTTAAGGGGAAAAATGAGGGAAAGGGGTAAGGTTAAACTATATGGGACCTTTATTCACTTAGGCATAATTTTCAATCCAGGAGTCAGTTTCAAGAGTATAATATACCGTTGGAAATCTCTTTCTGGGCTCTTTCTGATGGACATACTTAGAACATTATTTAACACTAAAAACGCTATGGAAAACACCTTTGAAGGGCAGGGAGGTGGCTTGGTGGAGATAGCAGCTACTGAAGTGCGATTTATTACATATGATGACATAAAATTACATAAAAGATGATAATAAAAGTAAAGTACCATGTTTTTCACCTCAAAATAGGGTTCTGAGGTGAAAATTACACCAAGCTCAATAGAACAATTCTTTGATCTTTCCAGATACTGTGCCTCTAAGTTTATTTGTCCTCCTCATTATCTTGTTGATATTTATTGACACTTGAGTCATAAATTTGACCATGATGAGAGCCTAGAACCTAATGGGACCAACCCTATGACCTAATAATGTGAATTACAAGGTGAAAGTGACTCATGACTGAAGACCGTAGAGAGGAGAATCAGTAAGTTTCACATGAGGGAAAACTGATGAAAGATCACTACCATCAATGAATCCATGACCTACTGGAATGATGAAAATTGATGGTATGGGACTCCTAATATGCAAATGAAAAAGAGAAAATTTGATCACTAATGGCAGTATGACAAAACTGACACTAACATATTGGATGAATGGTTATACTTGCTTAAACATGTATTTATTGGATTAGTGGATAATTAGAGTTATGGAGATGATTAGAACCTTTAGGGTTATATCCTTTTATCACATTCACAGTGAATTACATTCAAAGGTTGATAGATTATCCAAAATGGGAGTGATGTTATAGTTGTGTCAAATACATTATGAAAAATACCTGCAAGTATAAGTGTTGGTTAATTATTTGAAGAAACATTTCCTTTAATAATGAGAAAATTTTAAATAATTATAACAGTTATAACCATACACTGAGATTTCAGTCATATTTAATAACAAATAGATCAAAAAATATAACCTTAAATGAAGAAGTAGGCATAAATAATACTAAAAGAGTTTATCACAATATCAAAATACGAAATAGTAGAACAAATTCAAAACCCAATACTCTTCACTTATATTAATTACCCATATTCAATTAAATGTGGAGGACATATATGTGTATATATGTATAAATAAAAATAAAAAATATACATAGAAAAAAAATCAAAATAAAATTGTCCATAAACAACTTTTAACTTTGAAACTCATTATCTTGTTTATCCATAAACACCTTGAAACTTCAAACTTGCCATATTTGTCAAAGATTCATGTCTAGAAATCTTTATTTTAGTTTACATGTGATTCCCTTTTACAAATATTTTAAGCCAAGTTCTTTGAAATGGAGGGAGTAGGTGATTTTTTATGATTTTATTTTCTTTTATATACAAAATTTCTTTCCTCATTTATCAGGAAAATAAAAATCAAAGATATCACAAATCGTTTTCATAACTTTTTAAAAATAGGGAAATGCTGGGATGGCAGGGGTTTGCATTAGTTTATGGAAAAATCCTACATTGTAGATGAATATTCTGGCAGAGTTTGCAGAAGTTTTGTTGCAAGCTTCATTCTCACTGAAATACGATTTGACTGTATTTGTTGGAACACATTTAAAGATTCAAATAAAAAACTCTTCAAATGAGTAGGAAGAAGTATTTTCTGCAACCCTTTGAATTGGACGAGAGAACATAATTTACAAATTCTTCAAGGAACCCAAAGGAAATTGATTTAGAGAAAAAACGAAATTTCTCATGAGGTTTATGTATTGAAAAACCTTAAAACAAAGTAATACGAGAATTTTTTCTTTGAAATCCTAAAAATGATGTGAATTTATTAATAGGATGAAATTAAAGAGGTTGTGGAAATATTGTAGGAGGAAAGGAAATTACTAGTCATAATTGTGTTTTTTAAACCAACGATTGTAAATTATTATATGAAAATTTTTAGTTGTTGAAGAAAAAATTATTTATTATAAACCCATAATGTTTGCAAATTGCCTAATGTTTCTAGGATAAGGCAATGTCCAATATAGTTAATATCATTTTTTAGCAACAAAAAGTTCCCTAATTAACTAAAATACAAGAGAGTAATTATTTAGAGGAAAGCCTAAGAGTTTCCCAACATATATTGTGTGGAAATAACAATAATGGGATCTAACGGAAGCCTCGTATCAGAGAAGTTCATTCAAGGTACAAGTAGGCGATTTTATTGTTGACACCCAATTCTGTTAGAGGATTCAAGGTTCCTAACATTAGTTGTAACTAAGTTGATATTTGTTTCTCTATGGGGCTTTGGTGGGAAAGAACTAATCACCCCAAACAATACATGATCTCCCTGCATATGGCAATTTGAATAGTCTCAATTTTCATGGATACCACAGATGTCAGGATTACATCTTTAGGGGTTTTGTGAAGCACTCAAGTAGTTTGCAATAGTTTATTTATTGTGGACATCTCTATGTTCATCACCTTCATCTACAAAGGTTACATTCTATTTGGTAGAGATTCTTATAGTTTCCATATCACCAATCACCTAAAGACTTTGATGCTTCAAATTGCTCATTTTCTTTCAATATTTTCCTTAGTTGTTGGAAACTCCCTTCACTAAGAATCTTATCATTAACATCCACTTTACTCTTATTTATCTCTATATCATAATTTTTAACTAGAAGTCTGAAAGCCTTCTTGTATTTCCCTAGAGAGATGATAGCAACCTCATCTTCGTCACTTCTAAAAAGGTTCTTATCATTCGTCAAATTTCTAAAAAATATTTTTTCCTCAATATCCTGCTTAAATTTTGTTACATGTGTACAAATACTATTATGTTTCCTATTGTACAACATCTTAGGCTTACACATTATCCTTAGGAGATCATGATTATCTCTTATTGACCCTCGTTGTTTCTTTAAAAAATTATCTACACTGTATATTTCATAGTTTGGTCATTATTGGTTGTTCTATGTCTTCCAACTTTGAATTATTTTTGTAATTCTTTTATCCCTTGAATTCTATTTTAGGTATCTTTACCCTCACCAATAAGAACTTTATCCTTTCAAGTGTAATATTAATCTTCATCATTAGGAACCGCGTTACAAATCTTTGGTGAATATTGTATTGTTGGATTATGATTACCTTGTTTGCTTCCATTCCGCCTTGGAACACAAACAATATTTTTCTCGTATTGGTTATGTTTTTCAGCATCCTCATTATCCTTAGATCATCCAATTCTTTTGTACAACTCCTCTAATTTTGAAAGAGCCCTTTTTTTCCATTCTTTCAATATTTTAAAAGTTTTCTCTTTCTTCTCTTCCAAATTTCACAAAGAATATGCATACTCATTTCCAAAAACTCCTTCCTATTGTTCCATATTTAAACACCCTCAGGGTTGGCAAGAGAGCCATCTCTAATGCCACTGTAATGAACTAGGGTAATGTTTACATCCTAGGGTTTCTTTTTTAGACTAGGGTTTCCAATAGAAATACAACAAAAGTTATTCCTTCATTTATTAACAATTATTTTCTTCATATATATTAACGAAAGTATAAAGACACCATTAAGATAGCAGTCAACTGTAGGAGATTCCATAACTCCACATTAATTGGACTAGATGTCCAGTAACCACATTATAAATATTCCAATAATAATGTTGCTCAATCAAACCAAATCAGACTACAAGAGAAATTTTAACTAAGTGTTTTAACAATTAATTTACCCTACCTTCCTACAAAACTTGGACGATATCTATTAAATTTTTGGGAAAATAAGATAGTCAACTCACCTACTACTCTATTATTTTTTCCCTAAGGTCCTATAGCCCTGCAACCCTCCACCTTGCGACCCTTGGCCTTATGGAATCTACTACTCAACGACCATGTGTTCTATAATCTTGGAATACATTCCCACTATCCAAAGGTCAAGCTCCTCTTTCTATAACAATCAAATTTTCCCTTTTTTCCTTATCTTCCTAGAACACTATTATTTTTTCATAATTTATAGTCCTAGGAGGTTGCATAACCAAATAATTCCAACTCTAAATCATTGTCTTAGATACCACCAAATTTTCCTCAAGAATTACTCTCATTTTTCCTCAAAAATTACAGTTAGATGCATCCATATTTCCACTAAATTCCCTGAGGTTGTCCTTCAAATATACCTAATTTAGATTACCTTAGTTGAATAGGAAGCATCTCAATGAGCCAAATAAATCGGTATTCTCCAATATTTTTTGTGCCATAACAAAATAAGATCTTTAATGCTTAAGCCAAACTAGACTACTCGAATGTTCTATTCTAGAACAAGATAAATGGTGACTAGGTAGGGTGTGATCACCTCCACCAAATTTAGTCAAAGAAGAGATGGTGGTCTTAAAAACGTAAGAGATTTGGCTCAAAGAAAAAAAGAGACGAATTAATCCAAATCAACAATCAAAAGGATTTTAGTCTTTTGTATTTATAGGTTTCCTTGTCGGGGTTTTCTCCCCCTTAATTAATTGAGAGGGGTTCATGGAAACCCCAAATTTTGGCTTTTGTCCTCAGCTACCCCAATACTTTACCCCATTCTTCCCAAACATTGGGTAATTTCTGTTTTCCCCTTTATCAAATACTATACTCTACAGGGATTGATAAGCTACTTCGTCCCTTGGGCAATTAATCCATAGGGGACATTACAAAGACATGTCCTCATGAAAAATGGTTTATTTGGTAGATATAAACTACTTATTTTGGCCATTTATGTAGACTAAAAAATACTTATAAGTAATCTAGAGAATATAATTTCAAGTTGCAAAGCTAAGGTGACACAAGAATTTGAAATGGATATTGAGTCGATGTAACATTTCTCAAGTCTAGATGTGTGTTAAAATATTGGTGAGGTTTTCATTGTGTAGGGAAAATAAATATTTGATACCCTTAAAAATTTTCAAATGATAGATTTTAAACCCATGACAACTTCTATCATACATAATTTGAAGTTGCATCTTAACTTGGGTTCGAGTTTTGTAATTTTTTTTAGTGTATATACAGTTCATTAGATAATTGATGTATCTAATCAATACCAAACTTTACATATTTTTTGTAGTGAATACCTTTAGATATTTAATGGTTGCGCTGATATAGATTTACCAAATAACTAAAAATCATGTGCTCTAATATTTGAAAGGAGCGGTACATTATAGTGTAAGATATGTAAGAGATAGTGAGTTAATGGTACATGTATTCCTGAATTATGATAGGGAAAGATATGAATGTGACAATAAGAGAACTTCTAGGTGTTTCTTCATTTTTGGTTCAAGAGTGACTTCCTGGTTTAGACGGAAGTAGGACTTAGTGGCATTGTGTACGACACACATTCATCACAATTATCACTGCTAGTTGTGAATCCATCTAACTTTGGAAGTTGATTGCATAATTGATAGGAAAGATGTTGGAGCCTACAATGATCTACTATGTCAACTAAAGTATTATCAAAATTTAAGAATATAATATTCCATGACTTCTCCAAGTATATTGACATCAAATATCATTTTGTCAATGTATGGGTTCAGAACGGTGCAATTGCTCTAGAGTATATTTAGACAAATCAACAAGTTGCAATTTTCTTAACTATATCCTTGGCAAAGTGAAAGTTCAAAAAATTTAGGGAGATACTTTGATTAGTGAATAAAACTTTCTTTGGAAAGATATAGTGTTAGAGTGTACCTTGAATAATCTTCTATAGTGTAGGCACATGTGTATCATTCTTGGGAGCTCTTGTGAACATATTAAGACAGTTCAGTTACAACAATTCAAACTATACATGGAGAGTGTAATTCTTCTCTTCTAGGTTCAAAAATATGGTACATTAGAATATTTATAAGAAATTGTTGTTTTATTTCCAACAATCTACCCTCAACAACGTGTATGTGTTAGAAAATTTTCATATCATATTTTAATTTTATTCTAGAAAATTTGCATTTTTGACTTAAATATAAGTTTAGTTGGGTGAGGCATATGCAGTCTATTGACAGGGGAAAAATATCAAGGATATATTTCTCTTGCTAGAACACACTAATTATATACTATCACTCATGCAGAGAAAAGTACAAATCTCAAGATTGTGGCAGATATAGGATTTAAATCTAGCCTTGTAAATGCTAACACAACCACCTTTATATTATAAAAGGTGGAGTGCATAATTTTTTTATAATTAATTTAATTCGATAATGAGTAGTGAATTATTTTGTCCCTTCTTTATTTAGCATATTTGAGTTCAGAATTAATGAGAAAGAATAAAGGTTTCGATATCCCATCTACTAGGTCTCTATTATATATATTCTACAATAAGTGTTTATAGATTATAGCGTCATCAGAGATGAAATCTTGAGGAGATTTCAGTTTTCAACTATCTAGTCTTTTTTAGGAATTATTTTAATGTACAGTTTGTTTACCATCATCTAGAAAATCTAATAGAGTCTTCGACTTTCAGAAATCATGGTTGAGTGAACCAACAACTAAGAAGAGGAATATTTCTAGAAATAGTTGAAGGAACCATGTAGAGGCCGAATTAGTTTCATATAAAGGAAGAGTAGTTGAAGAAATTTTTGAGCAATCAATACGATAAATTTTGGATGGAATTGAAATGAGGCCAACAAATAAAGAAATATATACTAGATTCAAATGGCAATTAATGCCTCCAGCAGAAAACTACTAATCCAATAGTCAGAGAGGAAATAAGGGTTGGATTACAAGGGGTATTCAAGACTCGTCTGACATGTTTCTTCTACTTTCTAGAGGGAAATACTTTAGGAAGAGAGATACAAAGCAACATTCACATAAGACTTGAGGTGAAGATTCACCACTAAAGATATTTTTCTATTATTCTCAATTATTTTTATACTCTTGTTATTCATCTTATAAACTATTTTTCTTCTTCATATTATAGTAAACTATAATTATATTATTCCTTATGCACATGCTTGGAATTTTATGACTTTTCTCGCTTTCGATTTCATATTTGGGTTATTTAAATCTAAAATTTTAGAGAGTAATGGATTTTACTGTGTACAATATTTTGATAAATTCAAGATACTTTAAATATGATGAAGATATTATTCCTTGACCAACTTGATGTGCGGGTTTTCGTCGCTGAAATATAATTAAATTGTTGGATTATTTTCTTGAAATGACTAGCAAAATTTCATTTCTACAACCTATACGTGAATGGGACTTACATCATCTCATAATTTTCTTGTTGTTGTATATTCTTCAACATATTTTATACTTTCATACTTGATATTGCATGTATTTTAGTTTGGGAGAAAGACACTTTATGTGTAGGGTATTTTGTGTGTTTTTCCTATCTACCTACTATCTCTCATTTAATCAATATATACCTTCAAAAAAATCCATTTCCCTATTTTTTATTTCAACTCATTACTAGACGCATTATCATGAGTAACTTGAATCCATAAGCCAGTTTGTTTCCCACCAATCCATTGAGTTTAATTCTCCATAATTTCTCTCCCATATCCTCTTACTATTAAGCTATCAACTATTTTATTTTTCAACGCACTCATTTAATAATTAGTGTCTGTATGCTTCAATTCGAAATCTCTTATGGCAAAGAGTTTTTATTGTGGTCAAATATCACCTTTAGTTAGAGCATTCTTCATACTTCCACTAGATGCCCTGGAATTTTTTCCCAGAAAGGTAGCAACTTGTAATACAACATCTAAGTCGGCATTTTTTTCTCGAACAAGAACTGGTAGATATGTTGAAATTTTAAACTTTATATTAAGGAAAAAATGTTGTAGCAACTACTCTCAATAGAGTTGCATAAGGTGGTATTATTACATATACTGGTAGATAAAATATGGCTTGAACCCTACCAAAAAATTTCTAATTCAAGAAAATTCATATACAAAATTTCAAGGAAGAACTCAAAGGTGTAAATTATACAAAAAATTCCTAAAAGCCTTACTTTCCTAAAAAATGTAAAGAACTAACTCAGGATAGGGTTTGATGGAACGGGGGTTCCTAGCCCCAATTTTGTCCAGTTTTGTAATATTTTTGTATAGGGGTTTGTTGGAAAACCTTAAATCCGAATCTCGGTCAGGACCCCTCAAGCCAATAGGGTTTCTTCCTATTTCATTTGCTAACTTTTTTTTTTTCCTACATCTACACATTCAATTCTAACTCGTACTTCATGAGAGGAGCTAAGTTACCGGTTTGATTTGAAATTTTGTAAGGGGACAAGAGACTTAATGGGATTTTTTGGAAATATATACTTCTCCATTGATAAAAATTCTCCCCACATTTCCACACATCCCCTTTTTGTGTAGTGATCCACAATTTTGTTATTTTCTGAAACTCATGCAAAAATACCACACCAAAAATGTGGGATATGCCTTGCCAAATCTTGATAAACATGAATGAAAACCTAAAATCAACGGTGCTTGTAACTGAAGTAAATATTTTGGACGTGTTTCTTGGAAATATGAAAAATTGTTTTTTTTGTTGTGATGGAGAAGATGGTTGGCTTCTGGAAATGTATTGTCTATTTATTTCATGTTGTTTTCACTTTCTCCATAGTTTATGGTAACTTTTTTCTTCCATGTTAATGATATATCCTTAGGCGTAAAATTTTGTGACAACAGCAGCCTGCCTTCATTTTAAAATGTAATCATGTAGGAGTTATGTGATGTTTCAGAACATTGGATGCAATTTTAGTTTAAATATTAGGGTTAGATATTTTAAATTCTTAAAACTTTCATTTGAAAGAGTTGGTAACCAATTTTAAACTTTCAAACACTAAGCTAGGGACAACCATTAATAATATCGAGAAACAACAACCTTTCATTTATAGTTGTAGATGTTATTACTATTGCACAATTTATCTACATCCCTTTGTTGTCCCCTTTGCATTTTTTTATATGATCAATATAGATCCATATTAACTTTGATATTTTCGTTTGATGTTGTTGCTTTAGATGTTTAAAAATTTGAATAATTTTATTTTATTTGGTTTTAAATTTTCTAATATTTTCAATGTGAATAGAAATGAATATCAATGCATTATTGAATAGAGGCTTTAGCATATAAAGAAACCACAAATCCAAAACAATGCCAAGTGAGTGCATTTGTAACAAATGACTAGTCCACCTTATCACAAGCCTTGTCAAAATCATTTTCGAGTAAAATAACATCTTATCCTTATTCCTTTGGCCCATTCAACACTCATATAGGAAAATCTTGGGTTTCTTCCACTATTTCTATTCTAGATTCTTGGTCCATTTCTCCTAAATTTGTTTTTAATGATTAGAGTTTAGCTTTTATGTCTTATCCTAATGAGTAGTACCTCACTCTATTTCACTTAATTTCTACATATTCCTTTATTTAAGATCTGTCTTCTACAGTCCCATTATGTATCAACATTTACATACTCACCAACTCCATTCAAATTTTATTGCGGCCATTTATTAGATATTGATAAAATTATATTATCTACTAGTCTATCAAATTTCCTTGTCTCCTAGGTTGTGAACATTGTGTCACAAATAAATATCCATTGGAAATGGATACCTCATAAACAATTTAGATAATATCTACACCAACTCCTTCAACCCTTAAAGCGATAACCTTAGGAAGAATTTTCTAGCACATCATAGGTAAAGAATCCACTTCCATCAGTTAATGGTACCAACTAGTACTTTGGGGATACATTTCATTAAAATTTTATTCTAGTATGAATCACTTGTCATGCCGTACAAACATTTCATGCCCAAGTAGCTTCCACTTCTTGAAAAAATCATAAGGAAAACAATCCATTCTCTGATATTTCTCATTTTGCATCCTATTCAATGTTTCAACAAAATAATCTTCAAAAATTTCCACAACTAACATATCTCATTCAGAGCTCAAACACTTTTTCATGCCATTTTGTAGTTTCCTTAAATGATCCTAACAAAGGGTATTTTCTATAACTTTTTTGGAAGTTATAAATTAAAAATCTACTGCAATACATGGACTGATAGTGGTTCCCTTATGCAAAAAAAGAGTCCTGATGAGGTTTTAGTTTGTCTCTAAAGTGTGAATTTCTGCGCCAAAAAATTCAATACTAATATGATTTTTTTATTTTGATTATTTTTCTAGTCAACATGAATTTATGGCAGGTTGCATCCCTTATTATAGGAAGATGAGTTTACAAAAAACATAGAGTGGATGGTTGCAATTGCATTGTGATGTGTTTCTTTTTATTACACAAAAGATGATCTTCATAGTGTGCGTGATGAATAGCAATGCCAATCATGGAAAAATTGTGAAGAAACTCTCATACTTTTGGCAATATTTAGGATGAAGGTAATTTTTTTGGCAACATGTCCATTGATTCATAAAATTTGTTGGAGGATATTAATTTTATACCACAATTGTGGATGTGATTGATACTAATAGCATTATTATTCCCATTAAAATGATGAACTATGAAAAAAATGCTATATAGTTAGGGCATTTCTTAATATGTTATGATTTTGACTTACAATACAAGACTTTTACAATAATATACATTTTAAACTCGATGTGTAGGAAATTTATTTAACTACAAACATTTCTTCTACAAGCTTTGTTATTTATTAATAATAAATACTACCTCTATAGCATAATTTTGAAGACTATTTTAAATTTTCTTCATGGTGGATTTATAAGAATATGACTTATAACTATCTTACATATGAAAAACATTTATAGTCTCTTGTGCGGGTGGTTGTGTGTTTATGAAAATGCCCAAACCATTTTAGAGGACTATGTGAAAGTGGCTAGTTATTTCATAGAAACTTATGTTTGGTTGTGACTTCTCACCTGCAAAAATTGATTTTTTCGGGAAATATGTAGCAACTACATGTTACCACAATATTTTGTCTCCTTGAAACAAAAACTTGTAAAAATTGTTTTTGAATGTTTCATTTTTGGGGTAAACACCCACGGGGGGATTGTTAGGTAGATGAATCGTTCTTGCAGACAAGAAAGATCTCCCTAGTATCACAAGGATAACTAGAAACAAACAGGACAACTTGTAAACTATTTTCTCTAGATTACATATGATTAAGAATTTTCTATGATGAAGAAAGGACCTGCCTATGGTCCAATGCTAGCTGATTTCTTCTTTCCCATCATTCCAAAAAGTCACCTCTTAAGATCTCCAAACAAATACATAGAAGAAGATCAACAACACCTACAACACATAGTAATTAAAAAATCACAAATCTATCTTAATGATCAAGGAATTTAAGAAATAAGTCATTCAAACAAACATATTAACAACTTATTGAGAAAATAGGATCCAATTGTATTATCTTTAAATAAAATAAGGAATCTTACAACCACGTTCGCCTTGATGTCATACAGGTCCTTCCGGGGGTCCGAAAAAAGCATTTCCTTAATGTTTGACAAGCCCCTCCACTCTTCGAACCAACCTAACTACGAGTATGTAATTGTTCCCGCAGTTAGAAAAGAGTATGTTTCTTCATCAATTCCCTTCTCTATGGTAGTTACCAAGTACAAAGAAAGTACTAAGTGTATACAAAATACATAGAGAAGTTTTACATATGTGAGCATGTACCCTTGATACTGAACCAAAGCTTCAATTTATAGGAGAAGGAAAGTGGTTACAGCTCCAAAATGGAAGGGATAGAGTCCCCTTATCAAGGGATTAAGTTCCAAAATCCAAGGAATATGCTCCTTTAATGAAGGGATGAATGTTCATGATAATGGAGGGAGTGAAGCTTCGACTGGATAAGGCATTCTGGAAGCTTCCAGCTGGGAGAATATTCGACCAGCTAGGCTTCTAGAATTTAATTTTTCTTTCATTTTACCTTTTACAGGGGTCTGTGGTTTTAATGAATAAAACATGTGGTTGGCTCCGCAATTTCTGGAGCAAAAGAGTGCGGTGCCATAGGTAAGACTAAGGAAAAGTGCGATATAAGAATTTTTATTATTTTTACAAGCTTTTCTCCAAATTCGGGACTTTGTTTAGGAACTTTAGGGTTGTGAAATTCTAAGGGGTTATTATATAGGTATTGATGAACCCATATAGACATCAAAATGTCATGGTGACAAAATAATGTGTAACAGATTGCGCCCTAAAGCACGAAATCTCAGATAATTCGAAGAGTGAAGTGCTTTATCATTCCAAGGGTTTGCTTGTGGACGCTGGTTGGAACCTGTAAAAACATTCAATGCGAACATATATGTTTATACATATCATCAATGAGGTAGGCATTCCCATACTCAGAGCAAAAAGTAACTAAATCAAATCTTAACTAAAATGTTCTGGTATAAAAATGATTCTACTATTACATCAATAGTAGACACAGTATGGATGCAACCATCTGTCATGAATACTCTACTGCATAATGAATAATAAAACTCCTCGCAGCTTGGATGGTGGAAACTATATCCAGGGTCTTGATTTACGCTACACTAACCAGTACGATTCTATCGATGTGATTGATTGTGTTAAATTCGAACATGGTAGAAACCACTTGATTACCAGTCAATGATGTGAATTGTTAACAAGTTTGAGAGAAACCACCAATAATGAAAATGGCTCTCAAAGTACTTAGTACAATCCATGAAGTGTAAATAAATGATTTGAAGTCGAACACTTCACGGAACCATTTGATCGAAGATCAATAATGCAATCTGTCATCGAAGGCGAGAAACTTTCCATTAGGGCATGCAGATTTCAAGGTACTGAAGGATTCTAGATCAAATTCCTAGATGATATGTTGTCGCCGATAAAAAGTGATCAGTCGTAGGAAATCCCATGACACGAAACCATTAGATCAAGTTTTGTAGAAATATTTTGCAAGGACTGACTCAGGGATGAGCAACGCGAATGGAGACACATGTTTGCAGATGAATGATTTTCTTGAATTGTCCTCTTGAACACATAACGACACTGCAGATGGTTTAGTGACAATTGACCAAAGATAATACCTAGAAAATGGCTGAAGACTTTCAATATGGTTTTATTAACTAATAGGCAAAGGATTTTCCCAACCCAAGTGGAAGTGTGACAAAAAGTGTCATGTACAAGAGTGGTATATTGGATGCTTTTAAACAAAGTATGACAACTGGATCAATTTTCTCGCTTTTCCCCCACCATTTCTGGCAAGCACCTCTTTATTTTTGACAAGCTTGAGGAGGATAACATTTTCTTGTTATATAAGCTCATCCTTCAGATGAGTCCAACTTAGTTTAAAAATCGAACCCTAAGAAGGAGTGGTTCATTCCTATTTGTATTTTACAGGTCCTTTACTATTCAAATTTTAACGAGTCCAGTATAGGAGAAACTCGATGTTTTTCAATTTTAGGGAGTCAGAAGAAAAGCTTAAGGAAACTCCATGGGTGTACTTTTTCGTAAATTTAGTCTCTCAAGCCCAAAAAAGGATAAAATAATACAAGAGAGAACTCTATTGACCATGATTAGTCAATGTATACATTTTTCGTAAATAGTCCATTTCAGTCTGAAAAAGGGGTAAACTTATACTGAAAGGATGACTGTTCATTTTCTTTAACGAGTTCGAATGAACAAGTACTCAATAATCTTTTCATATTTAAAGGCTCTGAAAAGGGCTTAAAAGAGAACTCAAATTCTTGCTTTTTCATAATTTTTTAACGAGTTGGAGAAAGGGATAAAAAGTGTACTCCTTTGTCAAAAATGATCGTTTTACCCAAAAAAATCATGTATTCTCCACAAAAACTCAAAAAATTAAACATACCTATTTATGATTAATAAAAATAATTTGGAAAACAACCGTTAAAAGTGAAAAATAAACAAAATTATATTTCATTTATTCAAAAAACCTTATAAAAAGGGGTTTTTCTAAATCATTTTTACCATTTGATTCCAGAGTGAAATTTGAGAGCTTTAGGTGAAAAACATTCCAGAGGAGATTACAGAAAATTCGCCCATCAGAATCGAATACAGTCAGCTTCAGGTAATCCACATCATCCTCACCTTCATTTTTGTCCATTCATTTTCCTACTTTAGGGTTTAAAATTTTTTTTAAGGAGAAAAATATGTTTAAAATTTTTCTCACGGGGGTTCGCAGGTAATAAATATGACACCTGTGGACCCCAAAAATTTTTAAAAGGAAAAATTTTCGTGGTCCCGCACTTTATGAATAAAACATGTGCAGATCCACACACTTTTTTTGTGCTCAAAGTGCAGAGGTGCCATGAAGAAAATAAAATGATAATTTTCTCCAAAATAAACCAAAATTCATCACTCAAATTGCTTCTAATCTTTCAATTTGTCAATTGTAGGATATCTATAAAGCTTGAGTGGAGAGAACGTGAGGATGAAGAGGTTGACGAGGTTGCCATGTTACATCCGTCCACATTACGTGTTTTGGGAGAATGCGGATTGTATAAATTCTGGGCTATTCAGGGTATGAGAGCCCAATTAGATTTACTTACCTGGTTAGTAAACAAATGGGATTTTCAAGAGCAATGCTTCATAATTTGGGATCACCAGCTCGAAATTGAGCTAGAAGACAAATATTTTCTCACTACTTTATCAAAGAGAGCTGAACCAATTTCTTTGTTCGGGGCTAGGGCAGGTGGCGAATTTGTCACTAGCCTTCCGCAAGAGTTTTGCAATGAAGAGGTAGATCCCAAATATAAATGGATTGATATAAAAACAATCATCTACCTTGAACTTAAAGTGGTTTCATTTACTATAACCCGGTTGTGTGGGAGTGCGGCTCCGCATGTTGCTACTAGGTCTCAGATGCATACTGCTGTCGATTATTTCAAAGGCATTATATTCGATTGGTGTGAGGTAGTATTGGCCAATGTAAAAGGCCAATTAACTAGAGAAAAGAACGGAAAGTTGAATTTTTTTTGATATGGAGCTATTGTTGTTACATTTGCTCTAGAGAGAATCCCTTCTCTTGCCCCAAAGCTCATTTCAGTTGATGCTGGTAGACTCAAAGAGCCTCAAATGGTCCAATGGGTTGTGCTTATGGCCAGTCATAGTGAGGGCGGCGAGATTGTTCGTTTTACCCAAGCTTATTTCTGTTGGTTAGAGAACCAAATCTTCTCCGTAGAAGATTTCCCATATGCCGGGATAGACTTTCGTGGGTATCAAGAGATGGATCTTCCTCCGGGGACACAATGGGATGATTCAGGTAAGAAATATTTTGGCATGTTATAAATTCTAATTTTTATTTTTTTTCTTTTGAAATCGTCCAATACTGATGACAAAAATTTAAAATGCAGATGTTGGTCCATGTAGGCTAGCCACACTCCGTCGCTTCGATAGGAAGCAAAGAGAGCCTGCCGCACCACCACATGATCAGGCGGCTGAATTGCTAACTAACTTCGAACACAACCTAGAGTCGTTGACTTTGGATATTCCAGAGAATTCGATAGACGATGTCCATCTCCGTCTCCAGAGATATGTCATTGTCGTTCCTGGTCAGTTCAGGAGATTCCTGAAAAGGGTAGCACAAGTTGTTGTATACTATGATGATCATCACCACGGATAGTGGATGATTGTGCAGACCATGAAATTTATTTTTGTATCACTATTTTTACTGATTATAAGGTGTTTTAAACCTATAATCCAGGACGATGTAATATTTTTGAAAACATTACACTACTCTACGATATTTCTACTATTTCCGGCTATCTGTTCAATCATGCTTATCAAATGTTGTTTTGAATTACTGGTTTTATTGTTTCAAATGTCTGTTTATAACACTAGTAGCTAATGCATCAGCTAATGTGTTTAAATTTCTCATAATGTGTTGATATTCAATATAATCAAACTCTCGTTCCAAGAGACGTACCTTCAAAAATAATATTAACAATACTGGGTTTTTAATTGCGTATACTCGATTTAAGTGTAATACAATGAGTTTAGAATCTAACCTAATGATAAAACATCGAATTCCAAATGAAATGGATTCAGATAATAACTCAATCACTGTGCTATATTCTGCAATATTATTCATTGTTTGACTGAAGCTTACCCCATGCATAGATATTAACTCATCAGCGGGTGAATAAATAACCCAGGCTGCGGAAGAAATGTTCCATGTACTATGACAAGAACCATCAGTAAAACCAACATATGTTTGAAGGGATGTCGACATATGTAATATCAAGAGTAATCCAGATAAGCAGGGATAAAAAAAAACTTAAACTAGACACACTCTGCTAATCTAAGGCAACTAGCTATGAAAATAACTAATCTATAAAATCTCCACACAATATTTAAGCATAATATCTCTTCAGATAAAGTCCATTTCTGGGTTTGTCTAAAGAGACCCCACACTCCGTCGCTTCGATAGGAAGCAAAGAGAGCCTGCCGCACCACCACATGATCAGGCGGCTGAATTGCTAACTAACTTCGAACACAATCTAGAGTCGTTGACTTTGGATATTCCAGAGAATTCGATAGACGATGTCCATCTCCGTCTCCAGAGATATGTCATTGTCGTTCCTGGTCAGTTCAGGAGATTCCTGAAAAGGGTAGCACAAGTTGTTGTATACTATGATGATCATCACCACGGATAGTGGATGATTGTGCAGACCATGACATTTATTTTTGTATCACTATTTTTACTGATTATAAGGTGTTTTAAACCTATAATCCAGGACGATGTAATATTTTTGAAAACATTACACTACTCTACGATATTTCTACTATTTCCGGCTATCTGTTCAATCATGTTTATCAAATGTTGTTTTGAATTACTGGTTTTATTGTTTCAAATGTCTGTTTATAACACTAGTAGCTAATGCATCAGCTAATGTGTTTAAATTTCTCATAATGTGTTGATATTCAATATAATCAAACTCTCGTTCCAAGAGACGTACCTTCAAAAATAATATTAACAATACTGGGTTTTTAATTGCGTATACTTGATTTAAGTGTAATACAATGAGTTTAGAATCTAACCTAATGATAAAACATCGAATTCCAAATGAAATGGATTCAGATAATAACTCAATCACTATGCTATATTCTGCAATATTATTCATTGTTTGACTGAAGCTTACCCCATGCATAGATATTAACTCATCAGCGGGTGAATAAATAACCCAGGCTGCGGAAGAAATGTTCCATGTACTATGACAAGAACCATCAGTAAAACCAACATATGTTTGAAGGGATGTCGACATATGTAATATCAAGAGTAATCCAGATAAGCAGGGATAAAAAAAAACTTAAACTAGACACACTCTGCTAATCTAAGGCAACTAGCTATGAAAATAACTAATCTATAAAATCTCCACACAAGATTTAAGCATAATATCTCTTCAGATAAAGTCCATTTCTGGGTTGTCTAAAGAGACCCCATCATAATCAATTAATTCATAGGCCCCTTTTGCAAGCGCTATCTTGACAATATAAGGACCGTGCCACATGGGTTCGAATTTCCCAGCTCCTAGCTTATCATTGGCTTGGTTGTATATCAATACTAGGTCACCTTCTGAAAAAATATGAGGTGTAACATTCCTATCATACTGATCTTTCATTTGTTTTTTATGAGCCTCAGTAGCTAATGCAGCGGTGCTTTGAGTCTCATCTAGTTGAGCTAAGCATAAAGAGAATTTTTCCTCTTCAGAGGTAGTTGGTAATAATTCTATGGCTAATTTTAGTCACGGTATTTTGCATTCAATCATTAACACAACTTACAAACCATAAACTAGCTGAAAAGGAGTGAAACCTCTTGTAGTTTTTGGTGAGCTTCGATATGCCCAAAGTGCTGAGAAAAGCATAGTATGCCAATTCAATTTATGAATGCAAATAATTCTTTTAATCATAGTAGTTAAGACTTTATTTAAAGCTTCAACTTGACCATTGGCCTGAGGGTAATATGGTGTAGAACCGTCATGGCACAGGCCAAGGTAGTCGGAAAGTTTGGTCATCATAATGTTTCAAAAATGGCTCCCATGATCAGTAATGATGGCTTGGGGTACACCAAATTGAGAAATCATGTGATTGAATACAAAAGTAGTTGCATTTTTTCCATCTTCCAAAAATGTAGGCATCACCTCGGCCCATTTTGTAAAATAATCCACTGCAAGAATAATATACCCATGCCCCCCGGTCAAGTGAGGGTTACATGTAATGAAGTCAATGCCGCATTTTGGAAAAGGACCGACAACAATGATTGGGTGAAGAGAAGCTGGTTTTTCACACATCTTATGATCAAAAACTTGACAATTGTGGCATTTTCGGATAGTTAGAATGGAATCTTTAAATAACGAAGGCCAAAAATAACTAGCGCGCAATATATTTTGGGATGTGGCATACCCAGAAATATGACTGCCACATGCTCTAGAGTGATAGTCATTTAAGAGCTTTTCAACCTCTTAATGTGTTAAACATTTTCGAAATATAGAATCCACACCACGACGATAAAGCGTGTCTCCAACAATATGGTATTGTTGAGACTGGTAACGGATCTTTCGTCACTGTGAACATGAGAGTTCAGGCCGAAAAGTTTTGGTTTGGAGATAAATGATGATATCTCCATACCATGGATCAAGTGTAGTGATAAGAAACAAAGATTCATCTACGATCAGATGTTGTACTACAGTTTCTATTTTAGTATTTGGGAAGTCACACATCATTTCGGTGAACACTAGTGATTTATTTGATTTAGATTTTTCAAATTCTAAATCAAACTCTTGAAGGATTACGAGCCATTTAGAGTATTTTCCCCCTAGCAATTGTTTGGTCAAAATATACATCATAGGATTGCAATTAGAGATCACTGTTCCTTTTCATAACAAGATGTAATGACGAAATCGTTGAACAGCTTGAACAACTCCCAAGGCCAATTTCCCCACATGTGAGTATTTGATTTCAGTCGGATTTAAATTACGACTGAGATAGTAAATCACATGTTCATTGTTAAATTCATCTTCCTCAACTAATTCCATTCCAATCGTGGAATTAGAGGCTACTAAGTATAAAAAGCAATCTAGGTTTTAATTGGGTGGATGCAATAACGGTGCATGGGTCAATGCGTGTTTTAGAGCATCAAAAGATCTATAAGTGATCTCATCCCAAATAAAGGGAATATTTTCTTTCAACAACCTGGTAAAACCTTTAGTTAACTCGGCATAGTTCGGAATTAATCTACATAGAAAGTTTGCTTTCCCTTGCAAACTTTGGAGTTGGCGAAGTGTAGAAGGAGGAGGTAAATTTATAATAGCCTCAGCCTTCGAAGGATCGACATGAATGCCTTGTTTCGAAATGATAAAACCTATTAATCGACCAGATTGTACACAAAAAACACATTTGTGTGGATTTAGACGAATCTTATTGTACCTACATCTCATAAAAATTTCTCGTAAGTGGGTTGGATGATCTTCTCTATGTAAGGAATGAGTGGGTAGATCATCGAGATAAGGTTGCACGATGTGTTTAATGTCATGAAAACAATAGGACATAGCGCTTTGAAAAGTTGCCCCAGCATTCTTAAGTCCAAATGGTAATTTACAGTAAGAGAAAGTTCCCCATGAACAAATGAATGTTGTCTTCGATTGATTAGTAGGGAGTATGTTGATTTGATTATAACCGGAAAACCCATCCATAAACGAAAACATTTCACTTCTGGCACAATCTTCAGTGATTTGATTGATATAAGGGGTTGGATGATTGTCTTTTGGACAAGATCTATTTATATCCCTATAATCGATACATGCTCTTATGGGTCCTTGTTTTTTATTAATAGGAACAATATTAGATACCCAATATGTTAAAGGGATTGGATAAATGAATCTTGCGCTGATTGCAACAACTTTTCTTGGATGTATCTGACGTAATTTTTGTCGAATAGGTTTAGCATTCGGGTATGTTTTGATTTCATGAACAACAATTTTAGGATCGATTCCTGGCATTTCTTCATAATAACAAGCAAAAATGTCACAGAATTCTTGAAATAGGTTTTTTTATATATCAATTTCATATTTTGTACAAGAAGCGCCTATATGAATGTTTTCAACAATTCTTGGTTTCACCGATATGTCAATAGGAATTGTCGAAGAAATGTTCCCCAAATTCACTTCAGAGGTTGAATGTGTATCAGATATTGGATTTTGGGGTTCCTTGACATAATCAGAAGTGAAAATTGATGAAAAATTATTTTCAAATTTTTCAAGCTCAAGTAAAAATGATGATCTATGATGAAGATCATCCCAGGGTAGGTCATCTATAGACAAAAATTCACGGATGTTTTCGTCAGTATAAAAGACTTCTGGAAAAGTATCTGGAATTGATGTTATAGCTCAACTTGAATATGAAAATGATTTTTCATTGACCACATCCATAGGGTCAGATTCAGTTGAAGTTAAATTGGAAAACGACTGTACTGCATGATATGGAAATTCAAATGGACTCAAAGGCATCATGCCTTCAAACGAATTTAGTTCTGACTCTAAAGGAACTATCCAAGTATCATAAAATAGAACAGTGCTTGATGTAATCATATTGATATTGGCTATAGTACGCGGTATGCTAGGTGGAGGAAAAGAAAAAGTTCCCAACAAAGCAGAATCTTTAATTAAGCCTACTCCTACATCCTTATAAGGGATAGCTGTTTTTCCAACATGCTGAATACTATCCATAGAAGTTGGATCGGAAAAATAATATGGGAGCTGATTTACCTTCACAATATTTCCCTAATGAGGAAACATGATGACTTGAAAGACAGAAGATACAACAGTCGTCATAGCATAAGACCAATTACGACCGACGAGAAGGTTGTAATCTAGAGGGACATCAACTACTTCCACATATAGATTAACGGTTTTTCCTTCGACCTCTATAGGTAGATCTTGTAAAATACCATAGGGATGGAATCCTATTCCATCAAAAGCTTTGAGGATGGTCGGAGATCGGTTAAGTGTTAGAGAACCAAGTGATTTCCAACAACTCAACGACATGATACACGTAGAGGCCCCTTCATCAATCACAGTACGAAAGCAACGCGTGTTTTTTACTAACACTGGAATTTGGAAAGCCATTTGATGGGGTAGGCAGGGTGTAAAATTTTCTAGATCAAAGATCATAAGATTTGAATCATGCAAATCTATGGCTCCTAAAACTGACAATAGTAATTTTCTTTATGCTGGACATCATTGCAGTACTTCCAAAGTTGACATTGCCGAAGGGGAAATTTCCAAATCTTCAACAATGTTGTAATTATGAGAAGCTATCACATGTGGATTGAAAGTTGATTTATGAAGTACACCTTTAGGAGGTGGTTTAACTACTAAGTGAGGATTTGCTTTCTCGATGTGAAGCGAATCAGAAACTGAAGTAGATGTAGCCGGTGAAGAATTAGAATTGTCTACTTATTTACCGGTGACAGGATTTTTACTACCACAATCTTGTGATCGAGTTGAAACCATCAATATATCTGTTAAAGGATTAGAAGAAGATCCAATCATTTTACTATCTTGAATTGGAAAGGGATCCTTAAATACAGAAGGAGTGGGTGAACCTTTGACAAACTTAGAAACTTCTTCCCTATGCGAACATTCCTTGGTGAAATGATCCTCGTCACAGATAAGACATGGATAATGAGGTTTCCATTTGTCATCAGTTGATTTAGGTTTATCAGTTTTTTCTTTAGGAGGTGAGGTACGTTTATTCTTTTTCTTCCCTTTTTTCTTTTTTCCAGATTTTGACTTAGTAGATGAATCTACAATGTGAATATCGGCAGTAGTTTCCAAGGTTGATTCTCCTTTGGGTGAATCAGGTAAATTTATTATGGGAGAAGTAATCTTTGAATATTTCTTCTTATTTTGAGTTCTAGTAACCGAACCGATTATACCATCAACGACATGAGAGCCTGAAGGAGTTGTAGTTAACTGACTAGGTCAAGGTAAATCAGGGATTTTATCATACAAAGTTTTGGATTGGGTATAGGCCAAGTCTAGATATTGAGCTTGAGAAATAACTTGTTCTTCCGTAACAACTCTTGCTTTAGCTACATCTTCAGTGATCTTTGGTAATAATGATTTAACAAACCATTCTGCCAATATTTGATCCGGGATAAAAAAATTTACCAAACGTCTTCTACGTCTCCATTCATGAATATGATCTGATATATAGGTAGATGTGGATTGTTGAGTGAAGTTAATAATTTTGTGCCATTTTTGTATCTGACAGGCAACTGAAAATGAGTTAAGAAGGCATTTTCTAGGGCGTTGAAGTTGTTAAATGAGCCTCATGGAAATTCAATATACCACTTAGTAGCTAATCCTATTAACGTTCTCTGAAAAAGTCTAAGTGGAATAGAATCGTCAATTAATGAATTAGATGTGCACCAAAGGTGGTAAGTCATAACATGATTGGAAGGATCCTCTCTTGTTTTTCCTTCAAATTTTGGAATATCACTGGGCAACTTATGAGGCATCGGTGGCTAGTACGGATGATAATAGATAGGATCATTCATAAGGCTAGATAAATCCGATAAATCTAAAGTTGTTATGAACGGCAATCGATGGATAGGGTCTTGTGGATAACCTTGTGAAATTAAACCAGTTCCAGGAGGAGAATATCCAGAATAACCTGGAATAGGATGTGCATTTGGAATCATATTACCTCCAGGATAACCAGGAATAACCAGACCATACTGTGGTTGAACAGGTGTTTGATATGTATATCCAGGGTACGGTTATTGCGGGTAGACTGGAGTTTGTGAAACAGGTCCATATTGGTACGACCCTTGATAAATTTGATAAGTAAATTGAGGTTGACTCGTTATTACTATACTTGTACTATATTTTCCTATGGGTATCTGAACAGTAGTTTGAATTGTTGGTCCAGACGAGGAAATAGAAACCTGAGGAATCGGTATCGAAGTTTGAGGGTTAGATGTAACAGGAACTATAGAAACTGCGAGAATGGGTGTGGTAGGTTGAACAGAAGTCATAATAGCTGTTTGTGGTAGAGTACGAGGTGAACTCGCACCAGGTTTCTGAACAGGACCAAATGCGGGTATTGAAGTTGAAGGTTGGATTGGTTGTTAGGGTTGAACATAACCAACAAGTTGTCCTGCTTGATAATAAGGTACTTGCATATTTGGTTGTAAATTCTATTGGACTTGGGATGGATCCCACTCCATTCCGGAATATGAGGGCCCTATTGAAGGTTGTACATAAGACGACCCATAATTCAGTTGGACAGATGGCTGATAATTGACTGGATAATTTCCACCCCCTTCTAACATTTGTTATTCTGTATAGAACTATTGCCCTGAAGGAGGTAATAATCCTTGAGCAGGATACTACCCTTGAGGTTGATACTGACCTTGAGGTATGTACTGACTCTAGGGTTGATATTGACCTTGAGGTATGTACTGTCCCTAAGGTTGATATTGACCTTGAGGTATGTAATGTCCTTAGGGTTGAGATTGACCTTCAGGTATGTATTTTTCTTGGGGTTGACCTTGAGGAATGTATTGTCCTTGGGGTTGATATTGACCTTGAGGTATGTGCTGTCCTTGACGTTGAGATTGACCTTGAGGAATGTACTCTCCTTGAGGTTGAGATTGACCCTGAGGTATGTATAGTCCTTGGGGTTGCCCCCCAGGCTGTATCTGGCTATTTTGAGGTCCCCCCCCAGACTGTATATTACTACCTTGAGATGTGGGGTTTGAAACATTTCCAGACATCATATAAATTTGCTCATTGTTTGAAGTTCGAGTATTTGATTAATTCAAATCAGATGATGACATTGGTTTACTAGGAAAAGGAGATGCTCTTGAGAATCTACCAGAGAGCGACTGATAGCCTGTAGGAACAGACCAACCACCATAGAGGAATGTTTCTGGTGATTCAGAAAACTGAGGTCTATGACCTATTGGTGTAGTGTAAAAGGGTGTTCGGGGTGGTGAATACTGAAGACCTAAGTTTTGCAGAAATTCTGTCATAGAAGAATACCAAGCGTCTTGTCTAAAATGACTATAAAAAATTGATTCATGTTGTCTAAGTTCTAAATTTTCCTGAGTTGAAGGGAGAAGGACTTCTTCTTCTATATCAATGATTTCCTCAATACTAATAAGACTAGGAGGAAGACCTTATGTAATTCGACTCTTTACTCTAGGTGAATCATGATAATCAGTGAATTCTAAAGTAGGTTCTGATGTAGCAGGTTCAGTTTTCGGTTCAGAAATTTCAGGTACTTCAAGTGATAATTCGCTCATTGTAGAAGCAACTTCAGTTAATTCGGAATGGAAACTGGTTGTGGAGGATGTTCTGCTACTTGGAATTGATCTACTTCAAAATCAGGATGAGGGATAATAGATGATTTTCCTTGTTCTATTAATTTATATCTACCGATAACATTTGTTATCAAATATTTAAGTCCTTCTAGCTGGCTAGGTGTGTACTCAGGTGGTTTCCCTTGAGTTCTATGTGATCCTCTCGGTAATTCAACCATGATTAAAACTTTTAACACACACAACGAACAAAAATTTCAATAAAACGCCTAAAGTTGCTAAGAAACAAACAAATGATCACACGCCTATAGAATCTAAGATCAAACCACAGACAAACAGTAGATTTCCACACTAAAAACACTAGTTGGTGATGAAATCCAACATCGTAGTATTTTAATGCAGAAATGGCGGTTGGAACAGTTACCCCGACAACCTGCTTAATGAAATAGATCGGTGCAATTTTCTCCACTTAACCCATCTCAAGTGAAGATAACCCTCCGGAGAGTCCAAGTGAGTCTAGCCAACGTCTATTCGAGGTATAGTGGGATCTTCCCTCCACCGTCACCTTGGGAAAGAATCCTAGAGTTTATGGCCACTAAGGTCACCAACATGAACAAATATACCTGGGGCAACAGTCTACGATCCGACACACACGCAAGGGCAGATTAATAAAACTCAATCCCCTTGAAGGCTCCTTGACATAATCCAAGCTTTATCGACAAGTGACCCTAGGCTCCTCCACAATGGTCGATCTGAGGTTTACCATTGTTAATATGTGTATATCTACTATCGTTCCCAATGAGGAAGGATTGATTAACCCACTAGTTCAAATTTGATCTCTTGCTTGAATCCTTTAAGAGGAGCTTCCTAGAGCATACATGCTACTATTGGAATTTCCGTAATGCAAGATTGCCTACTTGTTTGTTTTTATTGTCTTGTAGAGTTAAATAAAACCTTATCCAAGACACTAGCCTAAGCTAAATTGGTGGAAAGAGCCCTAGAAAAATAAAAATTGCTAGGTTGATTTTAATTAAGCGTTAATTTTAATTGGATGTTTCTTAGGAAAATGGATATGAAAGTGAAACTTTAATGGTGTATAATGACCCGACTCCAAAAAACACTAAAATGCATCTATATGAGAAAAAAATTGTTTCTTTTCAATTAAATATATCTAAAATAAAGAGTTGAGAAATGCAATCGCTTTAAAACTTCAATCCTTTTTTTTTTTTAAACAAGAATATATGAAAAGAAATATTTTTCTATGAGAGCTCAATGATTAATTTCTCAAAAATAAATTCCTTTTATCGTTCAAGTCTAAAGCTACAAATAAACAGTTTCCAAAAGAAAATTATGATTACTTAAAACAAAATTCAAAACTAAAAACACTAATTTCAAACTTTTAAAAACTCTATAGATCTAAATATTAAGAATAAAAAATCTAAAAAATTTAAGGATGTTTTGCTCAGTTTGTAATCTAACCAAGAAAGTCTTTGCTTATTCTAGCAAGGAATCAAAATCATCCAATGGTGGTTTTGAAATGATATTCAAGGCTTTTTGAACTAAAAGTCTCCTAATATTTGCAAAATAAATAAAAAAATCTAATTTTTATAGAAGCAAATTCTGTTATAAAGTCAAAGTCTTAGTAAGAAAACAATGAAATACCAATGATCAAAGGTTTCTCAAAGTTTCTGATCTTGGAGCAACACAAAGACAAAACAAAAATCACTTGTAAAATGCAAATCTTTAGAAAATCACTCAAAACTTAGAAATTATATAAGAAACTTTTATAATAGGCTTTTGATAGTGAATACAAGTCTGGGTAATCACAAATAATCTTGAAAGCTAAAAACATAAAAGAGAATTTTAAGTTTTTCAAAAAATTTCTTAGGGTCCGCAGGTTGCAGAGTACAAAAAGTGTGGTGCCGCACTGTTCACATAAAGAAACTGTAGAGGTGACCGCACTGGTTTCAAAGAAACAATGCGGAGACCATAAAACTTAAAGAAAAATAAAAAATTCTAAATCAACTTTTGAGGGATTCTCAAGCTAATTTTCCCAAACGAGTACAGAATAATCAAAATCTGAAAAAATGGTTTCAAAAGTCAAACTCAAGGAAAACTAAGTTCAAAAAAAAATTCCCAAGTTGAGTCACCATTTTGTTAGGCGGATGAATCGTTCTTGTGGACAAGAAATATCTCCCTAGTATCACAAGGACAGTTAGAAACAAACTTGACAACTTGTAAACTATTTTCTCTAGATTACATATGATTAAGAATTTTCTATGGTGAAGAAAGGACCTACCTATGGTCCAATGCTAGTTGATTTCTTCTTTCTCATCGCTCCAAAAAGTCACTTCTTAAGATCTGCAAACAAAGACATAGAAGAATATCAGCAACACCTGCAACATATAGTAATTCAAAAATCACAAATCTATCTTAATGATCAAGGAATTTAAGAAATAAGTAATTCAAATAAACATATTAACAACTTATTGATAAAACATGATCCAATGGTATTATCTTTAAATAAAAGAAGGAATCTTACAACCGTGTTCGCCTTGATGTCGTATAGGTCCTTCGGGGGGTCCGGAACAAGCGTTTCCTTAAAGTCTAGCAAGCCCTTCCACTCTTCAAACCAGCCTAACTACAAGTATGTAATCATTCCCGCAGTTAGCAAAGAGTATGTTTCTTCAGCAATTCCCTTCTCTATGGTAGTTACCAAGTACAAAGCAAGTACTAAGTGTATACAAAATACATAGAGAAGTTTTACATATGTTAGCATGTACCCTTGAGAATGAACCAAAGATTCAATTTATAGGAGAAGGAAAGTGGTTACAGCTCCAAAATGGAAGGCATAGAGTCCCATTGTCAAGGGATTAATTTCCCAAATCCAAGGAATGGGCTCCTTTAATGAAGGGATGAATGTTCATGATAATGGAGGGAGTGAAGCTTCGACTGGATAACACATTCTGGAAGCTTCCAGCTGGGAGAATATTTGACCAACTGGTCTTCTAGAATTTACTTTCGCCTTCATTTTACCTTTTACAGGGGTCCGCAGTTTTAATGAAGAAAACGTGCGGTCGGCTCCACAATTTCTGGAGCAAAAGAGTGCGGTGCCACAGGTAAGACTAAGGAAAAGTGCGGTACAAGAATTTTTATGATTTTTACAAGCTTTTCTCCAAATTCACGACTTGTTTTAGGAACTTTAGGGTTGTGGACTTCTAAGGGAGTATTATATAAGTATTGATGAACCCATATAGACATCAAAATTTCACGGTGAAAAAATAATGTGTAACAGGGATCTGAACCTTGAAGATCAAAATTTACATAATACTACATAATACAACAATAGCCAATGGAGGTACCCTCCACGAGTGTAAAAAAATTATTTTTGAATGTTGAATATGGTTTGTGTTATCTTTTTTCTCCATAAATTCTTACTAACACTAAGAATGTCTCCTTACCCATGAAATTTTCCTTGTTATTATTTTAACCTTTATTTATGCCATGAGTGACACTAGATTTTTAACTGTGCAAGATCCATGCAGACATGATGTAAAAGAAGCTTTGGAAATGTGTTAAAATGATTGTATGAAGTTAATATTTGAATATATTATCATGTGTGATTAAATGAATAGTGTTCCTGGAATGGTTAGTGCATGCCAAGTATGTACACTGTACTAAATTTATAATTTCTTTTATGTTCACGAAGAAAATAATCAATGATAAAATACCCTCTATGATTCTAATAAAATATTAGCATGTTTAGTAAAAACAACATATATATGGATTCATGGTATTCCCTATAATTGTGTAGAAGATGGTTTGCAGAAGATCATGTAAATTTTGTAGCATGAAAAGAAATGATAAGTTAGTATAAAAATTCATATTTTTAACTTCCTGTTATATATGAGTTTCAAGAAATATGCTTGCTTAAAAAAAAATGATTAGCTATTTTCCTTGACTTGTACCACCTTAAGTTTTTTCTTCTCATTAATTCCTTTTTATAGATTTTCATGGTCAGTGGTGATAACATTTACAAAAAAAATCTATAGTTCTTGAACGTGGCATACTCCATGTTGGATAACCTATAGGAGAGCATACAATCATTGAAGGGAGGGATTTTTTCACATACATTGATGAATGAGAGACACTAGATATTGTGGAAAAAATTTGTGTGAGTATTCATGTACAAATACTTCCCTGCCAATAGACATAGACAAGTGAAAAGGGGAAAATATTATGCATTCAACAACTTCTTGTAGAAGAAAATTATAATGGGAGGGTCACCATTTTGTTTGAATGTAGGTAATTGGAAGGCCCTCACCTACAAATAAACTTCCCTTGGTGCAAGAAATGAAAAGAAAGGTTATGTTGTGGAGGTCACTGGAGATGGGATGAATGATGCTCCCACACTTAAAGAAGTAGGTTTTATTATTGCATATTGCTGCAAATTCTGATTATGTAAGTCGGTCTTTCCTTTGCATGAATATTTCCAATTCTATATATTATAAATTTATATTTATCAACCTTATTTTATATATTATCTGGTATCTAGGTAGACATAGGTCTCTCCATGGGTATCCAAGGAATGAGAGTTTCCAAATAAATCTTAGATATCATTATTCTAGATGATAGTTTTTCCTTTGTTGTGAATGCTTGTTATAAATATCGATATCTTTTTTTCCTTTGAAGGTACGTGGATTTATTCAAAGTTACATATTACTTAAATTTGTTTACCTTTGGTTTTCAGGTAGTTCGGTGGGGTCATTCATTTTATGTAACATTCAAAAATTCTTTTACATTCAACTCACTATGAATGCCGCAACACTTGTAATTAATTTTATTTTTTTGTTTCATCTGATGTTGTTCCTATAACTATTGTTCAGGTTAGTTTCAAAATAAATAACATTGTGGGTCATCTCTTACATAAAATGCTCCTTTTATTCTTAGGACTTTGTCCCACTTTACTTTTCCACAACTTCTTTGGGTAAACCTTATCATGGATACTCTTGGATCTCTCGTATTAGCAACTGAACCCCTAATTGATTACTTAATTAAACAACGTTAGTAAGATTAGGAAATTATTGTTAAGTGAAATTCCTATGTTGAAAAGATGAACATTAAAATGCTTGGGTTGAAAGCTATCTAACTATTAAATTATTACAAATGCCAATAGCTAGAGAATATGGACCAATCATGAACAACTAAACATGGTTATTTTCAAAATGAAGAATAAAAATGATATACATTCTCAACCCAAACTACATGTCTATTGATATAAATGAAAACTAGCAAATGTGATATAAATGACAACTAGCATAAAGATATGCATTTGAAGAAGAAAGATGAAAATGTTTCAAATCCATGTTGACAAGTTTCAATAACACCCCATTCTTCTTTCCCCATTATGTACATTTAATTATTTCTAAATATTTATTGTGACTCGAGGCATAGATACATTGTCCTTTTTTAGACTGAATCATATAAATTATGAACTATGTAATTGTATATCGTTTATTAATGAAATTTTCTGAACAAGTGACTCAAGGGTGGAGCACTTACACTAATCATTATTCCATGAGTGGGAACTATTGCAGGTGTGTGGGGATTAACATTGTTTGTAGTGCTAAAAAAACTTGCCAAATTTTTGAGCCAAAATTTAAATTTGAAATGTAACCTTATATTTTTCCTCCACCTCAAAATTCACTAAATGAAGAACTTGGTAGCTGAAGTACCCACCTCCCACAATTATGGAAGCTGGGTGGTGGTTGAATAATTATTTCAGACTTGAATGGGAAGCATTAGTAAGTAACCATCCTAAATTTCAACATTTGACCCATGATTGGTGTGGGGGAATGGAAAAATTGTTGGGGAAACAACCAGTGAATCATGGATTTAAACACTCATGGGGAGTACAAAAATGCATGGGTGCCTAGGGAGTGAAATTCATGATTTGAAAGTTTCCCATCTCGAGGGGGATTATTTTTGTTACTTTCTAGGAAAATAGGGCTCGATTTCTCTACCCAAACTTTTCCTAAAAAGATAAATTCAAGAACTAGAAGTGTCTTGGTGTATTATGGGCTTCAAAAGATCCAATTCTAGTTGCTAAATTATTTTGGAAGAACCAAAAATTAAAACTAATTGAATGGGGTGAGAATTCATAACGGTTGCGTAAGCTGGAGTGTTTTTTAGAAGGGAGAACACTAAGGAACTTCCTAGGAAATGAAGGGACTTCCTAGTGTTTTTTCCCACTAGTTGGATAATAATATGAGAATTTATGGAAGCCCTATGCTAAGTGGGGAAGAGTGAATTTTCCTATCATATCATTGTGGGGGAGAGTGGTTGTCAGTGTCATATTTGTTTTAGTTAATTTTAATTACCATGGTGGTATCACAATTTGGCTAGGTGTAGAAAGATAAATTCATGAATGAGCTTATGGTAGGGTGAGAAATAGATCACCTTTCATCAATTTTAAACATATAATTCTTCATATAAGTGTCTTGACTTATATTTCGACGCTCATTATGGATAATTTGGTTGGTGTTTATCGGTTGAATGCATGAGGCGTGCTTATTCTAAATTTAAAGATATAATTTGTAAATTATATTGATGATGTTAACATGAGATTAGTTTGTTGATACCTATGAAAATATGGATGGTTAAACCCTTTTAAACTCTTTATTGTATTTTCCTTAGTGAGGAGACAGAGTTATATGCAAGCTTGCAAAAATGTATGTTGTCTAACCTTGTCTAATTGGAAAATTTTATGAATGACTTCCTTAAATACACAAATAATACTTAGAGCTCTTATTTTTCATAGATTATCTAAAATTTAGATACGAAAACACTCTATTAAGTCCATAATCCTTTGAAATATGTGGCCTGGAGGTGAGTTTGATCTCTAACTCCTTTCAAATTTGATTGTTAGATTTCAAGGCTTATTGATGACACCAATGACTACTATATATAATTTTAGCAAAGAGAAAGAATGAGGAAGAGGACCTGGTCTCTATATTCCTTATTTTTCCTAGTTTACTTAGGAGCGACGCCACAATAGGGAGTATCCAACATATTCCTACTCATCTAGAACCTTAAAAAAAATAGGGTTCCTTAATTTAATTTGTAGATATAATTTGTAAATGGTATTTATGATGTTAACAGGAACATGGTTTCTTGATCCCTATGAAAATATGGATGATTGAACCCTTGTAAACTCTTGACTATAGTTTCCTTGATGAAGATACAAGGATATATGAAATATTGCACAGAAGTATGTTGTCTCACCTTGTATAATTGGAAAATTTTATGGATGAATTCCTAAAATATATAAAGAATACTAAGAACTCTTAGGCTTCACTTATCATCAAAAATCAGATATGAAAACACTTTATTAAGTGAAAAATCCTTTGAAAAAAGTGCCGAGGAGGTTAGTTTGAACTCTCAACCCTTTCAAATTTGATTTTTATATTTCAAGGCTTTGTGACAAGGCCACAAAACATTGTATATAGTTGTAGCAGAAAGAAAGAATGAGGAAGAAGACCTGGTATCTACATTCCTTGAACGTTTTTTTCTTGGGAACATTTCCCCAAGGTGGAATATCCAACCTATTCTTGCTCATATAGACCCTTGAACAAACTAGGTTTGAATATTTTAATATTTTTCTAAATACAACCTTATAAATTGCCTAATTAAATTGACATTTCCCTGGGTGACTTGAATTAAGTAAGAATTTACATGTAATTATGCAAAAGTCTTTCTACATGCTCTTTTTTTGATATATTTCTTCACCTCAGTTAGAATGTTGAGAAATCTTAAAATTGGCACAAGGATATTAACGTGGCTTTAATTATTACTTGTTGTATACTATTATTGGTGTTCAAAGATCTCTGAATAATTGGTCATGATAGATTTTTTCAATTTACAACTATTGTTCAACTTCATATGATGGGTGGAAAATTTAAATTTGAAGTTTTTGCTTCCCTTCAGGATGCTTACCAGCATAAGTTATGACATCCATGGACTGTTCTTAGATACTGGATATTTATTTCATAATTTTCCATTTACATTATAAACTGATTTTATGTTTTTTGCATTTAGTATATATCACAGTCCTCGAAAATATGAAACTTTTATCTTGTTGATTTTTTTTGACAATTAAAAAACCCTAATTTTATGAAAACCTTACTTTGATTCAATATATTATTGAAAGAAATAATTTAGGATTTAAGGCACAGATGGGTAGAAACCTTGACATGTATTTTTGTTTTCTCATTGATGATGTTGTATCCTAGCTAGATAGGTTTTTTAAATTTGTATCCTAGGAAACTTGATGAAGTTGAACTTCATTGCTGCCCAAGAACCATTTTTTTAAAAATCAATGATAGGATTTTCTTTTTTTTCAGAAATATGTTTATGTGTGTGTATGTATTTTCCTTTTCAACTCGTTTATCTCTTTATACTTCTTATGTGTGCTCTTGGAAAATATCCCACAAGCTTAAATCCAGTGGAACCATCTATGCAAATGGTGTACCATCCCCATAGCTAAGAATATATTATACTAGAGTTAGACAACTGGGAGTATTGATTTATTTTTGTACTTCCACTTAATCTCAATTTCTTTAAATGATTTCGAGGGTTGTGGCCACGGTTATGACGAATTTACTATATATATATATATATATATATATATATATATATATATATATATATATATATATATATATATATATATATATATATATATATATATATATATATATATATATATATATATATATATATATATATATATATATATATATATATATATATATATATATATATATATCCTCCCTTTTAATATTTTATTTGCACATATGGTCATTCATTCTATTTGTTGTTTGTTATCACACTCACTACTGCAATATAAATTAAAATGTTGAAAGAGACCGGGTATGGGAAATGGATAATTTTTCAAATAAGAAACTCAAGTTGATGTGGATTTATTTTGGTTTCCTAGAGTATATTAATTTCTTGCAAGGATCAAGACAATAATGAGTGGTATTGTTTCATTTCATGATATACAAAACACCGTGAAGACAAGGATTGAGTATGGGAATGAAAAAGTTAATCACTTAGACATATTAATTCACTAAGATAATAAGTTTTTTTCAATCTCCTACAAAACACATGATTCTTTTATGCATTATAGAAACATGATGTTCCCAACTTTATGGATTTAGCTACCTTTCTATATTTTTATTTTTAGTGTGCACATAAATTTGGTTATATTCCTACCTTGATAGAGATATATTTTTTCTAGTGCTATTGTAGGGTATGTTTCCTTAGGCCAACCTTATAAGCTTAGTTCTAATGATGCATACCTCACATTTGTTTTCTTACAATCTATACAAGTGTCTATGCAAGTATTTGGCACTAAAGCTCCAATATACTCCTACGACTACCATGATTTCTGGTTTATGAATTTACTTTTGGATACAATGGCATTGATATTTATTTTTATGACTTCATTCTAGAGAATAACTGGGAATTTGACTTGGATCAAGTAG
This sequence comes from Pinus albicaulis, assembly GCA_034641835.2. Classification (NCBI taxonomy): domain Eukaryota; kingdom Viridiplantae; phylum Streptophyta; class Pinopsida; order Pinales; family Pinaceae; genus Pinus; species Pinus albicaulis. Next base: position 1,220,094,573 of record CM076579.1, read on the forward strand.
AGGAATTGGTCGATGAAAAAACTGTGGAAATTTTTATCATTAAGCCAAGTAATCCTTTTGGTGTTGTCTTCTCCTATGAATATCTATTACAAGTACCCTACAATCTTCTAAAAATAACTATGAAGTATTTATTACTTCTTTGTTCATAAGTTTTTATAGTTTTGGATTGAGTTTTCCTTTTTCTACTAGTGTTACCCATCCACATGTATGGGTAACCATAGGAGAAATGTTTTCTTTGATGATGCAATTTGCGAGCTCGTTGGTATAAATTATTTATTATATGTTGTTTCATTCTTTCCAGTTTTTTCACAAGTTATGTAGAGTCTGAGCCTTTTAGAATGTAACTTATTTGGAATGATTCTTCCTAAGATTTTCCTAAAGGATGAATACTAATTTCCTAAGGTGTTCTTTTCTATGGTGAAATTTTATTTGAATTTTTTATATAGGTCATCTTTCTACATAGTGGCTACTATCACCCAAATAAAGAAAAATTTTTCAAGTTTCTTTCTTCTCTTGGGAAAAATGGCATTGGCATTGTTGATGTTGAGGTATATGTCGTATAAATACTTTATATTCTACTTTAGTTTATATTTAAGTATTCATCATCTTTCATGTCTTATACACTAAATTCTATCTTCTTTCATTTTCAAAAGAGGAACTTGGTATTCATGGTAATAATATGGAATTGAAGGAAAAAAAGAACAATAATAGTAGAGAAACATATGTAGAAAGATTCAAGAGAAGGAGAAGAGAACCAATCTATTGATACCCTTAATTCCAATATCCCACATGATATACAAACATAGAAACTGATGGTCTAGTCTTTAGAGTTGGTAAGTTGAACTACAATGTATCGGAAACATAATGATAATGTTTTGAAGTGAATAAAAAATACTTTATGTATAAATTATAGGCCAACCAATATTAAGTTGGAAACTCATATTGTAATACTTACATTTTATATAATATTATCTATGTGGTTGAAATTATTTATAGTTGTACATGATATTATTAAGTATTGTAATTACATATGTAACCTTTTTTTTCATATTAGATGAACATGGACATTATATGAATTTTTTTAATATAGTCTCAAAATCATACTAATTAATTTATGTTGATTAATAATGAACATTTAAAATCAATATGAAACTACTAAATTAGTAGTTTATATTGATTAACGATGAGCACAAATAAAATGAATATGCAACTAAATTAGTCATTTATAATGATTAATAATGAAATTAAATGAAATGAATATAAACTACTAAATCAGTCATTTTTGTAATGAAGATGAAACTACCAAAAAAATATAAATGACTAATTTAAATGATAAATTTGTGACTACAAATGATGACTAAATTTTGCATATATAAGACTATTTGTAGCTATTTTAGAGTATCTTATAACACAACTGAAATTTAGTCAGATTTCTTTGTCCATTAATTAGTTTCAAAATATGACTAAAATTTGCATATACATGACTATTAGTATTTAATTTATAGTATCTTATAACGCGACCAACATTTTGTTCATATTTATTTTGTCATTAATTCGTTCTCTTTGGTGATCATGTAGTAGTATATCTTATTGTGTATTTTGTCATTAATTGTGGTAATTAATGAGTAAATAAATGACTAAATTAATGACCAAATTTATGACTAAATATACTACTAGATGATAAAATTGAGACAACCAATTAATGATTAAGCTAAATATGACTAAAAGTTGGTCACGTTATAAGGTACTATAAATTAGCCATTGTCGGTCATCGAATAGAAAAAGAACATTTATATACAAATCTTAGTCATTTTCTAGTAACTAATTGGCAATTTTGTACTAATGATAAGTTGTGTAAATCACTCTAAGAGTTTTTTATCAACCTGATATCAAGCACCTTTGGTGGTTTGTTAGCTTCCATGGAAAGTACCCCATGGAATATGACAAACGTATCCAGTTAGTATTTCGCAATAATAATCATATTATTTTTAATCACAACATTTTCAATCAAATGTTATAAAAAATGTTTTTAACTGTCAATCATTTATGGAAGTAACTCTGCGAGTACTCAAAGAGAATATAGTTCTCTAATCACATAAATGATCAAAGTAGTCATAATTTCACAAACTGGATGATATCTTATCCCTTGCTAATGACATACACAACACTGGAATTATGAATTACTGGAAATGCAATAGAGGAAACCCTTGAACTAAAATTCCAGTAGTTCCTCTCTGAGCACTAGGCTCCTGTCCTTCTAGGAAACTAATAAAATATTTCATCTCTTTACACCTCTTCAACCCAACTATTGTCGTACTGTATATGGGTATAGGTCCATTCTTTATCTCCCACTGGAACATTTAAATTCAAAATTCCATTACCTCTCAGTATTTTCATACATATTCCACCCAGGACATTTTTCTACACTCATGTTAGCTTTTGGTGGTATTCCACCAATGACATCTATCTTCAGTCATGTTAACTCTTAGTGGTCAAATCAACCAAGAAGGGTCATCAATTTGGAAAAAAATGTGAGGATTTTTCCTATCCCTTCATGGACCATGACTGATTTTCATTGTTTCCTAATAGTTAGGAATTTAAGCTCTCATGTGGTGGATCCTCTAATTTTCCCAAAAAAAAATAATAGTAAATAAAAAATTTCATTTTATTAACAAAATAAATATTTACTTTCTCATAAATAATGTTTACTTTTAACTTTTTCAACCACATGTCATCTTAGAAAATCATAAAAGTCATTTTAAAATGGATTTACCTCTTTTCCTTGATATTATTTGGAAATCTACATAACAATTAAGTCACAACTTGATTCCCACTATCATCGAATGTTTCCTTGAAACATTTCCCATCTTATGGCTCCTACCGGCTCATGATTCCTTGAAAATTTCAAACCCTACTACCCAAGAATCCTCATAATTTTGGCCTTCAATTAGGGCATCCTCCAAAATCCAACAATTCACAAGAATCATGAATGACATCTCATGTCACACATGTGGTGTTCATTTCAATTTTTCCACATAATAATCAACATTCATTTTAGAAAAAAATCACTATATATTCCATGCACACATATTGCATGTCATGTTTGCATAATAGTGAACATGGAACATTGTATCTTCACATTTCAGTTGAAATCACATTGCACCTTTTTACCTTTCATGGTTTCCTATATTCCACATTTATGAAATCTTAGTGATGTCACTATACTTCCATCAAGCTTCCTATTATGCAAACTACTCACAAAATACAAGAAAATATAGATTGACAACTTAGAAATAAGCCTCTTCGAGGGGGAAACCTCCTTTAAATTACATAAATGAAAAATTCTTGTATATACACATGAAAAAACCTACTTTATATATATATCAGTCTAAGTGTTCACAATATAATCAGAGCCTACATAACAATAATAATGTAAGGGCACAACAATAACAATAGTGCGCTTTTATGGGGCACAATAATAACAATATGGGGTCTACATGGGAAGAATAATAACAATAAGGGGGCTACATTGAAAATAACGATAAGGGGATACACTAATATTATGGGGACCTAACATACCCCACTCCTTCATAAAAGTGGTGTCCTAAAAAATTCAATAGTTTTGGATGATTCTCTATAAACTTCTCATCCTCCCATGTGGAATTTTCAGCGGGTACGTTTTTCCACTTGATGAGATACTCTAAAATTTATCAATTTCTTAGTTGTCGAGTTCATGTTTCTGTGACTGCTTCAGGTTCCAATATGTTTTATCCTTCCTCTTAAAGTTCTTGAAATGTTGTTTGAACTGGGAATTTGACACCTATAAACTTCTTTAAGCATGAAATATGGAAAACTGGGTGCACTTGGGACAATGCAAGAAGCTCCAATTTGTATGTCATAGTACCAATCTTTTGCAACACCTTGTAAGGACCATATTACTTTCAATATAATTTACTAACATTGTTATCTTGATTGAGGGAAATTTGTTTGTATGGTGATAGCTGTAAAAATACCCAGTCGCCTACATCAAAACTTCTATCCTTGTGATGTTGATCTGCGTGTTGTTTCATTTGATTCTGCTACAAATTTAGGTTATCCTTTAATATTTGGATAACTTGTTGTTGATTCTTTATGTGATATTCCACTGCTTGAAAAATATAATTTTCTCTTAAATATGATGTGATGGATGGTGGATGATATCCATAAAGTGTCATAAATGGCATCATTTTTACTGCAGTGTGTAAGGAAGTGTTATACCACTATTCATCTAGAGGTAACCACTTGACCCATTGTGTTTTTTTATCAGATACAAAGTAATGAAGGTATCCTTCCAAAAATTTGTTCACTGTCTCATTTTTCCCATAAAATTGAGGATGATAAGATGAGCTATGAGATAGTTGATTACCCAAACAAGAAAATAATTTCATCCAAACATTTCTAGTGAAAATGGGATCTTTATCGCTTAGAATAATCTTTGAGTTTCCATGTAGCTTTTGAATTGTTTCCATAAATGCAACAGAAACTGTACGAGCTTTAAATGGATGAGATAACGCAAAAAAGTGTGCATACTTGATAAATCTATCAATTACCACCACGGCGACACTCTTTCCTTTGGAATTGGGTAAAATTGGGATAAAATCCATTGAAACCCGTTCCCAACGTTTAGTTGGAATGGATAAAGGTGGTAACATACTCAAGGTCTTAATTTTCTCAAATTTATTTTGTTGGCAGACCAAAAATTTTGCCACAAAATTTTGAATATGAGATTTAAGGCCATCCAAAAAAAAATATTTCTTGAGCCTTTGGAAATTTTTAGAAAATATTAAGTGCCCTCACAAGGGAGAGGTGTGAAATTCCAAAATAATCTTTCGCTTGAGTTGGGAATTCTTAAAAAGATATAAATTTTTCTAGTTAAATGTATCAGATGTACTGGGATCTTGCTACACCTTTTCAATGACTATCCACACTTCTTCATCATTCTTCCATTCCTCCCTTACTTCGGTTATCCAGTCTGGTTGGATAATATAAATGGCACAAAGAAATGCTTCCCCATCCTCATCCTTTCTTGAGAGTGCATCTGCAAAAATATTTAGCTTCCATTTTTTGTAGATGATTACAAAGTAATAATCCAACATCTTTGTGAACCATTTTTACTACTCTTCTGAACATAAATTTTTTCCAAAAAGTATTTAAAAATCATGATTTGTTTTTACCTTCAAGTCTCTTCTGATTAGGTAAGGTCGCCATTTCTTTAGTGCGTGTAGTATTGGCAACATTTCCTTCTCATTAATAGGTTTATGTAAATACTTTCCTTTTTTGTTCAACTTTAAAAATAAATGGGTCTTCCCTCTTGCATTAAAACAACACCAATTCCATTTCTTGAGGCATCATATTCGACAATAAAGGCTTTTGTGAAGTTTGGTGTAGCTAAGACCGGTGCTTGGCACATTTCCTCTTTAAGATGTTCAAAGGGAAGTTAGTTTCTTATGTCGTCCAAGAAAATGCACATTTTGTTTTCAGTAATGTTGGTAGAGGTGCTTCTATACTCCCATAATTCTTAAACAACTTGTGATAATACCCTGTTAACCCGAAAAATCCTTGTAGATGCTTTATCATTGTGGCGATTTTCCATTCCTTAATGTCTTTAATTTTGTTAGGCTCAACCTTAACACCCTTATGAGATACAATATGACCTATATATTCCACCTAATGTACTTCAAGGAAACATTTGGAGGTTTTTGCATATAATTTTTTCTCCTCCAATAGTTTGAGCACCCTGTTAACATGTTGAACATGATCCTTCAAAGACTTGATGTAGATTAGTATATCTTCAAAAAATACTAACACCAATTTTATAAGGAAGAGTTTGAAAATGGAATTCATTAACCCTTGAAATGTAGGAGCCACATTGGTAATGCAAAAAGGCATGACCAAAAATTCATAATGACCCTTACGAGTTCTAAATGTTATTTTCATAATCTCTTCAGTTTTCATTATAATTTGATGATATCCTGAACGAAGATCCAACTTGGTGACGTAAATTTCTCCATGTAATTCATCCAATAATTCATTAATGACAGGAATTGGAAATTTATCTTTAATAGTGATCTTCCTAAGATGCATATAATCTAGACACATGCACCATGATCTATCTTTCTTATGCACCAATACTATTCAAGTGGAGATATAACTTTGACTAGGTTGAATTATACCGACCTCTCACATTTGTATAATCATACATTCAAGTTCGCTCTTTTGGGAATAAGGGTATTTGTAAGGCATGATGATTGAAGGAACACTTCCAAGAATCAAATGAATAGCATGATCAGGATCACCAATAGGTGGGAGGCCTTTGGGAGTCTTAAATACCTTGGAATGATTGTCCAAATTTTGAGAAACAAATGATTTAGATGTTTTAAACTCTAGGGAGCATAATTGTGAAATTACGGCTTGTTTGTATTTATTTAGAATTTTTTTCATTCTATTAGATTTGATCATATTTTATGGTTTCCCTGCGATACCCTTTAATTCAAATTCCATTCCTATTAAAAAAAAATCAAGAAAAATTCTTAAAAATTAAAAGTTATCGTACCCAAAGATTGTAACCATTTAACTTCTAGTACAACATCAGCACCACCCATTGGAATGGAAAGAATTGGGTTATTCAATACATATTCCCCCATGGTTATCCTAATATTCTTTCACTTTCCAGATAAATTTATAGTTCTTCCATTTGCAACCATCACTTGAAAATTTGGTGCTAGATATAGGAAGCCATTGAATTGCTTGGCTATCTTACAATGAATAAAATTATGTGTACTACCTGAATTACCTTTTTCTTCTTGATATGTCCTTCTATATTGAGAGTTTTAGGAGTGTTAATTCTTTCGAATGCATTACAAGATATGTTTAGATTCATTTCTTCATTCTATAAGGTCAGTTCCTGATGTATATTTTCTTCTTTTAAAGTTTCTTTCCAACCTAAAAGCCTTTTCCAATGAATCAGGTTCCCAAAGGTGAACCTCATGTTTAATGTTATACTTTAAATTCCTTATGAATAATTCAATCCTATTTTCCTATGGAATATGATTTTCCCTTATATTCAATTTTTGAAAGTACTTAATTTTTTCCACCATTGAACGCTTTTTTTTTAATTTATCAATTGGTTAAAGAAGTTGTTTGTTTTTGTATCGTCATAATGTGTTCTCATTTTGACCGTAAAAATTGACCAAGTGACAAGTGGTTTAGGAGAAAAAATCCATCGAGAGAATACAAACTGATTCATTTCTAAATTTAAAGTTGCAATGGATACCTTTTGTCTGTTTGCACATTATGGAGATAAAAATATTGTTCCATATGTAGTATTGATGTTACCGGATCCTTGCCATCAAGCTTCCTCATATCGATATTTGGAATATGGTGGGTCTTAAATCCAACATTAGAGTATATGAAATCATGGTTAACATTTATTTTTTCTCATCATGATTTTCATCTACTACCTTTTCGCCATTAATAACCATTTCTTGTAGCAACTTTTTCAAGCCTTCGTTCAAACTTTCCATATCTAATTTTAGAAAATTCTTCATGTCTTACATGCTTCCTTTCATTTTTTCTTCTATACCATCGAGCTTAGATTCCATTGCATTCTTTAAACCATCTGTCTCTTTCTTCAAACCATTCATATTAGCCTTCATTTTATTTTTGGTTACTCTTTGCGATAGAGAAATTTGTTGCACTTGGTCTCGTAATTGTGATATATCATGCTTCACTTATTCCTCTTCATGCTTTGTAGCATAGATCTATTAGGCTTAATGGGTGTGGAATTATTTTTTGGAGGAATTTTAGAACCCAATACTGATAGCAATGCATCAATATGACCTTAGAATCACTCTATATCAATGCATCAATATTCCCTCAGAATGACTTCAAACTTATTTTTCAAACAAAAGTTTTGCAAAAAAAAAGAAAATAATACACACTTTTTTCTCTCTTTTGAAGACCTCGATATTGAACCTGATGTATCTCTATGATTTTGGATCCCTAAGCTTTGAAATTTGGTTTTGTAGTAGCCCTTTCAGTCTTATTTCCAATTCCATAGGCCAAACCTAATTTAGATTCTTCAAGATAAGGCTATGCCTGATATCCCACAATATCCTAATTATGGACTGGTTTAGTAGAACAAACCTGTATCGGGTGCCACATGTCACTATTTTGACCTTCGACCCTGAAATTGGTAAAAATGAAACTATAGTCCATGCATAATTAAATTTGATGCTGGAAATGAAATTTATGATGATTTTCCCTCAGTCACATGTTTGAGATGAAATTCTAGAGCCTGCAAAATCCCTAACTTCCTCACATCATATCTCCAAAAATATAGTGAACCAATAGCTTAAATTCATACATGATGTTCATCGGTATTTTGACTCCACGTGATTTCAATTTTAGCTTCTGAAGATTCGTAGAAAAAAATTATAGCGGAAATTCCAAGATGGCATTTTTGAAGAAGTGAAAGCCTAGAATCCAAAGTTGTGATACCAAATTTTATACAACTAGATCACAAAATAGAATAAAGGATAGATCAAAAATTGAGAAATCAACCTTTTCGAGGGGGAAACCTCCTTTTCATTACATAAATGAAAAATTCTTGGATGATACAAATGAAAAAACCTACTTTCTATATATAGGAGTCTAAGGGTTCACAAAATAATCAAATCTTACATAACAATAATAATGTAAGGGAACAAAAGTAACAACAGTGGGCTTCTATGGGGCATAGTGATAACAATATGGAGACTACATGGGAACAACAATAACAATAAGGGGGGCTGCACTCAAAATATAAATAAGGGGCTACACTAGTATTATAGGGACCTAACATTACCCCTACTTAATCATACCTTCCACAAAATAATTCTATTTACAAAATATCTTGTCAAATATATTCCAGATGCATTTCATTTTTTAAATACATAAATGTTCTCAAGATTTCAACAAAATAGAAAGGTATTGGTCCTATCAATTTTCAATTACATAAACATGTGTCATGATTTAAGAGAAATTATAGAAAATAAGGATACATCTTCCATAAAATGAATTTAAAGGAATTAAAACAAAGTTTCCATGAAGATGTTTTTCACAACAACAATTAAGGAAACAAGAGCTGATAAAAGATATATCCATTTTAATAGAAACATTTACATTCAATACATGTCATGCAAATGCATTCAATGATGATTCAATGTAGAATTAATGCTTAAATTCAATCACATGGAATTTTATGCTCAAATAAATTAGTAATTTCAACCGATTCAAAATCCTCTCAAGATTTTGGTTAGAAATGATAATGAAGACACCACAATTCTACAACATAATGGACCTAAGTAATTAGGTTGAATATGTAGTGTCACCAGAAATACTCATAAAGGATGAAAATACAATATTTTTTTAGATGCATGATGTATATTGAGTCATTCATACTAACACCATCCTAGAATCATTAACTTGTAATACTACATTGTGACATCTAAGGTTTGAGCGACTAATGTAATAAAAATCACCTAGTTGATATTTGTTCTATCATTAAGTTGATAGAACATACGTAATCTATTTAATCTCATGCATTTCCATTATTGGACAATATATTATTAAAATATAAAATAATTTATGTTATCCTTATTACACCAGTTACCATTTATGCATGTTCATATGGAAGGGCACATCCTTTTCCTTTCGATTATTATTATTGACATAACAATATATTTCTGCTAAATCAGACACTTTTAAAGACATTATTTTTATTGCGATATAAGTTCTTCATAACATTCAAAACTTACAGTCATGTGTATGCATCGTGAAACAAATATCCTTTTGCATAGCCATCATAGTTTCTTGCATACTATCTTAATATGCATAAAATCATACTAGAAACTTTACTCATACAAGAAAAATATTTCACCATTAGTAGTTGCATATCGATAACAGATATGGTAACAATTTAGAAGAAAAAAACAGACTCAAACATATATTCCCACCATTAAGCAAATAGTATGAGCATGGATTACCACTATAACATTGCTTACAACTTAACAATGACCTTAAATAAAAAAAATTGAATGATGCATATTGCAAGATGCCTTCGAATATAACTTTAATAGTTGATCAATAAGTCACATACAGTTTATTAGTATTGCAATTACCAATAGTGATGTCATCATATTATAATTGATAGGAGTTAGTGAAATATACTATATAGTCAATGTTACTAACTATTATAAACTCAAGAAAAAATCAAAGTAATTCCACCACAAGACACAATCGATCGTTAGCCATTACAGTGAAGTCTGACCACTTGACACATTGTTTATTATCAATATTCAAGGTTTTTTTTTAATGTCTCTTTAAGAATTATACTATCCACTTCTAGGATAACCCTGACATTTTTTCATTCTTTCATTATCACAATGTTTTCATTATTGAAAAAGAAAAAATTTATTCTCTTCTTATAAGAAATGCATCACAACTCTAAGCATTTTTTCTTTAAATTCACCATTAAACATTAGCATGAAACTATGCATGTCATGGCTTGTAGTTAATCCACACTATCACTATTTACAGTGTGAGTATTGCAATTTTTCCAGGACTTAGTTACAACAAGTATAAATTTATAATTGGCTGTTATCCACGTAAAATATAAAACTATGTTAGTACAATTATTCTTCAAGGCAGTAATTAACACTATCATTCTTCAATGCAATCATTAATACAATCATGCATCTCATATAAAATGCAGTCTACTACATACATTGTCATCTAGTTTTTTTTATGTCATGCCTGAGCTTATATCCAATAACATTATACCTCTACTACTCGTTCTTACTGAACCCAAAGGCACTTTTGCTACAAACCTTTCTCTGATACAACTTGTAACATCCCTCCATAAACCTTGTGCAAAAATACACAAGAAAATATGTTTTTACCATATTTATTGGCATGTAATATTCCCAAATACTTATCACATACTCACTTGATTATCAAATGTTAAAATATCCATCATAAAGTGAAGTAACCTTAGAAAAGGAATAAAATATGTCGTAAAGAAATAATTAACACTTCGACTTGTTAACAAATTGTATTTTGTTGTGGCTTTGCATCATTATACTTTTCAATAAATGACAGCTTATTTATAAAATATTGAATGATGTAATTTCCAATATCGTGCAAGGTAACAACATCATCAATATAACCAAATAGAAATAACATAATTAAACATTTATATACCTTGGAAACCCCAAATGGAAAAACCAGAAAACGTTTATTTTATTAAAATTCCGTGAGGGACTTCACAAGTAACTCAATGACAACATGGGATTCCATCCCTTGCCCATTGTTAAAATTTTACAAAATAACATAATCGTTAATTCAAACATAATTAGCTAGATGTAAATAAATTCAAAATGATGTCATGTTTCTCAAACACTTTACCCAATATTATTGACCATAGTAACTTTGTGCCATGGTTGTATCCTGCAATAAATTATCCCTTGTAAATTGCATTTAACAATCCTTCACTCTGGATTAATCAATATTCAAGCATAATTACCTTGTTGCTTTCCATAGTGTTAGTTATCATCCATATTTCAATTGTTGCAAAAGGGGTAGATTTGAAAATATCGATCCATTCTTTGGACAAGTCACATTTCTTTCCTCCAATTTCTATCATCTGCAGCTCTAATGTCATGATTAGGAAAAGTGGCCTTTTTCAAAACCCAAATAAGCAATCTCCATCGGTTATCTATAATACTCCTCTATGTGTTATACATATTTTCATGTTTCAATTTCCTGCACATGCATAATAAAATTAAAAATCATCATAAATATTTTACTTTTACATGCACATCCAAGTGCAAGCCAACTAAAACATTGGTTAATAATAAAAAAATACAACTAAAATTTTGTTATTTTATTCTAATGCATTATGCCAATGCACATACTTATAAATGCATGTCTAATTTTTTTTATTTCCAATGCATTAATTAATGCATCCAAAAGCCACATTTACTTATTTTGCATTAAATATTTGTGTAAAGCATGAATAACATACTTTAAATATATGCATATACTTATAAAATCGTGTTTTCTTATCCACATCACAAATGAATTAAATAAAATGCACAAATAATATCAAGCATGCTTATTCATATAATTTAATTAAATTCATAAATGCCCTATCAATCCTTATTCCAACTACAATACCACCTTTAACTATATAATAATCACTTGCAATTTGCATGTCAATGAAGATCATGCATGCAATAATGACTTTTTATCTGCATCGCACATGTGAACCACATTTATGTTAACTTGCATGTGAATAAAAAACATGGAAACTTTTGCAATTAATATAGTTAACTAATATTTGTTCACAAGATTCCATGAATCTTTTTAAGAAATTTATATAGTAAACGTATCTATGTTGACAAGAATCCAAGAAATATTTTCACAAAAATAAAAAGTTTTGACTTATATTATTGTGTGGGAGAACATGTTATATTTTCAACAAATTCAACTTATGCAATTATTTCAAAGAAATCAAGGAAGTTAACGTATATTGTTACCCACAACAATCTATGTAATCTTTTCAAGAATATTAATATATTTTTTTATCTTTTTATGCACAAGATTTATATGCAATTTTTTCTAGAAAAATAATATATATTTTTATATTTTTATGTGGAAGTTCTAATTTAACATAAATTTTGATATTTTTATGCACAAGATTCATATGCAATTTTTTCAAGAAAAATAGCATAAATTATTATCATTTTATGGACAATATTTATATGCAATCTATTCAATAAGAATAATATGGGTTCTTATCTTTATATGCACAATATTCATATACGATATTTTTTTATGAGATTAATAAAAAAAACTATGTAAATTAACACAATTACTCTACCTTTCCAGAAACAAAATAGTGTGATATTTTTCAAGAAAATGACGTGGTTCCTTATCTTTTATGCACAATACTTACTCTATGACGTTTGGTTCTATAATTTCCAGCTTATCAGTTGCGTAAAACCAATGTATAAATGTGTTACAGGTCTTGGTCCGAAGACCATAAAATGAAAGAGCCTAGGGAATAATATCATATGATAAATCCATTGGCCTAGATATTGCATGTTCTCTCATCTTAAACATATAGTTCATGTTACCATATAAAAGCCTCGTTAATCTATCCTCCTAGATAGGGCTCTAAATTTAGAGCAGTATCTCCCTTACATGCGTTTTCATGCCATTTTTATTCTACTTCACATTAGTAACTCGATAATTATGTCCTCGGTGATAATAATTTCCTAAGAACAGATGAATATTATTAATGGTCCTCTATAAAACAAATTCGTATGTACGGGAAAATTGAAATCCTAGGTGCAGAGGACTTTCGATTGATTCGGTCAAGCCATTGGAGGAGGAATGGACAAACTTGTGCTTATGTACGGGTACATGCATATCATAGAGCCATTTTAAAAACAAATTCTTGATGTTAGCAATAGCATTTCGAGAGAATAACTACACCTAAACCTTTCAAAACAATAATATTTTTATGTCAAATGTTATTATGTTGTGATTATTTTAATTGCTTAGTCAATTTCTCTACTCTTATTATGGCGTACTCTTATTATGGCGTTTTATGGATATTACACAAATCTTTTTTTTATTTTATTTCTAACTAATGTTCTGATTATTTTAATTGTTTAGTCAACTTCTCTACTCTTTTAGTTAACTATAGTTTAGTAAACTCTTTCTAATGTTGAGAAAATTTAACAAAAATTGTTACATCTTTAGCATTGAAATTTATCTCCTGTAGAGGAAAGTTATATGCTACTATCACAATTAGGAATTTGTTTTCTTATAATCTATGCTGCAAATGAACAACTTCAGTTTCTAGGATATTCATCCTCATATCACACCCCAAATATTGTGTTTTTTGGTTTCACAATAGTTTCTAGTTCAATTTTCATATCTTAATGTCTTTATATACTATTTCCCCCATAATACTAAAATTCATGGTCCTAGGAAAATGAAAACATTCAATGCAATAATCATTGTTGTAGTTTCATTTTGCAATTATTTATCTTAAGTATATAAATCCTTAAACTCATCACCTAATTTCTTAGGGTTTTTTCTTTGTCTTTCTCTTTCTTAAACTGTAGCATTAAAAATATAATATGAATAACCCTATACTTGAACATATTATATTGCATGAAAATGTTGTCACTACAACAGTATGTTATTTATCTACCCTTTCTTACATCCATTAGTGCTCAAATTGTGAAAAATGATACATGGGGTTCTTTTCTATGTCATAGCTCGGAAAAACTTTTTGCATCCTCTTGCATCAATTTATATGTTCTATCCATTTTCAAATACTAATTATAGTCTATTTGCATCTCTTTAGCATTGTATTTGTGTCTTGACATTGTCTCATTAGAATTAAAAAATATCAACGTAATCCCTTTCAATGTCCCACTCGAATTTAAATAACATCCCCTTACTATCGAACTAGCATCTCATTATGTGGTTATAGACCCATTAGTGTCCAAATAATATTTCTTTATCTTCTTGCAAGCTTCCAGTTAGAGTCCCAATTAAGTTAAGTCATGATGGTTATGTGGGTTGAACGTATCAAGTAGGTTAGTGGGTTAGGATAGGTTATGTGGGCTAGATAGTTAGTAGATAATATGTGCCAATGGATTAGAAGGCTAGGTAGATTAATGGGGTGCATTATAAGTTAGGTGGTCTAGGTGGGTTAGTTCATTATATGGGTTTGGATAGTTATTTAAATTTTTGGGGTTGATTACGTAGGTAAGATAGGTCATTAGGTAAGATAGGTCACTCGGGTACGTCATCTATGCTATTGGGGTAGGTTATTAGTAGGGAATCTTTCCCCTATAATTTTCATATGTAATTATTATCTCCAATTATTTCTTTTACTTAGACAACATCATTATTTTCTTGGAGCGATGAATAAATTTTATTTTCATATTCTTGTAACTATTTGAGATCATATCTCTAACTAGATTTATTATTGCATTTAATTGATATCCCTTAGCATACTGCACACTAGTTTGTTGAGGTTTTTTTGTTTTTTTTAAGATATTTAAACTTGTGTTTTGTTTAATGAAATATTGTCCTATGTTTCCCATTAATATTTTGTAAAGAAAATATACTCGTGAGTACGATTTCCCATTCATTGATGCAAAACATGTGCCTTTATAGTTGGTGAATCTATTTCAGGTACAACAATCTCTTTCAACTAGACTCAACTCTAATGATTTGCTCATCCTTCACTAAAATTGATCATTCCATGTCTAATTAATTAACTGAACAATAATTTGGTCTTCATATTAGGATTTATATTCAATGCACCTAATATTTGATTTATTGCAAATCAAGGCACTCCAAGCTACACATGTGTAATTCCATCTATCGTTGAAGCTATGACCTCTCTTTTCATATTGATTTTGAATGCTTCACCCTCTTCTTTATCTTGTCTTCAAACCCTCAACATGGATCTAACATGCTCATTTCATCTATTTTTACCCTCAAATTATTCACTCAAATTGGTCCTATTTTTCATATAATTCATTATTTCCAAAGTGGAGTGTGTATACTTGTGGAACTTTGAGTAGTACCTTATCAAATCATAAAATTTGCTTTTATGTCACTTCCTCATTATTAATTTTCCTCTATTGTTGCAAAAATACCATGGATTGGGATATAACATGCTCATCTCCACTATTTGTACCCTCAAATTCTTCACTCAATTTGGCCCTCTTCTTCATATAAGTCATTATTTCCAAAGTAGAGTGTGTATATTTGTGGAACTTTGAGCAGTGCCTTATCAAATCATACAATTTGCCTTTATGTCACTTCCTCATTATTATTTTTCCTCTATTGTTTCAAAAATACCATGGTGCGATCCATCGTCTATGTCTTAGAAGGCCCCTACAACTTGCACCACCTTTAGAGACAATGTCAAAGGACCATGCAATGTACTTTCATATTAATGGAAGCTTTATGCTTGTTTTACCACTGCTTTTGGTTTAAGTTCTCACTAAATAACTTGGCCTATTCCATTCTCACAAGTTTCTCACAAGTTTCTTCTTGATTATTTGAATAATTGTTTTATCAAGATTGTTATAATCAATGTGCAGGAAAATCAATGCATATGGCCAATGGTATATTTGATGTATTTTTTTTACAACCTTATTTTGGTATTTGAGACTTCTGAAGTTTAGATGTCTTCTTTTGATATCAGTAATTACCAACCATTTAATTTATATAAGTGAATAAATGAATACTACAGATTTAATTTTCACAAAATATTTTAAAATATTATTCATAGTAATCACAAATAAAATCATAAAAACAATTATTCTTTAAATTTTTAATTAAATTAGTGAATAAAAAAAATATCATGTAAACCCGGGGTTTAATTCATGCTTTATTAAATGAATTAGAGTTCTTTTTAGGTAAATAGTATGGAAACCATCCTAACTTTAAAACACCCATTTATAGGTTAAAAATGTTGTGGTTAAGAATTTTATATTTTTCGATTACTGCTGTAGTAAAGTAATCAACAAAGTTTAAAAATTGACTTTTCACAAAAATTAAAATGGATACGCCATCAATCATTAAAAGGTATTTTTGGCAGTGTAGTAGTTTCTAACCTACCAGTGGCACGGCATACCAGAATTGTCGCACAATTGCTATGCAATTTGGTTTAATCATTAGTGGATGATATTCGATCCCATTGCTTTTTCAATGACACGCATTTGTGTGTCAAAACTCCTCGTCTACTTGTACCTTCTGGAACGTTTAAAAGTCCCCATTGAAATTTGGAATATTTAGGAAATTTGATAAATATGAGTAAATATAATTTTATGGAGTATTTTGGAAATTTGATAAAATGGATTAACATAACATTATTGATTTTTGAAATATTTAATATTAATATAGTAGTATTTATTTTTTAATATTTTGTAGTTAGTGTGAAAATAGGAGTAACAGTGGCCATTAATATAAAAGGTAACTTGAAAAAACAAATTTATCCATGTTTATTTAATTATTATTATGTTTTTACAATATAAAGACATGATGGATCTAAACATCTCCATCAAAGTAGGCTAATTGAAATGAGTGAAAAGTAAATTACAAAATGGTAGATGTCACTATTTAATTTTAATATTGAATAAAAATATTTGAAAAAATGAAATTTTGATAATGGTAAATTAAGATTAATTAGAGATATAGGTTTTGTTGTTTTTTTTTTAAATTAATAGTATAAAATATTGTTATAATTATCATAAATAAAAATAATAATTTTAATATTATAATGAAAGTAAAAGTGAAATTAAGTAAATTATTTTTTATATTTTTATATTAAATTTTAAATTTAGCAAATAAGTGAAGTGAAACATTATTTATGTCTATTATATTTTGAAATATTTTTTAGTCAACATAAAATAAATGTAAAAGTGTCTATCACCATAAGGAACAATGCGTATTCCTTATGCTTATTTGAAAAGAACAATGTTTACCCCCTAATAAGTATTTCTTATGTCATGAAAGTGGTAGATAGATATGTTAGTGCTACTTTAGGAAACGAGTGTGAGGTAGGTTAATTGAAGCGAACGAAAAATAAATTGTGAGATTATAAATGTCACTATTTAGCTAGAACCATGAATATTAATATATTAGAACAACGATAAATTAAATATATAGTGTTTTTGGGGTTTGTATTTAACAAGTATTCTTATAAGTGTTATAAATTAAAATTTAAAATATAATGATATAATGACATTGAAATTATATATATATATATATATATATATATATATATATATATATATATATATATATATATTTATGTATTTAAATTTAAAAATTTAAAAAATATATTCTTTATAGTTAATTTTTATAATATTTTATAAAAATTAAATATATTTCTATAAGTTTTATATTAACATATATATATATATATATATTAAAAATATTAATACATGTTTTTTTTAATGTTTTATATGGAAATTGTAACATAAATCAAATTTAAATGATTAATGTAGTAAAAGAAAAAACAACTCTCTATAATTTTTATATCAAGATTAGTAAGGCGAAAATAATTTAGATTCAAATATTTGTAAATTTTAAAATTTTAGATATATTCGCATCTCACCTAGTAGGTTATGCATAGAACAATTTGTAAAGAGGTATCACAACTTGAGAGGACAGATCATAACTTGAGAGTTAAAGGCCCCGAGGACCAAGCGATGAGAAACTTCTTCGTTTGCGAACATTCAAAGTTTCACCTCTTGTCTCGAAGATAAAGGGGTTCTTGGTAGATTGCAATGAGGTAGGTTGAGATTTAGAGAACAAGAAACTAAGATAGATCCCATCACTGTCACTTGACGACAAATTCATGGAGCCTGGGCATGAGAGCTCTTCTAGCATGGTAAAAAAGAAAAGGTTCCCAAATGGTTGAGGGATCAAAAGTCCGATGTGGTAATGGATTTTAAGCACCTTTTTAATATGTCTATGGTTATTCCACCTATTGACATGCAAAGAAGGTTTGAAGGCTAAAGGGTTCAACACAATGAAAGTTTGTGTCTGATGGGTGAATTGTAGTGAAGGAGAAAAATGAAGAGGAGATGGAAGTGAAAACTAGTACAAGAGAAAATGATGAATATATGCTAAGAGATATTATTGTATGAGTGGATATCGCATGAGCATGGGAATTCCTATAAGTTGACACCATTGGTTGAGAATGTAGTAATCAATATCTATCCATAGAATCATGAATCATTCCCAATCATAGTGTTTGTACAATATTTTTGTTACAGGAATGGGGATTCATACCAAAAAATTTAAGATCTTTAGTTGCATGCCACAAAATTTCTTCTCAAATCCACGACCAACTCAATTATACCCATACTTAGGTTGTGAATGGAGATCAATATCTCGAGCCCAGTGAGACATACTAAGTTTATGTGATTAAACAACAACTTTTTTCTAAGTGGAGTGCACCTTGTTGAAGGGCCATGAGCTATGTTTGAATGAGAGATGAACTTACATCGAGTCTTGTGTAACAGTTGACCAAAACACAAGAATGCAATGTGAGATAGGGGGAATGTTGTAAGGTTTGTGTGAGTATGTATGTGGAGTAATCTATAGAGAAAGAGTGATAGATCCTATGTGAAAGAGAAGGCCAAGTGCTACTGATCATGAAAACTATATTAGGGTTGAGTGCATATGTGTAACAGTACAAAGAGGAATTACATCTATGTGCACTCTTGGAGAGAATTAGGCTATATGATATCATGTGTGATATTGAGGACAACAATGGATAAAGTGTTGTTAGAGTTTGTGTTAACAACAAGAGAGAATAGTAAGGCACGAGTAAGTAAATTTTGTGCATCATGCTTAGTTAGAGTCATTACAGTGACTAGAAAGTTCCCCGTAGATGACAAGTTGGTGCCTACATAACAGGAAGCCGATGCTTCCACCATAGTGGGTGCTTGAAAAAATCCAAGAATTTGGTGCTTCTGGTAAGTTGATTAAGTTCCTACAAAGAGATGTTTAGTGCTTCTTGCTAGTAGGAGATATAAAAACACATAAGCGAGTTTTTTCTTAATGTTGGTTGGTTCTAGCAAAATAATTTAAGGAAATCAATGTTTCCTATGAGTGGTTTCTCAAGAAACATGATGTAATCTAAGTAATTGCTTTAGTTTCACATCATACCAAAACAGGATTTGTGAAAATTTTTCATTTTATGTGATTCAACATTAAATCTTTCTCTTAATATGTATATGTTTCTCATGATGTTGTTGTGGTGTTCATATATTGATTCTTGTTGTTTTTTACATAATTTCTTGATGATTACACATGAATTTTTTAAATATGAAAATATCATTAAATTAGCATAATACACACTCCAAACCTAGCTAATCCAAATCAATAATCATTATGAATCACTATTTTTTGGACAATAGATTTTATAATTCTCGTTCATTATCCAAACTATGTCATGTCAGTTCTAGTTACTTTCAATTTATGTATAATATTTTTGTCTCTGAATTGCTATATTTAATATGGGTTTCTATAACCTGGAGACTAATTATTAGCTTCGAATTACCCATACGATAGAGAAAAAACAATTTTTTTTTATAATATAACTCGTTTGCTTGATAAATTGAACGTACCTTACTTAAAAAAATTAAAAACTAAAATTAAATTAAATTTAAAAATAACTCATAATTTAAAAATTCTACATGCACTTTACCATTATATTTCACTTTCTAAATTGTATATTTTCCTTCTCACATATTGAAATGCAATGTAAAAATATAAAATCAGTCACAAATATGACATATTAAAATCAGATATATGAATTTAAAATGTTTAAGTAATCTTTATATAAAAAATTCTACTTATCAATTTCGAAAAATATTTTAATTATACATAATTATTCTTAAAAAAAATATATGTGCAATTCGTTAGCACTTCAAAGGTTCATTATATATATATATTCCTTAGAATTTATTTCTATACTCTTTAGATATATGAAGGGGTGCATACAAATTTAGATTCAACATTTATTTTAGTATATATATACATATATTTATATATGATATTATATAAAATTAAGTTAAATTAAAATTCTCTTTCCTTGCTCTACGTAAATAGTTTCCAAATGTTCATGTGTCTTGTGTATTTTTTTCATATAAATTGGGTTTTTAGTTATTTATATTAACTTAACATTGTTTTCTAGCCAACTCATCATGTATGTACATAACTTAATCATATTACTAATTTATTTTATATGGTTCAAAACATATTTTCATTTAATATTTTTTATCTTTTAAATGGTATTAATGATATTAATTTGTAGTTAATTTTATAATAAAAAATTATATGATAAATATACTTTGAGTTATATAACCTTGGTTCATTATAACACCACTAAAAACCAACTAAACTGTTATTTTTGTAATTTTTCAAGCATTAGATGTTGTGGTATTTACTATAAGAAGAGGAATAGCCTCATAATAGTTATGATGTGAAATGTATTCTTCTCATCTAAAAACCAACTTGGAACTTACTACTCTAAGGTCTTGTTGTGTGGTCATATTTACATCGTAATGTCTTTCTTTTTGAAAATAACTATCTTAGTTACCATGGTGTACTGGTCTACACCATTATATCTAACGTTAGATGATTCAATACTTTTTAGCCATTAGATTCCACCAAAATTGTCAACCAACTCCTTAATTTATTTGATCGGATCCAAATTTCTTCACTGTTCAGAAACGAAAGTGCTCATTTTTTCACACAAGGCATCAATCCCAAGCAAAAAAGCTCTATAATAGTGCTAATTCTTCATTTATTTATTGTTTGAATCCCATCGGCAACGCATTTTTCATATTCTATGTTTTTTTGGCTTGGAGTATATTTTCGACTCTTTAGGAGGAAAACCACCAGGGAAAGCTAATGAGCTCGAAAGAACGATTTTACAAGTGAGTTTCATTGATCAGAGTGACAAAGTGATCAATAGATTCTTTTTTTAACTCCTATTTAGATTTCCTCTATAAAATTTAGTGTTTTTACGTGTTAATATCTAGTATAGAAATGTCTCGTATATTTTTAAGGAGGAAATTTGTACCAACTCATATTTTAGGGTTTAATATTTTTATATTTTTTCCTTTCGACAACGCAAATTGTCGAGGCTAAGTTGTAATGCTTGCTTACTTTATCAGGGTTTTGTGGTTTGTTCTGTGTTTTCTTTAAAAATTTTGGTGTATTTTTTGCTTTGGGCTTTATAATTGGTAAAGTTTATGAAAACCATGAGCTTTTGTTATTTGCAAAAACAAATATTGTTCCAAATGGAATTCGGTACATTTATCTCATATTTTCAAGAAAAATAAGGGATGTTTATCTTGCTGAATTGTTAGTATGTTAGGGTTTGATCAATTTTTAAGCTTCAATGGGATTTATTATGGTCGTATGTGTTTTAGAGAATCCATCTTCGAGTGGTGGCTATACTTCCTTTATTTAATTTTATCTCATTGGTTCTACTTCTTCTCCATGACCATTGTAGTATCTTCTCATTTGAAAATATTTTCTTATTCTGTACAGGAAAAGTTAATTCTTTTGAGGTTTTTGCATCCTTGAAAAAGTTTCACAATTGTGTGATTTATCTTTGCAGTACCTTGAGATGTCTAGCTTATTCCAATTGGGATGGAATTTTCCACCTCAAGAGGGTTGTTAGTTGTTGTCTAACTCATATTATACATGTTAAATTATTGCAACATTTTTTTATGCACAGGTGTTTCCTTTAAACTCTAGAAGCACTGCAAGTGGTTTGATTACATTAGACATCAAAAGATGCCTTTGATAATGGGCAATACAACCCTCAGAGAGTGAAACATTAATCATAAGTGCTATACTTAAGCCAAGTTGGGGTGATAGGGTGTGTACTCCTTCAAGCTAGCGTGTACGTGCCCCTAGTCCGAACTGCTTATTTGTGTCTCTCGGGGAATAGAAAATTATTCGTTATCCCAAGACGTCACTCTTTTATCATTGTGTGCATCTTCTTCAATTCATTAGTTTGATATGTACTTAGCAATCATATGCCTTTTGGGCCTGGCTTTTATTTTTTTCCTTTTCAACTAATATGATAAGTTGTTCGTTATGAGCTGTAAATGGCTCTTTTTTTTTTTTACATCTCTTATTTACTCCATTGGTAATGGATTCTTGTGTTACTCCTCTATTTTTCTTGGTATCTTCTATGATTTTGACTTGGAAATATATGTTTTTTGTGTGCATGTATTATAGTGTTATTGACTATTGAATTCCAATGAAAGCATTCTTTATCTAATGGAGCACTGCTTATTTTGGATCATATGCCATCATATTATACTCCAAGTAGCAAGAAGATACTTTTGAAAAAGGATATTTTGGAAGTAAGTATGTGTGGAGGTTGAGAGAAGCGGAAAGCTCCCAATGTATGTGATACAAGTAAAAGTAGTATTTGGGAAAAACACAAAGATGTTTCCATGGTTGAGAAATAATCTTATAAGAGTAAATAAGTTTGCAAGATTCACTTCAATCATTCTATTTCACAATGTCGTTTTTATGTGCACAAACAATGGCCTTTTATTTTTGAGTCATTATACTAATGCCTATTTTGATGCTTTCGCTTAGGACATGAAATGAAAGGAACTCAAACTTACTTCTAGCAAAGGGATTTCCTGATCTGGTTAGTGACTGAAACCTAAAGGTAAAACTCCCAGTGAGTTTTCTATATAGATCTTATTTAGGCACCTATGATGACTAGTCACCCCTCACCATATCTATCCCTCAACCATTGACGTAGTTCAACAACAATTTCTTTTTCAATTTTTCTTGTCAAAAATACTTAATAAATGAGGATTCTGAGTGGGGTTCCTTCGATTCAGATGTTAGTTCTGAGCGATAAGCTAAAAAATGGCTCAAAATATGTATTCAATCTCAATGTCTTGTGCTTACAAATTCATCATATACAAACAGGGAAGAGGGAAGTTAAATGGAACTCTTGAACATGTTAACAATTAGTGAGCCACACCCATTAGGTGTAAAATAAATGGTGACAAAGTTTATGTTAAGGCAATTCATATGTAAATGTCGTCGGTTCGCAACCTTAAAGAACCATTAGTAAACCTTATATTGTCTACATGGAACCTTATTTGATTGCCCTAGGATTAAGTCAATCAAGACCATCCCACTAAAGCCAACATGGATGTTCATTCAATGAATCAATCTGAAATGAAAATTACTTTGTGAGTGTCAATGTTGATCACTAACTTATTTGGTTGACCTTCCAAAAACTGGCACTCCATTGACATTTTCTCTAATGTTGTAATATTATGAAATTGACAATTTCTTACTAATGAATTCATGAAAAATTGTATGGATACAATAACGCTTCATTATATATTTTTGGGGAATTAAAACCCTGTTTAAAATGATAGCAAGGTTTGAATTTTTAATTCTGATTTAACCTTATAACTGTAGAATGAATAACAGACACTGCATGCAATGGGTTGTTACAAGTGTTGGCCCTCATTTTTTATCCAATTTTCTTAATTAAATACACCTATTTTCCATTCTATCCATTCATATACCATCCATATACACCTTATTTTGACCAATTTATGAATATTCAGGTATATAATTATGTTTGGAAATTTTTAGATGTTTTTACAAAAAATGGATTTTAAGTGCATTTTTGGACAGGACTAAAAATTCGCATAATGGCTTCATTGATGTCATACTTGCAGGACACCTGGCATGAGCTAGAAACATATTTAGAAATATTGGGAACTAAGGATGTACTTGTACCTATTGTTTTGTTCAAACCAAGCTAAAACATGTCCGATCCAATCTGGTCAAAAAGGACCTGTCATTCAGCAAATCCCTACGAAATACGACAAATTTGATATTTTATGGGATTTTCTATATTTTAAGTGATTGGATGTATAATATTGACCAAGAGATATGGGATAAGGATAGACATGGATGTTAGAGACATTTTAGTCAAGTTTTTTTCATATTTTTCTATTTAAACCAAGAATATTGAAGTCATGAACATGTAGAATTTGTATGATTTCATTTTGATATTTCTAGCTTTGTGAGTTAATTGAAGAAAACATTTATATCTTCTTTATTCTCTTCAATGTGGTGAATTCTTTATTTATTTTCATTAGCTGAGAACTAATTTCAGCGTGCGAGGCAAGGGTGTAGGGCCCCCACACCCAACTAAGTGCACTTTTTGGCTAATTTAGCTGAATTTTCTTAAACTAGTTCTGTTTCATGTTTAAATCAATTAATTAGATGTATGATGATAAATTATGTTTGCTAATGAATCTTAGTCTAAATTATAATATTGATATGAAGGGTCAAAACAGTGTTTAAGTTAAACTCTTATCATATATGATCAGATAATAGAAACTAGAATTCATCTTCCTTGCTTTTGTTTAAAGTGATTTTCTGAATTTCCAGTTTTCATAAATGACATTAATTATGAATGAATTTATAAATAAGGAAAAAAATGACCTCCTTAGTTAGGATTCTCTTCTATTATTCTTTTATGCATCTTAATCTGTTGTTAATTGGTGATTTTTTATTATGTTCATGAAGTAGTATTGTAAAGAAGGTCAACCTAGTTCTCCTAAATTAGGAGCTTCGTCTTCTGCTTATTACATATTGAATTATAATTTTTTTATTTAATTTGTATATTTGTAATATACAGTTCCTTTAGTTTAAACAACATGTCTTCTACAAAATTGACTACATATGATATCCATACATTTTGTACATGCTTCTAAGTTTTACAAACCCAGATTGATAATAAAATACTTGTGTTAGTTTACCCAGTAAATTGACCGAAAATTTTTGGCGCCATTTCCGAGGAAGCATACATCAACATAGTCAATTAGGAGATAAAAACATAAATCTAAAAATATTTATAAAATCTAAAACAATAAAAACTTGGTTTTTTACTTCCAAGTTATGTTTCTTTATGCATAGAAATAGGGATCAGAAGGGTATATTCATTAAAAAAAAACCCCCAAAAATACAACCATCCACTGGACTAATAACACCAGTTGTTGGGAGACCTACTATAGAGGAGTTAGAGGAAAAAAAATCAGGAAAAATATTAACTCTAATTTAAAGACAAATCTTGTTGCCCTTGGAGGTAAAAAGAAAGCAATCACCAAAATAATCTCCATTCATAGGAAGACAGAAGGAAAAAAGAAAAACAGTTGTTGAACAATTAGAACAACCTGCCCTTGAAAAAATTAAGATAGTTGAAAACACACCAAATCAACCCCATATTGAAACATTACAAATTTCTGTACAGGAAATGACTAAAGAAGGAGAGGGATATAGTATGCCATTTATGACTCCTGAACAGAGAATTGAATATGAAATACAACAGAAGGAATGGTGGAGAAAAAAAGAGGAAGAGAGGAAGAGAAAAGAATAGAAGCAGAAAGGAAAATAGAGGAACACAAAAGAATAGAAGCGCAAAGAAGAAGAGAGGAAGAAGAAAAAAGAGAAAATGATAAGAAAAGACTACATGATAATGAAAAAGAAAATGATAATGATCAGGAAACTACTTTTGGCTTCGCAATATTAGACACAAGAGAAATATTAGGAGAAGAAGTGAAAATGAAAAACATTTGACCTTCTGTATTGCCCAAATTTTATTGTATGTCAACATAAGATCCTGCCACATTTATGTTTGAATTTGATATCTTATGTAGAGGTTATGGATACACAGATGACACACACAATATTCATCTATTTCCTGTTACTTTGAAAGAAACAACATTAAAATGGTTTATGGGTTTAGGATAATATACCATTGCTTCCTGGGATTAAATGAAGAAAATTTTTCTTAAAATGTATCAAGCCTACTGTAGGGCTAGAGACTCAAAAGAAGATATTTTTAGAATGACACAACAAGAAGATGAAAGTTTGGAGGAGTACATAGAAAGATTTCTTTGCAATCTACAAAAATCCAAACAACATTCTCTGAATCCTGATACCATTCGCACAATTTTTCTTAAAGGTACCAGAGATAAATACTTAGATATTCTCAATGTGATGGGCAAAGGAGATATCTCAAACCTACCATTTGATGAGATTTTTGAAATTTGTCAAAAATATTCTAGAGGAATATGAAAAAATGGAAAAAGGGATGTCACATCAAGAGCTTCCAAATCTGCAACAAGTAGAGTAACACAAGCGGAAATAGGATGTTCACTAGAAAATTTTAAAACATATCTCTTAATCACTTTGGGGACACAAGTTGGTGTCTTAAAAGAAAAGAATAAGAAAGAAGAACAAGATCAAATCTTAGAAATATTTTTTCCAAAATGTAGGAATAAACATCCACTTAGATAATGTCCTTTGGAAGGTATACAAGTATGTGGACTATGTAAAGAGAATAATGCAACTGAAAACTATCCAAAAGTGAAATAATTTCAAATGGAAGAAGTACAAGGGATAGATTTTCTTTACTATATGGCACAAAGTAGACCTTGGCAACCAAGGATTCCTCAACAATTCCCTCAACAAAACCTCGATAATTATCAGTATCCTCCTCATAATTCATGGAACACTCCAATTCCATGGAAAACTTGGCGTCCACAACAATATCAAAACCAACCTGCACAAGGTTGGAGAGGATATAGTTATGGAAGCCAACCACCTTAAAAAATGTATCCTCAGTAATATCCTCAGCAATATCAACATCCATACTAGCAACCACACCCTCAATAACCATTCCAATACCATCAATTCCAGCAACATCATCAACCAATGCCATTTCCAACACAAAATAATACACCAATGCTAACTCAACCTCAAAAACTTCATCTTCCATCTAACCAACCACCTCCTAGACCAACTCAACTGCCAACTCAGCGAGTAGCTAATCCAGTATGGAAGAAGCAACTTCATCTTCCATCTAAACAAACATACAATATGGAAGAAGAAACACACTTTCCTACATATTCTATTCTTCCCATACAGAATGTCCACTTAAGGCTTGGGAAAGTATTACACAAATATTCTCCACCAATCATAGAAGAAAAAACTGAACAAGGAAAACAAACTCAAAAATCTCATCCAAAAAATCAAATTCAGAAAGGAAAATCTATTATGACTCAAACACCACCCTATCCAGAGAGGTTAGTACAACAAAAAATTGCAATGTCTTTGCCTGAATTTGTATTTTGGATGAAATGAACAATAATTATGTCAAAATTCCTTTGTTACAGGAAATAAAAGATTATCCAATTTATCAAAAAACAATAAAGGACTTGTGCATCAAGAAAACTGGTAGAAGGAAAAGAGATCCACCCACAATCCAGGTCATTGGTAGATTAGCTAGTCTCATGTCTACAAAAATAACAATTAAAAAATATATTGACCCTGGGATCCCTATGGTTACCATCTCGATCAATAATTTTTTAGTTCCAAACACTTTAATATATTTGGGACCAGTTATAAATGTTATGAATACAAAGACTATTAAAAATTTGAACTTGAACAATATTAGAGCTACTACTACAATTTTAGAGCTTGCTGACAGATATAAAATTGTACCAGAAGGAATATTAGAAGATATCATTATCTCTCTAGGTTCATGGGAATATCCTGTAGACCTCCTCTTTTTTCAGCCAAAATCAAATTTAGGAGGCCATCCATTAATTTTAGGCAGATCATGGTTAGCCACAACAAACGCCTTCATTGGATGAAGATCGGGAAGTATAATTATTGCACACAGGAATGAAAGGAAACATGTTACACTCTATCCTCCAGCACAACCTCCTTCTTTACTATCATGGCTTGATGAACAAGAACAACAAGAAACTCAATCTATTATTAGTATTAATCAAGTCTATATTTTCAGAGAAGAATAAGAAAATGAGGATATATTAGACCTTTTCATCTCAAAGCCTGATATTTCGGAACAAATTAGAATAAAACAATATGAAGCTGCAAGTCATGTTTTAAATAAATGTTTCGAGGAAAGCTATACTATTCAATCACTGTAAAATTCATTTGAAAGTATCTTTCTTGTTGCCTGGGGATTACACAGGCATGCAGGGAATTCATCCAAAGACATGTATTCACCACATTTACACTGGTGATCATATCAAACCAGTAAGACAAGTGCAAAGAAGAATGAATCGTATGGTGAAAGAGGAACTGCAGAAAGTGTTACAAGTTGGATTCATGTATCCTATTTCTAATACTCAATGGGTTTCTCCCTTAGTTGTGGTCTCTAATAAAAATGGAAAGTGGAGAATATTTGTAGAATATATGGAACTCAATAAATCCAAATTAAAATATCATTTCCCTTTACCATTTATTAATCAAATACTAGATTCAATAGCTGTAAATAAATTATTTTCTTTTCTTGATGGATTTAGTGGATACAATAAGATTAAGATAGCATTGGAAGACAAGGATAAAACCACATTTACTTGTCCATGGGGAACATATTCATATAATTTTTTTTCCTTTGGGTTATGTAATTCACCTGCTACTTTTCAGAGAGCATTCCTTGCAATATTTTTTGATCTAATCCATACATGTGTAGAGGTCTACATGGATTATTTCACTCTATATGGCGGAACATTTGATGATTTCATGAAAAATCTTGAAAAAGTTTTGAAAATATGCATAGAGACAAATTTATCTCTTAGTAATACAAAATTCATTATGATGTTAACTGAGGGGATATTTTTGGGACACCATATTTCTTCTTCAAGAATTAAGGTGGACCCGGCCAAAATACAAGTCATTGTGAATTTCATGCCACCCACAATATAAAAGGAATTAAGACATTTCTTGGGATACATGGACTATAATAGGAGATTCATTGAAAATTTCATTAAAATAGCTCTACCTCTATTCAAGTTACTTGCAAAAGATGTGGAATTCCAATGGACAAATAATTGTCAAAACGCATTTGAATTATTAAAATAAAAATTGTCAGTTGCACCCATTCTTCAACAACAAAATTGGTCCATTAGGGGAATTTTGAGGTCTAAAATGGGCCCGCTAAAAAAAATGTAGAACAAAAATAAACCTTATAAGAACCAATACGATTCAAGATGATGATGTCAACCATGGGGGATGATTCACCATTTTTTAAGTAAAATGGTAAGAAAATTAAAAAAATAATAAAATAATAAAACTACTTTTTGAACTCGTATTTCCAACTATCTCCCAAAGAATTTACTCAAATTTCAAGCTGGGACTACCCATTGGATGTAAAATTTAATTCCTCATCCAAGGAGTACCCATGTTGCATACTTGTGATGGACCCTGCTACACTAAAAATGAGAAATACATAAAAAAATGTGATTACAATCACATTTTTCATGTATTTATCATTTTTTGTATAGAAAGACCCATCGAAAGTATGCAACATGGGTACTTAGATCGGGAATTAAATTTTGCATCCAACGAGTACTCCTGCTCGAAATTTGAGTAAAAACTTTGGGAGATAAGTTGAAAATATGAGTTGAAAAAGAAGTTTTTTCTTTTTTCCCTCTAAAATTTGATGATGTAATCAAATCTTATCTTATCATTTCCACTATTATTTTATAATTTCCTTAGGAGGCCCATTTTAGACCTCAAAATTCCCTTAATTATTGCCATTTCATATATCTACTAATGCATCTGACACAATTATAGAACTCAGGAGCATCACTTGGACAGAAAGAAAACCAGTTTAATTATGCTATATACTTCATAAGAAAAAAATTAACATTCGCAGAATTGAACTATACAGTTACGAAAACAAAATTAGTTGTAGTGCATGCAGTTAATAAGTCTACGCATTAAATAACAAGTTATAAAGTATTCATTCACACAAATCATTCAACCATAAGATACTTAATGAACAAAAAAACTACAAATGGCAGAATTACTAGATGGCTATTATTAATGAAATAATTTAACATCACTTTATGAGATCAACCAGGAAAGCATAATCAAGTAGCAGAATTTCTATCAAGACTTCATTCACCTCGTGATCCAAATCTTGTTTCAGATAATTTTCCAGATGAACATCTATTTTCTATAACTGTTAAAACTCCATGGTTTGCACGTGTAGCAAACTATTTATCATCTGGAATATTACCATCCCATTGCCCAAATAAGAAGAAAATAAAGATAATTAGATAAAGTGCTAGTTGGGTCAATGGTGACCTCTTTTATACTAGTTCTTATCTAGTAATAAGAAATTTTTTTAGAGAAGACGAGATTTTAGATATTTTGAAAGCATGTCATGATGAGCCATGTGGTGGTCACTAGTCATTGTTTAGAGAAGCGGACGACATACAAAGTGCTGAAACTTGGCTACTACTGGCCAAAAATATTCAAGGATTCCAAAGCCTATGTTAAGAGATTTGACAACTTCCAAATAACTGGAAGACCAGTGGTATCAGATTAAATGTCATTAAAGCCACAAGTACTCATAGAACTATTTGAACACTGGGCTCTAGAATTTGTGGGACCAATAAGCCCGCATCAAACATAAAGAAGTATATTCTTAGTACGTACACATTATGTTACTAAGTGGCTAGAGGCAAAGGTAGTGGAAAGAGCTACAAAAGAAAGAGTAGTTTCTTTTCTATTTGAAGAAATATTTGTAAGGTTTGGAGTTCTGAGACAAATTGTTACAGACCAGAGAGAAAAATTCACCTCCAAGCTTGTAAGGGATCTTACAGAAAGGTAAAATATCAAACACAGAAAATATTCTTCATACCATCCCCAAGAAAATGGACAAGTGGAGTCCACTAATTTTTTTTTTGGAGAATATCATGAAACAAACTATGCAAATGAATAGAAAAGAGTGGTCATAAAAGTTAAGATATGCCTTATGGGCATACATGAGCACATGGAAGAACACAAGTGGATTGATTCCATACCAGTTGGTATATGGTAAGGAAGTCTTGTTACCCATTGAATTTCAAATACATACATATAAACTTGTAGAAAAATTGGGAATGGTACTATTTGAAGCACAACAACAACGAGTGATTCAATTCAATGAAGTGGATGAAATAAGACAGCAAGACGTGGAACATACATCTGTAGTGTAGGAGGTCGATTCATAAAGAATAAAGTTTTTCAGAAAGGAGACTTGGATTTTTTTTTTGACTCCAAGTTTAAGGATTTCAAAGAAAAGTTTACAACCCATTGGCTTGGGCCATATCAAATAGAAGATATCTTTGACAATCAAGCAGTCAAAATAAAAACAAAAGAGGAAGCCTCAATTTCATTTGTAGTTAATGGACATAGGCTTAAAGTCTTCAATAAGCCTATCAATAAAGAGGATTTTCTTAAAATACTTTCAATAGAATCTGATATGGAAATAATGGAATAGCATAATATGCCTTTCTTACTTCCAGAAAAAATAAAAATTAATAATTTAAAATTTAAAAAAAATAAAATAAAATAAATAATAAAAGAGTTTGGTTGTGAAAATCCATAAGACTGGCACAATAAAAACTTGAATTCATATTAGAAAACCAACTTGTTTGGCCAATATGAATTCTCTATTTTGTTTCGTTTTTACTTCAGTGTGATTTTGCAGAATTAATCTTCCAAGACATGCAAGACTTGAGGACATCTCTTAACATCAGAAAGGGGAAAGTTCATAATATAACTATGCAAATAGTTTGATGAGCTGTATTGCAGAAGGATCCTGAATTACATGAAAAAAGGGACTTGAGAAATCATTGAAAATATTGTGCAGAAGGGACTTGAGACTTCATTGAAATATTGTGCAGAAGGGACCTGAACAACATTAGCATTCAAAGATCCCGAATCAATATCATATGTGAAAACATGAAGCATAAATAAGTCTCTACATTTCAAGAACTATCATTATGACAATGAAGACATTGTCAACCATCAACCAGTATTTTGACCAGAGGACATCAACAAATAAAAATGACATCAAGTATTTTATGGGAGTACAAGTACAGTAAGTGAAATTTTCTTCTCTTAAAATCTCATTTAAGAAAAAAAATTCTAGAAATTGTTACGACTCATTTATCTTAATATGCATTCCATTACATTTTACCTATATCCTACCAACATTTCAAAACACTACCTTCATTATCCAACCCATTATAATCATATTCATTATAATCCTATCCCTATTCATTACCCCTTCCTACATTTACCCTCAAACATTAACCATCATTCCATATACCATCACATTAATTCCAATCATTTTTTTAAAATCATCACATTAATCCTAATAATTTTTTTAAGAATATGGATAAAAAATTAAAGGCTAAATATTCTAATTCTTGTTGACCTACAAAAACAACAAAGGTTAGTGTCATAATAATTTAATTTTAAAAAATGACCATTCTAGGGTCATTTTAAAATTAAATTACACAATAAAAAGTTGAAATCTAAGCTACAAGCGCAATATGAAAATATATATCATATGATAAAGCTAAGGTATGGAATGAGTGCACAATAAAAATAAAAAAACCTAAGTATGAAATGAAAAAAAGAAGCAATGAAGGACATGAATTATGATGCATATCAATTAAGGTGTGGGCATGTAAAGAAATGAAGGTGACGATGAATAAAAAAATTGGAAGAGAACTTGGGATATCGTGACAAGACGTATGCAGACACCATGGAGAAAGGAAGACATGCAGAAAAAATTAACAAAGCCACGGAGGCCTCCGAGTCAATGGTCAGCATGAGAAAGGGTCAACATATATTAAAAAATATAGTGTTATGCCTAGAATTGCCCTTTTATTTTGTTTATTTGATTTTGGTCATAAAATAAATCAGTCATCATGGAAGAAGAAAATCCCTTTCCCCATCATTCACGTAGACTTGCATTGAAACCACCTTTACCACCAGAAGTCACTTCTGGTCGGTGAAGGTGACATCGCTCTACCGAAACCAGTAGCATCAGTACCTATGGTGAAGCATCATTTTCACATATACCAGAGATGGCACAAGTTGTTTTTATAAATCCGGGTTCATTTACTATTGTTGATATGGAATCCTCACAACTACATGTGGTCAGGATCCATCCAATCAGCGAGGCCATACCTCCCGAACCTGACGTTGTTCAAGTGGAAGTTGATCCAGATCCCATGGTGCTTGAGGGGGAAGATGTTATTGGTCAAACTATAAAGCATCCCTAGGACCAATGAAATAGGGTATATCATCCTCTTATATTTCAGTTGTTATATGCCCTAAGTGGAGAAAATCTTGATCCCGAAGTCGAACAACCAAAATCTGTTCCTTTATTGGTCACTCCACAATCTATTGTAGCCATTGAGTCTCCCATATCACATAGAAAACCACTTGAAATATACTTTGGACCTGACAGAAAAGTTCTTCCACATGGTTGGATTTCGGTTGAAGAAATACCACAAGATGAGACACCTTTAACTCCAACTAATTTTCAGTTGGAGCTTTACTTGTACGAGTATTTTCCTCAATCACATTCCTCTGATTTTTTTGATCCTGTGTCACTTCGAGGTCCCATAGATTCTATAGGGTATAAACTATGTTTTTTCCATTGAATTCACACATGTCATCATCTAGAATCCTATCTAGTTCCTCCCTTATGAGTATTGAACGGCTTGGTCCTTTATTCACATCTTAAGTGAAATATCAAGTTGGTCCCATCAGTTATTCTCCTTGGTGGCCAGTGATTTCATAGAAATTACCCCTTAAAATTCCAAAATTCAATGAAAACCTTAGAGAAGCCCCGTCAACACATGTTATAACTTATCATTTGCTGTGCTCATCCAACTCCTTAAACAATGACTCCATTAGACTATGTCTTTTCCAGTGCACACTCACTAGTCCAACTACACAATGAGGATAGTTCTTTTACTGTGTCAACCTCATTAAAAAATGAAATAGGCTATGAGGATAGTTCTTTTACTGTGTTAACCTCCTTAAAAAATGAAACAGGCCATGAGCATATTTCCTTTCCTATGTCAAGCTCGTTAAAAAATGAAACAAATCCTCCCCTATAATGAACCCTCATTCCATCCATATTTTAGTAACCAATGCTTTACTTAGGTAAATGAAATGAAGCTTGGGGGCCATATAATCTTTCAGGGGGAATTCAACATGTGCTATTGCAAGGGGAATTCAAAACATTCCTATGAATTTCACCCAATCAATAGCTGAAGTTTGGGGAAAAAACAGGTTCAAAGCTCCAAAATGCAAATGGTAACTTTCAAATCGTAAAAATGAATGGTAAAACGATTTTAATTAGTCATTTGATTATTTTCAAATCATATTTATTTTTGTGTCTATGTTTTTATTCAATTTTTATCATGAAACAGGTATTTCTAATCCATTTGATATTGTTCTGAATAGGTTTGCAACTGATGAGCAGATTAGTCGTGCACATTTATTTGAAGAGTGATCTGATCACAAAGCATACTTTTATCCTTATTTTTTGACCTTTGATAAAAACAAAAAAGGACTTGAAGCGCACTTTTATCTCTTTCTTAAGCTTTAATAATAGCGAAAAAGGAACCCATGGAGTCTTCTTTTATCTCTTTTCAGACTCCAATAATGTGAAAATATTGTCAAGCACTTGTCTTTTCGAGATCGTAAAAGTAAATGAATTGATATCTACTCAGTATAAGTTTAACCCTTTTCAAGACCGAGATATATTATTTATGAAAAGGGAATGCCTTAGCCTAACATGACTAGGAGGTTCTCTCAGACATTATTTTACACTTTTTTGGATCTGAGCGAAAAAATTACGAAAAAGTACTTATGGAGTTTTCTTTTGTCATCTTTTTAAAACTCTCTAAATATGAAAAAATATTGGGTTGTCACTGTCGTTAGGCTTGTTAAAACATAAAATAGTGATGGTCTTGTCAATCATGGCAAGAATCAAGTTTCATTCATCGCTAGAAATGTTAAATTATTAAATAGTGATAAATTATTCGCCAGAAGGTTTGAATTATAAATCAAGGATATGTTATCCTCCTTAAGCTTGTTAAAAAATAAAGAGGTACTGGTCGACAAGTGACTGGGGAAAATTTGGGAAAGTGAACAGAACTTTTACGGTAGCAGGTTGCTCTTGAACAAGACACTTCAATCCATCATCATGATTGTTTGGGTTGGGTAATATTCTTGACGGTTCATTCATACCTATGGTTCATCATACCTTCACTTTAGTTTTGGGTCAATGCTTCCAACTCATCACAATTTCACTAATATGTTCAAGAGA
Organism: Pinus albicaulis; assembly: GCA_034641835.2. NCBI lineage: Eukaryota > Viridiplantae > Streptophyta > Pinopsida > Pinales > Pinaceae > Pinus > Pinus albicaulis. The sequence goes on from CM076579.1 coordinate 1,220,130,451, forward strand.
AGTCATCCAGTGAATACTCATCCTTCTGTAATACTTATAAACCTTCATTCTCATGAAATTCATCCCTAAACATTGCTATATAAAGCCACATTTTGTCTCTGAAATCAGTAACTCCCATTTCGCGATAAAGTGGCTTCCTGTCGACATCAAATAATCATGCAGGAATTTTATTTAGAAACATCATCTTCCAGTACCATGAGTCTTGTTACAACATCGACAAGATCCTTGCTTTCGGACTTTTAACTGAAAGATTTTGTTTGGCGTTCGACATCAAATCATCTATTAACACCTTAAAAAATGTACTATAGTACCTTGAGAGAAATTAACATCAGTGGTGGTTCTCTCACATTTGTTAACAGTTGACATCATTGGCCAGTAATCAAACAATGTCTTACCATGTTCGACTACAAATAATATATTCGCATGGCTAGACTTGTACCCGAACGATCGAGTGAACAAGATAAGAAGACCCCAGATATAGTTTCAGCCATCTCGGCTATGATTTTAGGATTGTTGTACACATCATCTGTACGGTGACCTTACATATAGATTGTCATCCGAACATGGGCCTATATCTATAAGCATGTCTGTATTGGGCAACATTCCAATGTAGATGACTTTCTGAACTATTTACATGTTATTAGATAGTTTATGTGCTGAGCATGGGAATGCCTTCCTTTAGAAATTTATGATCAAGAGGATATATCATGATGTAATGTATTGTAAAATTGATGCAGGCCACCACTCCACTTCATTTCCAGCCCATCACATCGTAAATCATCTCATTAAAAAAATATTTTTATTATTCTAACTTCGTGCTTTAGGGGGTAGCCATTATAGGTCAATTTGGGCATCATTCCCAATGACCTAGTCCAACTGGGCATCATCCCCAGGACCAATGAAATAGGGTCTATCATCCCCTATCACTTCAGTTGCTACATGCCCTAAGAGAAGAAAAAATTATTCATGACTTCTATTACAAGGTTTCGAATGTTTGAAGTATATGTTATATCACTTATGATATCACCAACACAACCTCTCAAGGGACTAACTGCTTTGAATATGTAGCTTCCTCCTTTCAAGGGTGCTCTATAAAGAACTTTTGGACATTCGAGAGTGCGTTGGTCAAATGGGAATGAAATTCTCATTGTTCTAGAATCTCCACATGGCATGTGCCTTCTAGAAGAGTCCATATGTGTCAAACTTCGAATCCATGTGTCCATATAACACCTTTGCGCTTGGGAGCATGTCTTGCCTATTATTAGAAATTCATTTATTGGGACTACCATCAATTTCCCTATAAATTGAGCACAAATCCTAGTGCTAAGGAAGGAAGAAATTTGGTAAAGAAATGTTGTTGGATTCTCAATTGAGAGAGTGATATGAATGATATGTTGTAGGTGAGATGTTTATTGTGATGAGGTTAGCAAAATTTATGGTGTTGGATTGATCCTGATGCTTATGTTTGGATGGATGTGCATATCTGTAGCCAATAGAAAAAAATCATTAGGAATTGTTGCAAGTATATTGTTGACATGTTGAAGTTCCATTGAGACTTAGAGGTAGAAAATTTAGACTTGTATGTTGTCACCTATCGAGGAGTGATGATACCTTGGGGAGGTAGCAAAAAATTCTATTTCTTTAAAATTTCTGGTCTTGCATTTGTTCAAAAATTTGAAGGGCCTCTTTGGCATAGATGTGCATGGCCTAACCAGTGATCATTATATTCCAAGAAACCACATCTTGCCGAGGCATTTCATTAAACACAATGTGAGAATTCTCTATGCTCCCACATTTTTCATACATGTCCACAAGGGAACCACCTAGAAAAGCATTGAACTCAAAGAATTCACCTCCCTGCCATGTTCCAAAGATGCCAAGACATCACATGCTGGGAAAAAAACTGTAAATTTCTCTGTATTTTACTTCACACATTCCGTTTGTATTTTTCTAAAAATCTTAGGCACTTACTCACAATGTTGATAATGTGTGTATCCATCAATTATCATATTCCATGAAATTACATATTTTTTAGTAATTTTCTGAAAAAGTTTCAAGGCCTCCTCAATATGACCTTTCTGAACAAATCCACTAATCATTGCATTCCACAAAGTGAAAACTCGATGAGGCATCTTGTCAAACACACCTTATGCATTTTTTGTGCTCCCACATTTGGCATATATATACACGAGACAAGTTTCCACATAGACATCAAACTAAAATCCATTTCTAATTATGTCTTCATGTAATTCCATGCCTTTCTCTAGAGTTTTCAAGTTGGTATATGGTAGGATAACAACAATTAGGTTTTACACTAGCCAGTTTAAATTGTTGAAATATCTTCAGAACTTCATGATCATTGACATTAGGTGAAAATGTCACAATCATTCATGTCGAAGAGATTACACTCTTCATAGGCATAGTCTCAAAAAGCCTTAGAGCCTCATCAACAAGTCCAACCTATGCATATTTTGCAATCATTACATTCCATGATACCCATTCCATTCAAGAATTTACTGAAAAAGCTTCAATGCCTCATCAAATTTCCCATTATGAGGATATCCTGCAATCATTTCTTTCCATGTAACTGCATTGCTTTGAGACATTTGCTGAGAAGTATCGAGAGCCTAGCCAAGATTCCCATTCTAAATATACCCTGGAATCATCATGTTCCATAAAACGATATTATGTTGAGGAATTTCATCAAAATGCTTCAAGGCCTCTTCAATATACCCATTCTTTGCATACCTTTCAACCATTTTTCTCCATGAGACTACATTTGTAATATCCCTGTTTAGGGCAGCCTTATTTAGGGTGGGCCCTGCCACGTGTCCAGGGTCTGCATAATGAGGGGTTGTTTAGCTGCCGCCCTCAGATGCTCTGATGGGTTATTTAGCCCACCCTTAACTCATTGGGTTTCTGCCCTCAATAATAGTCTGGCCTTTTGGTGTAGTGGCTAGGGCCTTGTGGTATCAGAGCAGAGGTCTTGAGGTCGAGACTTGTGGAGCGTGATGGGCTGTAATATCCCCGTTTAGGGTAGCCCTGTTAAGGGTGGGCCCTACCACGTGTCTAGGGTCTGCGTAATGAGGGGTTGTTTAGCTACTGCCCTCAGATGCTCCGGTGGGTTGTTTAGCCCACCCTTAATGTGCTAGATTGCTGCCCTCACTAACAGTCTGGGATTTTGGTGTAGTGGCTGATACCACTATAATATTCCCAATTAGCCATTACTAGTTGGAATATTATATTTACTCCATTTTTGCAGCTAGAAGAATAAATGGGATAGGGAGACCCTCAAATATCTGAAATGTCAATAAAACAATCCCAATGTGAAAAGGGATCAGCATAAGAAGGAAAATAAAGCCACCTTGGTGTGAAAGGGACGCAATGTAGGAGGACTAAATCTAGTTGACTAGGTCAACAATGCTACTACATGAGGAGGGAAACCAGTAAGGAATATTTTGAAGGAATTCACCACATTAATGAGTGGGGCCAGGGGTGAGGAGGCTCACCAAGGATAAGAAGGAAGGGATAGCAGCAAGGAAGGCATTCAGTATTCATCTATGGTTTTTTTTTTACTATTTTCATGGTTCAACTATTCAGTTGTAGTTGCAGCACTGTTTAGTGCAAGGGATTCTCATGCGAGAATTCCATCCTCTTCATTGGATCAGCTTGTTTAAGGGATCTAAGGGGAAGGTTCTGAGCTAATTTTCCATCATCTGACTTAAGTTCAATCAGCCATTAACATCTACAACATATTCACTTCCAGAAACTGCATATTTTCTGCAGGTGCAGCAGTAGCAGGGTTAAATCCCTTGATTTTGTCCTAGTGTTTGAGGAGAAGGTGTCTATTTCTCTCTGGAAAGTCTAATAAGGAGGGCCTTTGGCCATTTTATGTATTGATCAGCTATGTCATGTTATATTCAGCCATATCAAATACATAGTTGCAGTAGACTGCGTTATTTTCTGTAGTACTGCCTTTTATACTTGTGTAATGGCGGAAACCCTTGTCGGGTTGTCTTTTTTCCTCTATAAAAGAGGTTAAACCTCCATTTCTTGGATATATGATTAATATAAACTCCATATCAATATTGATTCATCATTTTCTATAGAACCCCTCATGTGAATTATGATGTTCCAGTCTTCAGAAATTCTGTTGTTGAAAGTCATGGGATTAGGGTGTTTTTAAGCTATATTGAGCTAGGGAGATCTGTTTAATGTAGCTAGGATGATTTGTTTCTGATGCCCTTTGGTATGTAAGGTGAATAAAGCATATATAAGAGGATACAAGTCCTATTTCTAGTTTTTATAGTGTAATTTTCTGAATACAATGTTTTCACTATCCAGAGTGCAGCGATTCCTAAAAAGGAATATTACAGTTGTATCAAAGCTCTACTCTTGGCTCAGTTTGTGGGGATAATATTTTTACAGTATTGAGGAGGAATAAATTTCAAATCTCTTACTTTAGACCATGCAAAACATTACAAGAGACCTCAAGGAGATTAGGCATAAAGGGGATTCTATAGGGTTTTTCCATGATGCAAGCACCAGCACTTCATATGGAATGGAACATTCAACTGCACCACTACGATATACCATGCCTTAATTCCCATATGGAGGATATAAGGAGGAAACCCTAGGTAATTATTTTGAGGAATATGAATCCCAATCGCAAAGGTTCAAAAAATACTTGAACTTTCAGGAGTTTTACCGGATCAAGGATGGGAGGAGAGTTAATCCTCATCAAAAGAAGGGAAGTTTTATGAAGCGATAATACCTACAGTTTATTATGGGTAGGTTATTCTTACCTACATATGAAGGAACACCTAAGTGTACAGCCAAGGCTTGAGTGGAGAAGCTGGACACTTACTTCTAGCTCAACAAGGTTTCTGAAATAGAAGCCATCAAGATAGTTGCGTTGCATTTAGAAGGGGAGGATCATGAATGGTGGTTTCATGGGTTAACCACACTTGGAAATGATCACATCACCTCATACTCAGTCTTTACCAACAGGCTAGTAGAGAGATTTTATCCGAAAGATCCTGAAGCACATTTTGTCAAGTTAACCAAGCTCAAACAGGAGGGAGATCTTGAAGAGTATATTGCTGAGTATTTGCAGCTTTCAGAGATGGTATCCAACCTCACTATGAGTAGGAAGGTATGCATGTTTTTTGATGGGATGGTTGAAACATTTCATGGGTTGGTCAAATCCACTAAACCAACCACTCTCCTTGAAGCTATGGAGAGAGCTAGAGACTTGCAACGTACTTTGCCCAAACTAAGAACATTGGTGCAACAGGAGACTTCTTCAAGGCCCAAGGAGACAATCCTTAATCATGACTTGAAGAAATTGACGAAGTAGGGGTCTTGTCTTTCATATCAGAAGCCATGGGTGCCAAACCATGAATTTTTTGCAGGGAGGACACATTCTATTGAGACCTTCTCCAAGGAGGGGGAGGAGGCCAGCGCTGTACCATCAGTAGAAGACTTTGCTCCAAGAGGGGGAGCTATTGCAGTGTTAAGAAGGGTCCCAAAATATCTGACCTTGAGGGTGAGAGGTACTATTATGGGACAAAGAGTGTCAGTGTTGATTGATAATGGAGCTACTCATAATTTCATTGATGCACAACTGGTACAAAGGAGAGGTATCCACATGTAGGAGTTTGAGGGATTCTCAGTTATGGTTCCAGGGGCTAGAACCATACAATGTGCCAAATATGTTGCGGGACTATCCATCACCATGGGGACCTACACTTTAATAGACCACTTCTTTGTGGTTGATATTCTAGACACCAATGTCATATTGGGGGTCCAGTGGTTGATCACTCTTGGGAGAGTTACCACTGATTGGAAAACTTTGGAGATGGAATGGACAGAAGGGAAGAATGGTAAGCATCAGAAGATCAAGGGCATAAATACATACCCCCCTCAGATTGTTTCAACACACAGGATGGAGGTAGATCTATGCAGAGGAGATGTAGAATGGGCAGTAGAACTACATCTATCAGAAGCAAGGGGCAAGAACTCACCGGTACATCCAGATGTACAAGCTCTTTTGGACCGGTATTATACAATGCTTGGAGATACTCCAATAGGGAGGCCTCCTAACTGGGGGTTTGAACACACTATTGAGTTGGAGCAAAGGATCCAAGTAGTAATCACCACTCCTTAAAGACATCCCAAGGCTTATAGGGATGAGATTGAGAGGGACATCCAAGATCCGTTGGCTCTAGGACATATCAGGCCTAGTACCAGTCTTTTTGATTCTTCAGTGGTGTTGTTAAAGAATAAGGATGGAACATTGAGGATTTGCATTGATTACAGGGCATTGAACAAGAAGACCATGAAGAATAGGTACCCCGTACCCAGGATCGATGAGCTAATGGATGAGCTGAGGGGATCTAAATAGTTTTCCAATATTGATTTGAGATCTGGGTATCATCAAATCAAGGTGAGGGATCAAGATATCCCCAAGATAGCATTCAGGTGTCACTATGGGAATTTTTAATTCTTGGTGATGCCCTTTGGATTGATGAATGCCCCGAAAACTTTCTAATCTTGCACGAACCACATCTTCCATGGTCATTTGAGGAAGTTTGTATTGGTTTTCTTTGATGATATTCTCATCTACAGCTGCACTTGGCAAGAGCATTTGTAGCATATTGAGACAGTTTTACATATTCTCAAGGAGCAGCAATTCTATGCTAAGCTCTCCAAATGTGAGTTTGGACTCACAGAGATGCTTTATTTGGGTCACATCATTGGAGTGGATGGAGTAAGGCTGCATGGGGAGAATATCTGGGCTATCAGTGTAATGTTCCCACTTAGCCTTAGCTAAGAGGAACATTCAATTTTGTTTTGATTTATGTTTCATGAATTAATGAATAAAGGAGGACATGTAAAACTCCTAAAAACTCTAAATAAATCAATGCCCATGAGAACAAAGACAAATCAGGGCCATGTAAATAATCACTTGGAGGTGTGAAAGAGGTTTGAGCTAAATACTGGGTCAACCTTGACCAAATCAACAGTGTTGTCTAGGTTCATTGCATCTCCAAAAGGGACAGCGCAATTCTAGAAGGAAGCCTCTCATGTGAAAAGCGCTAACTCATCAAGATGGTTTACAGTTTGCAAAAGCTTTCTCATCTTATAAAAGGAAAATGAGGGCAGCAAGAGAAGGTTCTTGATTGATCATATTTCTGAGTATTTTTCTGCTTAGACAAATACCATTCTCTATTGTTTAGTGGAGGATTGTATCTGGAATTCCTATGAAGGGATTTCACCTCTTCCTTTGATGATTCAAGGAGGAAAGTTTGCTGAATTGAACCACTATCAGGCTTGAGGCGAAGCTCCATATTACTGTTGGGAAAAATACTGAGAGGGGCAGGGGGGGTGAATCAGTATTTAGGGCTTTTTACCTTTTCTTTCTGTTAAAACCATATGCTACTTTACTGAATCCAATTTGTATGTCAGAGATCTTATTATGTCTTTATTTACATCATTCATTCATAGTAAGCAGTAATTATGAACAGAAATAACAGAATAAACCATCAAACATAAGCCACGCATATGAACACCAGAATTTAAGGTGGAAACCCAATTCGGGAGAAAACGACCGCTGCTGTTATCTCAGTCTTCCATATTTATTATAGACAACTTATTACAATTTTATGCTGGCGCAGACTTATACCAGCACCCAGGCACCCACCTGCAGAAGGCTACAACCTTCTCTCGTGTACCAGCCTTTCCTGGAAGGGAGCTACAACCCCCTGTTCTCGTTTATCAGTTACCATTGAAAGGGAGCTACAACCCCCTCACTGAAGGCTTCGACCCTCAGCACCACTGCGGACAATGTTTCATCAATTTTCATACTGGATCCACCAGTTTCCACATGACATACCTTGCAGGCCACCAGATTTATTCATTCAATACACTCACACCAGTTCTTCATGATTTCATCCGTCATTCAAACCAAAGATTCATCATCGTCAGATCATTATATCCATGGGTGCATCATAGATTCAGATTTATCAGTTAGGAATAGAGTTTGCCCATGCAGATATTCCTTAGAAAAATTTATTCATTCACCACCCTTACGCATGCACACCATGTACTCTATTTATCTTCTCCTTATATAGTTTTTCCTTTTGTAAAACCATGAGTCAAAACCACCAAGCTACCAATGGTATTCATATTAAAATTCGAACCAATCCAAATTGAAAATCCAATCTTCATTCTTCCATGCACGAAATGTCCCAAAGGTAATCTTTTTCTCTGTCAAATAATACTATAGCCAAGGTTAAGCAAATTTAACGTGCCGCTGATGGTTTTAATTTCTTTTATTGGAATTTTTTTTATCAAATTCGTGGAATTTGATAAATAAATATTATTCACACCCTTTGATAATTAAATATTAATAGTTTGCGCTTTTATCAAATGGCCTTTTTAAAATAGACCTTTGGATCCGTCCCCACATGCATAATCGACGGCTTAATCAATATTATGTAAAACTGGGGCCCATTGCTAACAATCAACCCGATCGAAGGGCTCACGTTCCATTGCGCCACATCATCCAATCTGACAGATATCGCTTGGGCAACTTGCACGGGAAATAACGCGCGATGGCGCGCCGTACTTGTGTTATTCTTCGCGCACCTTCAACAAATGATGAACTTCCGATGACCCCTTCCCAGATCAACGGCACTCAATGATATCGTTGGGAATCCTGGGTCGAACTATAACGTGCGATGGCGCATAGTGACAAGTGGTTTTCTATGGGTCCTCCTTGCCATGTGTCGAGTGATTAATGGAATCGTTCCCCAACCAGGAAATACCACTTGCACGTCGAAAGCGGTGCAATGAAAACCATAAACCGCTTTAACTGTTTATTCCACATGTGATTCATCTCCTTTGCTTAAGGTTCCATCCTTCTACTCCTGGTTCCGTCCAACTTCGCGTTCCGTCATCTGATCTGAGATCAATGGTTAGCGGCAGCACAAACAGCTGGGCGGTTAACATGGAGGGGTGCCTCCATAGTTGACCCGCTCATCGGGTGCTGACCATAGATCGACGGTTGTTGTTAACTGCGGTAGCACAAGCCCAATGATCTTTCCCTATAGAGGAGTGCCTCCGCAGTACTCTGTCTCTTTGTAAATGCACTCTTCCTCTGTTCTTCTCTGCTAACCTTTGTTTTCTGCTACGTTGCCTTGTTGCTGTTCAGATGCTCTCCCCATGTCATTCTATCTTCAATTATACTATCTATATCAACCTTCCATAGCATGTTTCAGAGTTCTACCCTATCACAGTTCTACTTCTAACTACACATAATGCTTTCTGTAGCCCTACATTTCTTTTCTCTGTTGCTTTCCAATTCCTTTGCCACTTCTTTTGCCATCAATGACAATATTTCCAACAATCTCCCCCTTTGGTATTGATGGCAATACTCGCCCCCTTTGTTTTGTTTTTTCTCCCCCTTTGACATCAATGGAAAAGGTTGATCAAGATCCTTTGGACCAACAAAACTGTGCTCCCCCTGAGATCATGCTGCATATTTAAACATAATATTCAATGAAATAACAAAAATTAGAATTCTTCAAGACCGGAAATTCTCAAGCATGAGAACAAACTGCAACAAATAATTACAATGCCAAAAATTCATCCTGATCAATGATCCCCCTTGACCTGTGCATCCTTTTCATATGAGCAATGCTCCCCCTTAGACTGTGCATTCATAGAAGCCCAACTACACCTCACAACTGATTTAATCTTGTGTATATAAGTAGATCTGATCTTCTGCATGGCAGAGACTACTCCCAGTTTCTTTCTGAGATATTCGAACGCTTCCCTGGGTAGAGGTTTGGTAAATATATCAGCAACTTGTTCTTTGGAGGGAACATACTCCAATTTCACCTTTTGTTCAAGCACCTATTCACGTAATAAGTGATATTTGATGGGAATGTACTTGGTCTTGGAATGCATAACAGGGTTCTTTGAGATACTGATGGCACTTGTGTTATCACACATAATGGATATAGAAGGTGAAGATTTGATTTGAAAGTCTTGTAAGGTTTTCATCATCCAGAGAAGTTGAGTGCAACATGGTGCAACAGCCACATATTCTGCTTCTGCTGTAGATAAGGCAATAGAGCTTTGCTTCTTGCTGAACCAAGATACTAACCGAGGCCCCATATAGAATGCACCACCACTAGTGCTTTTCCGATCATCAACATTTCTAGCCCAATCTGCATCAGTGTATGCATGAAGAGTAAGATCAGCATTCTTTCGATACCATAGTCCAAAATATTGAGTTCCTTGTAGATATTTGAATATTCTTTTCACAGCCTGAAGGTGAGACTCTTTTGGATTAGCTTGGAATCATCCAACAATCCCAACTGCATGCATAATGTCTGGTATTGTCCCAGTGAGATAAATTAGACTTCCTATCATAGATTTGTATTCTGGTTGATTTACAGTGGGGGAATCATCATTAGAACTGAGATTACATCTGGTTATCATTGGTGTACTTACAGGTTTCCAATCTTCCATGCCATACTTATTTAGGATTTTCTTAAGATATTTTGCTTGTGATAAGAATATTCCATCTATTGCTTGTTGCACTTGCAAGCCAAGAAAGAATGTTAGTTCCCCAAGTAAAGACATTTCAAATTCTGGCTGCATATCAGAAGAAAATTTCTAACTCATAGACTCTTTATTGCTTCCAAAAATGATATCATCAACATATACAACCACAATCAATAGTTTATCATTTTCATTTTTTGTGTATAAGTTGCTATCAGCAGACCCCTTTGAAAATCCTTGTTGATGAAGATATTTGTCAAGACGATAGTACCATGCCCTTGGAGCTTGTTTGAGACCATATACAGCCTTTTTAAGTCTACAAACAAGTTTTTCATCATTTCCCAGAATGAATCCTTCTGGTTGTTCTATATAAACTTCTTCTTGTAGATCACCATTGAGAAAAGCAGATTTAACATCCATTTGATAAAATTTTATTTGTTGGAAGCTTGAAAAGGCAAGAAACATTCTTATGGCTTCAAGTCTAGCTACAGGAGCAAAAGTTTCTTCAAATTCTATACATTCTTGTTGAGCATACCCTTTGCAAACAAGTCTAGCTTTATTTCTTATAACATCTCCATTCTCATTTAACTTGTTTTTTGGATATCCATTTAGTTCTAATGACATTTTTGTCATGAGGTCTTGGTACTAAGTCCCAAGTGTGATTATTTTCAATTTGATCAAGCTTTTCATTCATGGCTTGAATCCAACATTCATCTTTGCTAGCTTGACTGACATTCTGTGGTTCAAAAGTGGATAGAAATGCCATATTGCTAGAAGATCCCACAAGAGTCCTTCTTGTTTGTACACCTGATCCCTTTTCTTCCAAAATTTGAGATTGAGGATGATTCTTTTGAACATATCTAGATGGAGCCTTTTCGAATAAATCATCTTCGGGTTCTTCATCTGCTCTGGGTTCAAACTTACCAAGGTTTTCATCATTATTTTTTATAAAGCATTTGCTTCCAAAAATTCTAAAATTCTTTACAGTGGGAGGATTACCATACTAGAGTTCATATGGATTTTTATCACTATTTACACGAATATGTGCCTTGTTGAGAATGTTTACTGCTGTATGTGTTGCTTCTCCCCAAAAAGTGTCAGGTGTTCCGGAATCATCAAGCATAGCTCTAGCCATTTGTTGAACTATTCTATTCATTCTTTCTGCAACACCATTTTGTTGTGGAGTGCCAGCTACAAAAAACTGTCTTTTTATGCCATGTTGTTCACAAAATTCAAGGAATTCATCTGATGTATATTCTCCTCCTCGATCAGATCTGAGACACTTGATTTTTAGATCTAATTCATTGTCAACTAGTGCTTTGAAGATTTGAAATTTCTCAAATGCTTCATCTTTGTGTTTAAGCAACCCAATCCAACACATTCTATAGAAATCATCAATAAATAAGATATAGTATTGTTCACCACTGGGTGACTTTTTCCTCACAGGTCCACATATGTTAGTATGAATGAGTTCAAGATGTTTACTTGATGATCCTTCCTTGGCATTAAATTGTACTCTGGTTTGCTTACCGAATTGGCAAGATTTGCATATGATATTTTCAGGTAGAGTAATATTGGGAAGATCACGGACAGCTTTAAGTCTGCTTGATTTGTTGATTTGAGAGAAGCTCAGATGCCCCAACCTTCTATGCCATATCAAGTTTTTTGAAGATTTACTCAAGTAACATTTTTCTTTGCAGTTCTTCAATACATACAGGTTGCTTGGAGTTCTTTTTCCTTTTATAATTTTTTTACCTGTATCAAGATCACGTACCACACATTCTTTTGAACTAAAGACAACTTCAGTTCCTTGATCACACATTTGACTTAAACTTAACAGATTATGCTTTAATCCATCCACATACATGACATTATCATCTTTCACCTTTTCTTTTAGAAAAATAGACCCTTTTCCCTTAATGACTGCAGGATTATCATTTCCAAATGTAACGTTATTTTCCTTTTCTAGAGCACTATATGCAAGAATTTTGTTTTTGTTACTTGTCATGTGTCTTGAGCATCCACTATCAATGTACCATTGATTTATTCACCTTCTGCAAATAACGCTATGCCACAATTTTCAACCTGTAATTCCTTCTTTTTCCATACTTTGGAGCTTGAAGGAACATGTTCTTTTGGCTGAACTTTGCTCCTGCATTCAGATTCTTCATGGCCAAAGTTATTGCAATAAGCACATTCAACTTCATTTTGAAGAGGAGAAAAATTGTTATAGGTATTCTTCTTTGTTTCAATATCAATCCTTTTCTTTCTTGCTTCTCTTGTCATGATGGTTTTATATGAAACACATTGAACAGCTTTATGACCAAAATTGTGACATGAGAAACATTGACCATTGAAGAAAAAATTTCTGCGATCATGAAATCTTCTGCTTGAATTTACCTGTTGATTGGTGTTTCTTTGAAAGATATTCCTGTTAGTATTCCTTGAATTGAGATGATCATGCTTTACCTGTAAATATTCTTTATTCCCTTGCTGAGTGGCAGCATGTTGTATACCAGCTGTAGCTGCTTTTAGATAATTTGGTGCTGAAGCCTGAGAAGATTCTCCGATATATCCAAGACCTGTCTTTATAAGAGGAGAACGTTGTACCTTGATAATCTCATCTAAAGTTTCAGATCCTTTAGAAAATCTAAGATTCAGAGTCTTTACTTTCTCAAGTTCTTTTCTTAGACTTACTACTTCACACTCTAATTTCTCATTGTGTTTCTCCCTTTCTTCAGGCTAGTTTTTCAGAGTCTCTATGGTTATTTTACTTTCTTCTAAGTATATTTTGAGTTGATTGTTTTCATCAAGAAAATAATTGTCCTCTAGAGCATCCACAAAAGTATCCTTTTCTTCTCTAGATTCTTTTTCAAATTCGTTGAGAAGTCTAAGATCTTGTTCACATTCTTCCTCACTATCAGATAACCCATCACTTTCTTCATGAGTATAGTAGCTTTTTATAGTGCTAAAACGATTGTTATTCCTTCTAGCTACTTCCTTCCCTTGTTTATGTGTTTCTTTATGAGGACACTTAGCAGCATAATGACCAACTCTTCCATAATCAAAACATTTGAAAGGAAGCTTACCTCTGAATCGTCCTGTGCCAAGTTGAAGTTTCTTTACAAAATTTACCTCATCTTCTTCTGAGATATATCTTGATCCTTCTAGTTTTTGTACTTCCTTCCCTTTTGTAGAAGCTCCAAAGACTGCTTCTTTGACTTCAGATGGTCCTCCTCTTCTCATTTCATATGCAGTTAGTATGCCATGAAGTTGCACCACAGTAAGATTTTGAAGATCCTACTTTTCTTCAAGAGTAGAAAGTTTTGACTCAAATTTTGTCGTTAGTGATCTTAAAACTTTCTCAACCAAAGTAGATTCAGTTATTGTTTCTCCCAGACTTCTCATACGATTTACAATATCATCAAGACATAAAAAGAAATTGGAAATGCTCTCCTCATTATCCATTTTTAGATTCTCATATTGAATTCTGAGAGTTTGAGGTTAGCAATTTTTACGTTTGCATCACCTTCATAGCTCAGAATGATTTTGTCCCATATTGTCTTTGTTGTATTCAACTGCATGAATTTGACAAATTCTGATTAAGTTAGACTTCCTAATAGAGCATTGACCGCCTTTGCATTTGTTTCATAATTCTTTCTTTCCGTCAGATCTGTTGGTACTGGAGCTGGATATTGATATCCTTGTTCAAAAATTTCCCATACATCTGCTCCCAGAGACTGAAGATAGGATCTCATCCTTGTTTTCCAGAAGATTAAATTGTTTCCGTTAAAGAGCTGAGGCCCGATAGATGTTGTTCCATCTTGATTGCTCATCTTGCTTGATCTTCCTTCTAGCGGCTAAGCTTTTTCAGAAGGACTTGCTCTGATACCAATTGTTGGGAAAAATACTGAGAGGGGGGGTTGAATCAATATTTAGGGATTTTTACCTTTTCTTTCTGTTAAAACCATATGCTACTTTACTGAATCCAATTTTTATGTCAGAGATCTTATTATGTCTTTATTTACATCATTCATTCATAGTAAGCAGTAAGTATTTAAAGAAATAACAGAATAAACCATCAAACATAAGCCACACATATGAACACCATAATTTAATGTGGAAACCCAATTCGGGAGAAAAACACCGTTGATGTTATCTCAGTTTTCAATTTTTATGATACAGAAAACTTCTTACAATTTTATGCTGGCGCAGAATTATACCAGCACACAGGCACCCACCTGCAGAAGGCTACAACCTTCTCTCGTTTACCTGCCTTTCATGGAAGGGAGCTACAACCCCGTGTTCTCGTTTCTCAGTTACCACTGAAAGGGAGATACAACCCCCTCACTGAAGGCTTCGACCCTCAGCACCACTGCGGACAATGTTTCATCAATTTTCATACTGGATCCACTAGTTTCCACACGGCATACCTTGCAAGCCACCAGATTTATTCATTCAGTACACTCACACCAGTTCTTCATGATTTCATCTGTCGTTCAAACAAGAGATTCATCATCGTCAGATCATTATATCCATGGGTGCATCGTAGATTCAGATTTATCAGTTAAGAAAAAAGTTCACCCATGCAGATATTCCTTAGAAAAATTTATTCATTCACCACCCTTGCGCATGCACACCATGTACTCTATTTCTCTTCTCCTTATATAGTTTTTCCTTTTGTAAAACCATGAGTCAAAACCAACAAACTACCAATGGTATTCATATTAAAATTCGAACCAATCCAAATTGAAAATCCAATCTTCGTTCTTCCATGCACGAAATGTCCCAAAGGTAATCTTTTTCTCTGCCAAATAATACTATAGCCAAGGTTAAGTAAATTTAACATGCCGCTGATGGTTTTAATTTCTTTTATTGGAATTTTATTTATCAAATTCGTGGAATTTGATAAATAAATATTATTCACACCCTTTGATAATTAAATATTAATAATTTGCGCTTTTATCAAATGGCCTTTTTAAAATAGACCTTTGGATCCAGCCCCACATGCATAATCGACGGCTTAATCAATATTATTTAAAATTGGGGCCCATTGCTAACAATCAACCCGATCGAAGGTCTCACGTTCCATCGTGCCACATCATCCAATCCGAGGGATATCGCTTAGGCAACTTGCACGGGCAATAATGCACGATGGCGCGCCATACTTGTGTTATTCTTCACGCACCTTCAACAAATGATGACCGTACGATGACCCCTTCCTAGATCAACGGCGCTCAAAGATATCGTTGGGCATCCTGGGTCGAACTATAACACGCGATGGCGCATAGTGACAAGCGGTTTTCCATGGGTCCTCCTTGCCACATGTCGAGTGATTAATGGAAACGCTCCCCAACCAGGAAATACCGCTTGCCCGTCAAAAGCGTTGCGATGAAAACCATAAACTGCTTTCACTGTTTATTCTGCATGTGATTCCTCTCCTTCGCTTAAGGTTCCATCCTTCTACTCCTGGTTCCGTCCAACTTCGCGTTCCGTCATCTGATCTAAGATCAACCGTTAGCGGGAGCACAAACAACCCAGCGGTTAACATGGAGTGGTGCCTCCACAGTTGACCCGCTCATCGGGTGCTGACCATAGATTGACGACTGTTGTTAACTATGGTAGCACAAGACCGATGATCTTTCTGTATAGAGGAGTGCCTGCGCAGTACTTTGTCTCTCTGTAAATGCACTCTTCCTCTATTCTTCTCTGCTAACCTTTGTTTTCTGCTACGTTGCCTTGTTGATGTTCAGATGCTCTCCCCATGTCATTCTCTCTTCAATTCTGCTATCTATATCAACCTTCCATTGCATGTTTCAGAGTTCTACCCTATCACAGTTTTGCTTCTAACTACATATACTGCTTTCTGTAGCTCTACATTTCTTTTCTCTATTCCTTACCAATTCCTTTGCCACTTTTTTTGCCATAAATAAAAATATTTCCAACAATCTCCCCCTTTGGTATTGATGGCAATACTCACCCCCTTTGTTTTTTTTTTCTCCCCCTCTCACATCAATGGCAAAGGGTTGATCAAGATCCTTTGGACCAACAAAACTGTGCTCCCCCTGAGATCATGCTGCATCTTTAAACATAATATTCAATGAAATAACAAAATTTAGAATTCTTCAAGACCAGAAATTCTCAAGCATGAGAACAGACTACAACAAATAATTAGAATGCCAAAAATGCATCCTGATCAATGCTCCCCCATGACCTATGCATCCTTTTCATATGAGCAATTCTCCACCTTAGCCTGTGCATTCATAGATGCCCAACTGCACCTCACAACTGATTTAATCTTCTGTATTTAAGTAGATCTGACCTTCTGCATGGCAGAGACTACTCCTAGTTTCTGTCTGAGATATTCGAACGCTTCCCTGGGTAGAGGTTTGGTAAATATATCAGCAACTTGTTCTTTGGAGGGAACATACTCCAATTTCACCTTTTGTTCAAGCACCTGTTCACGTAAGAAGTGATAATTGATGGGAATGTGCTTGGTCTTGGAATGCATAATATGATTCTTTGGGATACTGATGGCACTTGTGTTATCACACATAATGGATATAGGAGGTGAACATTTGATTTGAAAGTCTTGTAAGGTTTGCATCATCCAGAGAAGTTGAGTGTAACATGATACGGCTGCCACATATTCTGCTTCTGCTGTAGATAAGGCAATAGAGCTTTGCTTCTTGCTGAACCAAGATACTAACCGGGGCCCCATATCGAATGCACCACCACCAGTGATTTTCCGATCATCAACATTTCTAGCCCAATCTGCATCAGTGTATGCATGAAGAGTAAGATCAGCATTCTTTGGATACCATAGTCCAAAGTCTTGAGTTCCTTGTATATATTTGAATATTATTTTCACAGCCTGAAGGTGAGACTCTTTTGGATTAGCTTGGAATTGTCCAACAATCCCAACTGCATGCATAATTTCTGGTCTTTTCCTAGTGAGATAAATTAGACTTCCTATCATAGATCTGTATTCTGGTTGATTTACAGTGGGGGAATCATCATTAGAACTGAGATTACATCTGGTTATCATTGGTGTACTTACAGGTTTGCAATATTCCATGCCATACTTCTTCAGGATTTGCTTAAGATATTTTGCTTGTGATAAGAATATGCCATCTGTTGCTTGTTGCACTTGCAAGCCAAGAAAGAATGTTAGTTCCCCAAGTAAAGACATTTCAAATTCTTGCTGCATAACAGAAGAAAATTTATGACTCATAGATTCTTCATTACTCCCAAAAATGATATCATCAACATATACAACCACAATCAATAGTTTATCATTTTTAGTTTTTGTGTATAAGTTGCTATCAGCAGACCCTTTTGAAAATCCTTGTTGATGAAGATATTTGTCAAGACGATAGTACCATGCCCTTGGAGCTTGTTTGAGACCATATAGAGCCCTTTTAAGTCTACAAACAAGTTTTTCATCATTTCCCAAAATGAATCCTTCTGGTTGTTCTATATAAACTTCTTCTTCTAGATCACCATTGAGAAAAGCAGATTTAACATCCATTTGATAAACTTTGATTTGTTGGAAGCTTGAAAAGGGAAGAAACATTCTTATGGCTTCAAGTCTGGCTACAGGAGAAAAAGTTTCTTCAAAGTCTATACCTTCTTGTTGAGCATACCCTTTGCAAACAAGTCTAGCTTTATTTCTTATAACATCCCCATTCTCATTTAACTTGTTTTTGAATATCCATTTAGTTCCAATGAAATTTTTGTCATGAGGTCTTGGTACTAAGTCCCATGTGTGATTCTTTTCAATTTGATCAAGCTCTTCATTCATGGCTTGAATCCAACATTCATCTTTGCTAGCTTGACTGACATTGTGTGGTTCAATAGTGGACAGAAATGCCAGATTGCTAGAAGATCCCACAAGAGTCCTTCTTGTTTGTACACCTGATCCCTTTTCTCCCAAAATTTGAGATTCAGGATGATTATTTTGAACATATCTAGATGGAGCCTTTTCAGATAAATCATATTCGGGTTCTTCATTGGGTTCACTGTCTATATCATTCTTATTTGATGTAGAGGGATATATGTCATCATCATCTTCATCTGTTGTTTGCTTTTCTTCTTTTGGCGCTGCAGGAGACTCATCAATAACAACATCAATACCTTCAACAATATTCTGAAGTCTTTTATCATAACATTTATATGCTCTACTCCTAGAGGAGTAACCAAGAAGTATTCCTTCATCTGCTCTGGGTTCAAACTTACCAAGGTTTTCATCATTATTTTTTATAAAGCATTTGCTTCCAAAAATTCTAAAATTCTTTACAGTGGGAGGATTACCATACTAGAGTTCATATGGATTTTTATCACTATTTACACGAATATGTGCCTTGTTGAGAATGTTTACTGCTGTATGTGTTGCTTCTCCCCAAAAAGTGTCAGGTGTTCCGGAATCATCAAGCATAGCTCTAGCCATTTGTTGAACTATTCTATTCATTCTTTCTGCAACACCATTTTGTTGTGGAGTGCCAGCTACAAAAAACTGTCTTTTTATGCCATGTTGTTCACAAAATTCAAGGAATTCATCTGATGTATATTCTCCTCCTCGATCAGATCTGAGACACTTGATTTTTAGATCTAATTCATTGTCAACTAGTGCTTTGAAGATTTGAAATTTCTCAAATGCTTCATCTTTGTGTTTAAGCAACCCAATCCAACACATTCTATAGAAATCATCAATAAATAAGATATAGTATTGTTCACCACTGGGTGACTTTTTCCTCACAGGTCCACATATGTTAGTATGAATGAGTTCAAGATGTTTACTTGATGATCCTTCCTTGGCATTAAATTGTACTCTGGTTTGCTTACCGAATTGGCAAGATTTGCATATGATATTTTCAGGTAGAGTAATATTGGGAAGATCACGGACAGCTTTAAGTCTGCTTGATTTGTTGATTTGAGAGAAATTCGATGGCCCAACCTTCTATGCCATAGCCAATTTTCTGAAGATTTACTCAAGTAACATTGTTCTTTGCGCCTCTTCAATACATACAGGTTGCTTGGAGTTCTTTTTTCCTTTTATAATTGTTTTACCTCAGACAAGATCACGCACACACATTCTTTCGAACTAAAGACAATCTCGCTTCCGATCACACATTTGACTTACACTTAACAAGTTATGCTTTAATCCATCCACATACATGACTTCATTAGCTTTCACCTTTTCTTTTAGAAAAACAGACCCTTTTCCCTTAATGACCACAGGAGTATCATTTCCAAATGTAACATTATTTTCCTTTTCTAGAGAAATATATGCAAGAAGTTTGGTTTTGTCACCTGTCATGTGTCTTGAGCACCCACTATCAATGTACCATTGGTTTTCTTCATCTTCTGCAAATAATGCTATGCCACAATTTTCAACCCGTAATTCCTTCTTTTTCCATACTTTGGAGCTTGAAGGAACATGTTCTTTTGGCTGAACTTTTCTCCTGCATTCAGATTCTTCATGGCCAAAGTTATTGCAATAAGCACATTCAACTTCATTTTGAAGTGGAGAAAAATTGTTATAGGTATTCTTCTTTGTTTCAATATCAATCCTTTTATTTCTTGCTTCTCTTGTCATGATGGTTTTATATGCAACACATTGAATAGCTTTTGACCAAAATTGCGACATGAGAAACATTGACCATTGAAGAAAAAATTTCTGTGATCATGAAATCTTCTGCTTGAATTTACCTGTTGATTGGTGTTTCTTTGAAAGATGTTCCTGTTAGTGTTCCTTGAATTGAGATGATCATGCTTTACCTGTAAAGTGTCTTTATTCCCTTGCTGAGTGGCACCATGTTGTATACCAGTTGTCGCTGCTTTTAGATAATTTGGTGCTAAAGCCTGAGAAGATTCTCCGATATATCCAAGACCTGTCTTTATAAGAGGAGAACGTTGTACCTTGATAATCTCATCTAAGGTTTCAAATCCTTTCGAAAATCCAAGATTCAGAGTCTTTACCTTCTCAAGTTCTTTTCTTAGACTTACTACTTCACACTCTAATTTCTCATTGTGTTTCTCCTTTTCTTCAAGATGATTTTTCAGAGTCTCTATGGTTATTTTACTTTCTTCTAAGTATATTTTGAGTTGATTTTTCTCATCAAGAAAATCCTTGTCCTCTAGAGCATCCACAAAAATATCCTTTTCTTCTCTAGATTCTTTTTCAAATGTCGTGAGAAGTCTAAGATCTTGTTCACATTCTTCCTCACTATCAGATAACCCATCACTGTCTTCATGAGTATAGTAGCTTTTCTAGTGCTAAAACGATTCTTATTCCTTATAGCTACTTCCTTCCCTTGTTTATGTGTTTCTTTATGAGGACACCTAGCAGCATAATGACCAACTCTTCCACAATCAAAACATTTGAAAGGAAGCTTACCTATGAACCGTCCTGTGCCAAGTTGAAGTTTCTTTACAAAATTTACCTCATCTTCTTCTGAGATATATCCTGATCCTTTTGGTTTTTGTACTTCCTTCCCTTTTGTAGAAGCTCTAAAGGCTGCTTCTTTGACTTCAGATGGTCCTCCTCTTCTCATTTCATATGCAGTTAGTATGCCATGAAGTTGCACCACAGTAAGATTTTGAAGATCCTACTTTTCTTCAAGAGCAGAAACTTTTGACTCGAATTTTGTCGTTAGTGATCTTAAAAATTTCTCAACCAAAGTAGATTCGGTTATTGTTTCTCCCAGACTTCTCATACGATTTACAAGATCATCAAGACGTAAAAAGAAATTGGAAATGCTCTCCTAATTATCCATTTTTGGATTCTCATATTGAATTCTGAGAGTTTGGAGTTTAGCACTTTTTACGTTTGCATCACCTTCATAGCTCAGAATGATTTTGTCCCATATTGTCTTTGTTGTATTCAACTGCATGACTTTGACAAATTCTGATTCAGTTAGACTTCCTAATAGAGCATTGACCGCCTTTGCATTTGTTTCATAATTCTTTCTTTCCATCGGATCTGTTGGTACTGCAGCTGGATATTGATATCCTTTTTCAACAATTGCCCATACATCTGCTCCCAGAGACTGAAGATAGGATCTCATCCTTGTTTTCCAGAAGATTAAATTGTTTCCGTTAAAGAGCAGAGACCTGATAGATGCTCTTCCATCTTGATTTCTCATCTTGCTTGATCTTCCTTCTAGTGGCTAAGCTTTTTTAGAAGGACCTACTCTGATACCAATTGTTGGGAAAAATAGTGAGAGGGGGGGTGAATCAGTATTTAGGAATTTTTACCTTTTCTTTCTGTTAAAACCACATGCTACTTTACTGAATCTAATTTTTATGTCAGAGATCTTATTATGTCTTTATTTACATCATTCATTCATAGTAAGAAGTAAGTATTTACAGAAATAACAGAATAAACCATCAAACATAAGCCACACATATGAACACCAGAATTTAATGTGGAAACCCAATTCTGGAGAAAAACAACGTTGATGTTATCTTAGTCTTCAATATTTATGATACAGAAAAATTCTTACAATTTTATGCTGGCATAGACTTATACCAGCACACAGGCACCCACCTGTAGAAGGCTACAACCTTCTCTCGTTTACCTTCCTTTCCTGGAAGGGAGCTACAACCCCCTGTTCTCGTTTCTCAGTTACCACTGAAAGGGAGATACAACCCCCTCACTGAAGGCTTCGACCCTCAGCACCACTGCGGACAATGTTTCATCAATTTTCATACTAGATCCACCAGTTTCCACACGACATACCTTGCAGGCCACCAAATTTACTCATTCAGTACACTCACACCAGTTCTTCATGATTTCATCTGTCGTTCAAACAAGAGATTCATCATCGTCAGATCATTATATCCATGGGTGCATTGTAGGTTCAGATTTATCAGTTAAGAACAAAGTTCACCCATGCAGATATTCCTTAGAAAAATTTATTCATTCACCACCCTTACGCATGCACACCATGTACTCTATTTCTCTTCTCCTTATATAGTTTTTCCTTTTGTAAAACCATGAGTCAAAACCACCAAACTACCAATGGTATTCATATTAAAATTCGAACCAATCCAAATTGAAAATCCAATCTTCATTCTTCCATGCATGAAATGTCCCAAAGGTAATCTTTTTCTCTGCCAAATAATACTATAGCCAAGGTTAAGTAAATTTAACGTGCCGCTGATGGTTTTACTTTCTTTTATTGGAATTTTATTTATCAAATTTGTGGAATTTGATAAATAAATATTATTCACACCCTTTGATAATTAAATATTAATAATTTGCGCTTTTATCAAATGGCCTTTCTAAAATAGACCTTTGGATCCGACCCCACATCCATAATCGATGGCTTAATCAATATTATTTAAAATTGGGGCCCATTGCTAACAATCAACCCGATCGAAGGGCTCACGTTCCATCATGCCACATCATCCAATCCGAGGGATATCGCTTGGGAAACTTGCACGGGCAATAATGCGTGATGGCACACCGTACTTGTGTTATTCTTCACGCACCTTCAACAAATGATGATCGTTCGATGACCCCTTCCTAGATCAACGATGCTCAACGATATTGCTGGGCATCCTGGCTCAAACTATAACGCGCGATGGCGCATAGTGACAAGCGGTTTTCCGTGGGTCCTCCTTGCCACATGTCAAGTGATTAATGGAATCACTCCCCAACTCCTCAAATACCACTTACTCCGCATAAGTGGTGTGATGAAAACCACAAAAAGCTGCTTTCATTGTTTATTACGCGTGATTCCTCTCCTTCGCTTGGGTTCCATCCTTCTACTCCTGGTCAGTAAGAGTAATATTGGGAAGATCACAGACAACTTTAAGTCTGCTTGATTTGTTGATCTAAGAGAAGCTCAGATGCCCCAACCTTCTATGCCATAGCCAGTTTTCTGAAGATTTTCTCAAGTAACATTGTTCTTTGCAGTTCTTCAATACATACGGGTTGCTTGGAGTTCTTTTTCCTTTTATAATTGTTTTAACTGTATCAAGATCACGTACCACACATTCTTTTGAACTAAAGACAACTTCGAGTTCCTTGATCACACATTTGACTTACATAGCAGTGATGCTTTCACCTTTTCTTTTAGAAAAACAGACCCTTTTCCCTTAATGACCGCAGGAGTATTATTTCCAAATGTAACATTGTTTTCCTTTTCTAGAGCACTATATGCAAGAAGTTTTTTTTTTCACCTGTCATGTGTCTTGAGCATCCACTATCAATGTACCATTGATTTTCTTCATCTTCTGCAAATAACGCTATGCCACAATTTTCAACCTGTAAGTCCTTCTTTTTCCATACTTTGGAGCTTGAAGGAACATGTTCTTATGGCTGAACTTTTCTCCTGCATTCAGATTCTTCATGGCCAAAGTTATTGCAATAAGCACATTCAACTTCATTTTGAAGAGGAGAAAAATTGTTATAGGTATTCTTCTTTGTTTCAATATCAATCCTTTTCTTTCTTGCTTCTCTTGTCATGATGGTCTTATATGCAACACATTGAACATCTTTTGACAAAAATTGTGACATGAGAAACATTGACCATTGAAGAAAAAATTTCTGCGATCATGAAATCTTCTGCTTGAATTTACCTGTTGATTGGTGTTTCTTTGAAAGATATTCCTGTTAGTGTTCCTTGAATTGAGATGATCATGCTTTACCTGTAAAGAGTCTTTATTCCCTTGCTGAGTGGCACCATGTTGTATACCAGTTGTCACTGCTTTTAGATAATTTGGTGTTGAAGCCTGAGAAGATTCTCCGATATATCCAAGACCTGTCTTTATAAGAGGAGAACGTTGTACCTTGATAATCTCATCTAAGGTTTCAAATCCTTTAGAAAATATAAGATTCAGAGTCTTTACTTTCTCAAGTTCTTTTCTTAGACTTACTACTTCACACTCTAATTTCTCATTGTGTTTCTCCTTTTCTTCAAGCTGATTTTTCAGAGTCTCTATGGTTATTTCAATTTCTTCTAAGTATATTTTGAGTTGATTTTTTTCATCAAGAAAATCCTTGTCCTCTAGAGCATCCACAAAAATATCCTTTTCTTCTCTAGATTCTTTTTCAAATGCCATGATAAGTCTAAGATCTTGTTCACATTCTTCCTCACTATCAGATAACCCATCACTGTCTTCATGAGTATAGTAGCTTTTCTAGTGCTAAAAAGATTCTTATTCCTTCTAGCTACTTCCTTCCCTTGTTTATGTGTTTCTTTATGAGGACACCTAGCAGCATAATGACCAACTCTTCCACAATCAAAACATTTGAAAGGAAGCTTACCTTTGAACCGTCCTGTGCCAAGTTGAATTTTCTTTACAAAATTTACCTCATCTTCTTCTGAGATATATCCTGATCCTTTTGGTTTTTGTACTTCCTTCCCTTTTGTAGAAGCTCTAAAGACTGCTTCATTGACTTCAGATGGTCCTCCTCTTCTCATTTCATATGCAGTTAGTATGCCATGAAGTTGCACCACTATAAGATTTTGAAGATCCTGCTTTTCTTCAAGAGCAGAAAATTTTGACTCAAATTTTGTCATTAGTGATCTTAAAAATTTCTCAACCAAAGTAGATTCGGTTATTGTTTCTCCCAGATTTCTCATATGATTTACAATATCATCAAGACTTAAAAATAAATTGGCAATGCTCTCCTCATTATCCATTTTTAGATTCTCATATTGAATTCTGAGAGTTTGGAGTTTAGCACTTTTTACCTTTGCATCACCTTCATGGCCTAGAATGATTTTGTCCCATATTGCCTTTGCTGTATTCAGCTGCATGACTTTGACAAATTCTGATTCAGTTAGACTTCCTAATAGAGCATTGACCGCCTTTGCATTTGTTTCATAATTCTTTCTTTCTGTCAGATCTGCTGGTACTGCAACTGGATATTGATATCCTTGTTCAACAATTTCCCATACATCTGCTCCCAGAGACTGAAGATAGGATCTCATCCTTGTTTTCTAGAAGATTAAATTGTTTCCGTTAAATAGCGGAGGCCTGATAGAAGCTGTTCCATCTTGATTGCTCATCTTGCTTGATCTTCCCTCTAGCGGCTAAGCTTTTTCAAAAGGACCTGCTCTGATACCAATTGTTGGGAAAAATACTGAGAGGGGGGGTGAATCAGTATTTAGGGATTTTTACCTTTTCTTTCTGTTAAAACCATATGCTACTTTACTGGATCCAATTTGTATGTCAGAGATCTTATTATGTCTTTATTTACATCATTCATTTATAGTAAGCAGTAAGTATGAATAGAAATAACAGAATAAACCATCAAACATAAGCCACACATATGAACGCCAGAATTTAAGGTGGAAACCCAATTCGGGAGAAAACCACTGCTGTTGTTATCTCAGTCTTCAATATTTATTATACAAAAAACTTCTTACAATTTTATGCTGGTGTATACTTATACCAACATGCAGGTACCCACCTGCAGAAGGCTACAACCTTCTCTCGTTTACCAGCCTTTCCTGGAAGGGAGCTACAACCCCCTATTCTCATTTATCAGTTACCACTGAAAGGGAGATACAACCCCCTCGCTAAAGGCTTCGACCCTCAGCACCACTGGGGACAATGTTTCATCAATTTTCATACTGGATCCACCAGTTTCCACATGACATACCTTACAGGCCACCAGATTTATTCATTCAGTACACTCACACCAGTTCTTCATGATTTCATCTGTCGTTCAAACCAGAGATTCATCATCGTCAGATCATTATATCCATGGGTGCATCGTAGATTCAGATTTATCAGTTAAGAACAGAGTTCTCCCATGCAGATATTCCTTAGAAAAATTTATTCATTCACCACCCTTACGATGCGCACTTCGTTCTCTATTTCTCCTCATATATTGTTACGCCTTTTTGTAAAAACGATGGTCAAACCACCCGAACTACCAATGGTATTCATATTAAAATTCGAACCAATCCAAATTGAAAATCCAATCTTCATTCTTCCATGCACGAAATGTCCCAAAGGTAATCTTTTTCTCTGCCAAATAATACTATAGCCAAGGTTAAGTAAATTTAACGTGCCGCTGATGGTTTTACTTTCTTTTATTGGAATTTTATTTATCAAATTCATGGAATTTTATAAATAAATATTATTCACACCCTTTGATAATTAAATATTAATAATTTGCGCTTTTTATCAAATGGCCTTTTTAAGATAGACCTTTGGATCCGGCCCCACATGCATAATCGACATCTTAAACAATATTATTTAAAACTGGGGCCCATTGCTAACAATCAACCTGATCGAAGGGCTCACGTTCCATCATGCCACATCATCCAATCCGACGGATATCGCTTGGGCAACTTGCACGGGAAATAACGCGTGATGGCGCGCCATACTTGTGTTATTCTTCGCGCACCTTCAACAAATGATGACCGTCCGATGACCCCTTCCCAGATCAACAGCACTCAACAATATCGCTGGGCATCCTGGGTCAAACTATAACGCGCGATGGCGCACAGTGACAAGCGGTTTTTCGTGGGTCCTCCTTGCCACGTGTCGAGTGATTAATGGAATCACTCCCCAACCAGGAAATACCACTTGCTCATCGAAAGCGGTGTGATGAAAACCATAAACCGCTTTCACTTTTTATTCCGCACGTGATTCCTCTCCTTCGCTTAAGGTTCCATCCTTCTACTCTTGGTTCCGTCCAACTTCGCGTTCCGTCGTCCGATCTGGGATCAACGGTTATCGGGAGGACAAAAATCCCGGTGGTTAACATGGAGGGGTGCCTCCGCAGTTGACCCGCTCATCGGGTGCTGACCATAGATCGACGACTATTGTTAACTGCGGTAGCACAAGCCCAATGATCTTTCTATACAGAGGAGTGCCTCCGCAGTACTCTGTCTCTCTGTAAATGCACTCTTCCTCTGTTCTTCTCCGCTAACCTTTGTTTTTTGCTACGTTGCCTTGCTGTTGTTCAGATGCACTCCCCATGTCATTTTGTCTTCAATTCTACTATCTATATCAACCTTCCATTGGATGTTTCAGAGTTCTACCCTATCACAATTCCACTTCTAACTGCACATACTGCTTTATGTAGCTCTACATTTATTTTCTTTGTTCCTTTCCAATTCCTTTGCCACTTCTTTTTCCATCAATTACAATATTTCCAACACTTACATTACAACACTTCTCATCTTAAGGGTTGAGCTGTCTTGTGAGCTGCAGCAAGTGGGAGTCTAGATCTGCAGAGATCTAGTGTATTTTTGGAGCCTCTTTCTCATGGAGAGTGTTCTTTAACCTCCTAAAAGAGTGTCTCTTCTTCTTGTACTTCAAAACTGCAATTTTACAGTAGTTTTCTATGTCATTTGAGCTACAACGTTGTTCCCTTGAGTAGACTACATTATTTCTGTATGAGGGTTTTCATGGGGTCTTGCTCATAGTTTAGATTAGAGATCTCTAGTGCTGGGCTTTGGCTTCCACTTGGTGATCCATCGATTAGCTTGCTGATCTATGTTTTGTTCAGATCTGATCCATTGTAATGAAATATTATATTCATAAATTTACTGCAACAGTTTCCAGATCTGCAGCTTGTTTCTCAGATCTACTCTTATTCATGCATGATTTTCTCAAAATTCCAAGTGCATCTTGAAGAGAAATCTATATAGTTTCCAGATCTGAAATAGATCTGATGTTTTATCCATAGATATGCTCTAGATCTGAGTTGTAACTTCTAGCTACTGAAGCTCCTTAAAAATAACTCCGTTGAAGCATTTATGAAAATATGCATGTGTTCTAGCTCTCTTTTCTGAAGATTTATTGATGTATTGACTCATGCCTTCTATTGTATAATGAAAGGGCTCCATCATTATGCTGATTTGTTGTTTTATTACTGAAATATAAGTCTCCTTGCTGATCTCCACTAAACATCTACGAAAACTGCGCAATTCCTAAAGCAGTGCTTGCATTTGACTGCAGCCTTCCTCTTTGAGTGCTTTTAACTAGTCTAGTTTTTGGGAGATCTGTTTAGTGAGTCTAAAATGATTTGTTTTTTATGAAATTCCATATATAAGTCTCATATAGCATAAATAAGAGGAACCAAGTCCTGATCTACGTTATTTTTGCATAGTTTAACTTATACAACGTTTCTCTTGAGCACCTTTTTGAAATTCTTGAAAAAGGATCACTACAATCAGAGATTGGCCTGAGCCTAGGAATGTCATAGAAGTTTGGGGATTTGTAGGAATATGTACTTATTACCGTAATTTTGTAAAAGTTTTCTCACAACTAGCAGCACCACTCATAGACTTGACCAAGAAGGGATCTTTCAGTTGGATACCTACAGCGCAGACGGCTTTTGATAAGCTCAAAGAGGTAATGAGTAGCTACCCTGTATTAATTTTAATTTATTTTTGTCAACCTTTTTTTCTAGAATGTGATGCATCAGGTGAAGGGATTAGATCAGTCTTGATCTAAGGAGGGAATTATATAGCCTTTGAAAGCAGGAAATGGCTTCCTCATGAAAGGTTATACCCCATCTATGATAAAGAAATGTTGTCTATCATGCATGCATTAGCCAAATTCCGATAGTACTTGGTGGGGAATAAATTCAGGGTGAAGACTGACCATAACAGCCTTAGATTCTTTCTTGAACAGATGCAACTCCAAGAAAGACAACCGAAGTGGGTGAGAAAATTCCAAGCATATGACTTTGACATAGAATATGTCAAGGGGAAGAGCAATGTAGTGGCTGATGCTCTATCCAGGAGACTACAGCGTTGTCCTGGAGGGGCATGGACGCAGATTGGAAGGCTCAAATTTTTGTTGAGTATTTCAAAGATGATTTTGCATGTGAGATACTTGATAAAGCGGTACCAAATGAGAGGTATAGGGTGATGTATGAGGTCATCTATTACCAAGACCGGATCTTCCTGGCTAAGAATTCCAAGCTGAAGGAGAATATCTTATAAGCATCACATGATTCCTCGCTTGCAGGGCATCAAGGCTTCACAAATACTTATAGGGCCATAAGAAGAGATTTTCATGGAAGGGTCTCAAGGAGGATGTGCTCCAACATGTCAAGGAGTGCACAGTTTTTTAGTAGAACAAAGAATTGTTGCAGCCACTACCTATTCTGGATGGGAAGTGGGAGAGAATCTCTATGGACTTCATCATCGGCCTACCTCCAGTGCAGGGTAAGAATTATATCTTTGTAGTTGTTGATAGACTAACAAAGTACTCTCATTTCTTTTCCATTTATCCACATTATACTACTTCACAGGTAGCTAAGCTATTCTTCAGAGATGTGTTTAGACTCCACGGTCTCCCAAGGACCATAGTGAGTGATCGGGACAGTCGGTTCATGGGTGGCTTTTGGCAAGAAATTTTCTGGTTAGTGGGGACTGATTTGACACCGAGCACTAGCTATCACCCATAAACCGATGGACAGACTGAGATAGTGAACAAGTGGCTGGAAGGCTACTTGGGAAGCTATGCTGCAGGGCAGCAGAGGGCTTGGCTCTGTTGGCTCCACTTGGGGGAGTATTGTTACAAAAATACTCACCATATGTCTATTGGTATGACTCCATTCTAGGCTCTATATGGGTATGATGCACTTTCATTTGTTGATGTTATGTTTAGGGCAAGTAACGCTCAAAGAGTCAAGGAATGGATTTAGGAGAATTAGGACATACTTAGAGCCCTCAAAGATAACATTGCTATAGCCCAGAACCAGCAGAAGATTTATGCAGACCGTGGTCGGGTAGAGAGATAGTTTGAGGTAGGAGATCTAGTTTATATACGCCTTCAGCGTTACAAAAATTCTACACTCAAGGAGAAGGGGGATGAAAAGCTCAAACCACGTTTCTATGGGCCATATAAGGTTATCAGTTCTGTTGGTAAGGTAACATATGAGCTGGAGCTTCCTAAGGGGAGCAAGATCCACAATATCTTCCATGTCTCCTGCCTAAAGAAGGCCATTGGAAAAGATATAGTTGCCAAGATGGACCTTCCTCCCATTGATGATGAGGGCCATCTAATTTTGTAACCAGAAGAAATCTTAGACAGAAGGGAAAGGTAGCTAAGGAACAAAGCGATTGAGGAATATCTGATTAGATAGAAGAATCTACTGGATGAGGATGCCACTTGGGAGGGAGAGAATATCTTGTAGTATCCTTATTTGTTGTTGCTTGAGGGCAAGCATGTTTTGAGCGGGGAGGACTGTAATATTCCAAATTAGCCATTGCTAGTTGGAATATTATATCTACTCCATTTTTGAAGCTAGAAGAATAAATGGAATAGGGAGACCCTTAAATCTCTAAAATGGAAATAAAACAATCCCAATGCGAAAAGGGATTAGCATAAGAAGGAAAATAAAGCCACCTTGGTGTGAATGGGAGTAAATGTAGGAGGACTAAATCCAGTTGACTAGGTCAACAATGCTACTACATGACGAGGGAAACCAATAAGGACAGTGCAGTTTTGAAGGAGAAATCTTTTGAAGGAAGTCACCTCATTAATGAGTGGGGCCAAGGGTGAGGAGGCTCACCAAGGATAAGAAGGAAGGGATAGCAGCAAGGAAGGCATTCAATATTAATCTATGTTTGGTATTTTGACTATTTTCATGATTTAGTTGTTTCGTTGTAGTTGCAACACTGTTTAGTGCAAGGGATTCTAATGCAGGAACTCCATTCTCTTCTTTGCATCAGCTTGTTTAGGGGATCTAAAGGGAAGGTTCTGAGCTAATTTTCCTTCATCTGACTTCAGTTCAATCAGCCATTGACATCTACAGCATAGTCACTTCCAAAAAATACGTTTTTTCTGCAGGTGCAGTAGTAGCAGGGTTAAATCCCTTGATTTTGTGCTAGTGTTTGAGGAGAAGGTGTCTATTTCTCTCTGGAAAGTCTAATAAGGAGCGCCTTTGGCCATTTTATGTATTGATCAGATATTTCATGCTATATTTAGTCATATAAAATACATAATTGCAGTAGACTATGCTATTTTCTGTAGTACTACCTTTTATACTTGTGCAATGCCGGAAACCATTACCAGGTTGTCTTATTTCTTGTATAAAAGAGGTTAAACCCCCATTTCTTGGCTATATGATTAATATAAACTCCAGATCAGTATTGATTCATCATTTTCTATAGAACCCGTCATGTGAATTATGTTGTTGCAGTCTTCATAAATTCTGTTGTTCAAAGTCATGGGATTGGGGTGTTTTTAAGCTATATTGAGCTGGGGAGATCTGTTTAATGTATCTAGGATGATTTGTTTCTGATACACTTTGGTATGTAAGTCACATACAACATATATAAGAGGATCCAAGTCCTGTTTCATGTTTTTATAGCACAATTTTCTGAATACAACATTTTCATTGTCCAGATTGCAGTAATTCCTAAAAAGGAATATTACAACATTCCTATGGGCCATTTTATCAAACACATCATGCACAATTTCTATGATCCCACATTTTTCATTCATATTTACAAGTCCATTTCCTACAAACACATTGTACTGAAAACCACTTCTAATTATCACTCCATGAATGTTCTTGAGATCTCCCAAGTTGACGCATGCAAGAATGTTACTAGAAAATGTGAACTGATTTGATTGGGAATCCATCCGTTTCATTCCATAAAATATTTCCTAGGATTTTCAGTATATCCATCCCATGATGCCACATTTTTTGTGGAATTTTTTCAAACATATTTCGCTCATCGTCTACAATTCCAAATTTGGCAAACATGGTCGCAACGGTATTTTCCAAAACCGTGTCCTAGCATTCATATACTCTATGAATGATGTGAAAATGGTCTAGTTATCCTTCTAACATGATTTTTTTATCAATGCAACCCTGAAACATAGAAGCATAAGCGGAGGAATATATATATTTTCCCATATGATGAAAAATTTGTGTTGCTTCTTTCAATTAGATGTGCTTACAAATACTGATCAAATCCCCACTGTAGTTGGCACCATGAACTAACTCCCTTTGATGTTAATGGAAATAGATATGTTTATCTTCCTCTGTGGGATGTGATTTTTCCAACATTAACTACCCAGTGGTAATCCTCTGACTTGAATTATCCATGTCTTTGTTGCAACATTTCACAAGTTCAATGTTTCTATTTCTCATCAAGAAAAAATGAAAGTAGATGTCGATGCAGAAATGTAAGTTTCATATTTTGGGTAAAGAAGCTACTACTCGCCTACTGATCAGTTTAGGTATGCTATCACTAGTCAAAATATCTTTGCAAATTGAATTTATTAGAGTCAAGTTTTCTTCTCCATGTGGCATGGTAATTTTTGAAGCTCTTCATATTGAAATAATCATAGTATAGGATGGGGTGTACTAAAAATTTAGATTTCACTACACGTTGACCACAACTAAGGTGCAATGATTCCCTAAGTCCTATTATCAATTTATGCATTGCATTCTGTAATCATGGATTTATATGTGTGTCTAGGATTCTCTACAATTTGATTCATGTGTTTCTTCTCTAATCTTGTATTTTCCTAGTTATTGCAGATTACAAGATTTATGGTTGGAGAATTTTCTCCTCTTCGAGTCGTCCAAGTCTGCCTTCCTTTATTGGGAAAATAAAATTATTCTAAGTACTTAGCATTCATCTTGTACATGGTTATTTATCAGTTTCAAGTCCTTCACAGGTTGTTGTATATTGAATTTTAAGTGATTAATTCCTCATGCAATGAATATGATTAGAGGGAAATTAGGTGAAATTTAACCATAAATATTTGCAAAAATTGAAAAATTTGTGGCACAAATGTCCTAAAACAATAAAGGTCTTCCCGTGGGCGACGCCTATAATTTTTTTCACCACATATTTAGGCTCACATTTGAGGTGGGAAAGTGGTTGCTCGTTCTTGTCCTGTTTGTGTCATCTCTAAGTCAGATGGCTGAATGTGGATGAAAAAATAAGGAGCTTCTTATACCTATTCGCATGTTCGATGGAGCTTATCTTGCAGGAATTTTGAAGGAAAGCTCACTCATATTATCAAATAATCTCCAGGTGATCTCATTAAAAAAATATGTTTCTCCTTATATGTTGATTATGCCTGCTCTTCACTATGATACCCCACGGGGTTTCTTTGATGGGGCTAACTAAGAGCATCCACCTAGGTGTGGGATTCGTGGTCTTTTGTATATAAATTCATTTTAATTCATTTATATCTGATATACTCTAGCTCCTGGTTCCAACTCAAAGGTCAAGTTCTCAGCATTGTTTGTTTTTGTTTATTTAGCAAGTTCTTGTGGTTTGAAGAGGTTGGAAGAAACGGGAATCTCAAATAGTTTTTGATCGGCCTAATGCAATTTTTGTCTGTAGAATGTGCGACTTCAATCCGTCATGTATCAAATTTGGTTGTGCATTCAGGAGCTAGAATGGTCATCCTTCACCAACATTTATCATGTGCTCAATAAAATAGCGGATAAGCTCTTCGAGAAGGCTTTTGAGTAGCCAGTTGATGAACTATCAGCAATATCAAGGTTGTACCACACCCAAAAAAGGCAACTGGAAAAATTTAGGCTAACAACAACCCCTACTCCTGAAGTTGACAATCTGTCTCCCTCAAGGACCACTACCTCCTCTGCTTTATCATGCAATACTTCCTCAACAAATCACTCAGCTGCATCATTTATGTACCCCCAGCAATCTATTTATGTTATTGTGCCCATAAAATTTCTTGAATAATCTGATGATTCATATCGGTGAATGTAAAATGCCAATTTACTATTTCAAAACCAAATTGTCATCCCTTGTAAGTAATGAGCCTTGTTCATTGAATATTTTCTTGAATGGCATTTTCTTTACTAATTTTTATCATTCAATGATTTCTTATATGTCAGGATTCTTTTCTATTTTATGCCTGACGAAGTTTCCTTTGCAACTTCTGGTGATATTTCTAGTTCATATTCTAGTCTAAGTGAATTCATACACTGAAACCGGCTTTTCTGATGGTTAAAATTACACTTGATTAAAAATAAATAAAAAACATTGTACCCAAGTATAATTACTACACTTTTAAAGTTTCAAGATGATTTTATTTTTAGGGGATCACAATTCATGATTGAAATGCTATACCATGATGGGATAGAAGTTTATTAATAATCATCGGCCCATGATGGATTTATGTTATTAATTTTCGTTAAAAAAAAGTGTCCAAGAGCTTTAATCCATCATCCCAATCCATCGTGTTGATTATTTTTTCTATTTCGATTGTTCTTTAACGTAGGTGTGTTCATTATAAATTAGCTTCCCACTTTCGATGATGTAGTGTTGAAAAATGCTATGTTTCGACTGCTTTGGTGAGGATGGCTAAACTCTACTCTCCTTTCTAGTCTGGAGATTTCAGGGAAACCAAATTTGACTAAAGTTGATCTCTTTTCCACCTTCAATTCTCAAACTGCACTATGCTATTCACAACGTCCCTTCCATGGTGGGACTTAATATTTTTAAATATTAAATTCATTACCAGTGAGATGTTTTTGAATATATGTGGAAAATTTTATTAAAGTTTTTTAATTCAACATTTCAGAGTTTAAGGTGTTCTCATGTTTATTGTATATCGATGTTTATCTCTGGTTACTAATTATTTCATTTATATAGTTGTGTTAGTTACTTCTATATATAAGTATTTATTTTTAAATTGGACTTTCATCATTTTAATTTAATTATTTTAAAATATTCTTAATGGTGATCATGCATATAAAGTTAATATTTATCTAAAAAATAAGTATATTCTTTATACTCTTTTAATTAATTTGATTGATGAGAAACATGTTATATAAACAAAAGTTACATTAAATTAATTATGATTTTTCAAAGATGTGATATTAATAAACTATCATATTCAACCCTGATAGTGTAACAAAAAATTTTAACTTTAAATCTCAAGTTTAATGATTTTATGATTTTTTCCCAGAATGGTTTAGTAAACTAATGCCATTAATCAATGAGGCTTACAAAATAACTTTTCACAAAAAGTAAAATGGACACACCATCCATCATTAAAGATATTTTTAAGGTAGGACAACATCAATGGCCACCCTTATCTAGATTGCAGATTCTCAATATATTCTTACACGATTTTTCTGGCCCACCTCTCTTTTTGTCTTGCTACTGTTTGCATAGAAATATGTCAGGGTTATTAATGGAAATACTTATTGTCAAAAAAAATTTCATCTGAAAGCCTCTCCTATAGCATGTATGTTGTTAAGTTTAATATCTTTCCTTTGTCCTCAAGTCTTGTAGTGCATATATTGAGGAAAAATCGAGCTCCAATACCTCTGTCACCCATTGGTTCTGCACAGAGACATGAATCCAAGTTGGGGCAAAGTTGGTTTCGGTATTTAGTAACAATAATTTTCCATTCAACCTTATGTGGTGAATAGGATTAAAAAATAAAAAACACATATATTTTATTAATAAAATCTCACTAAAAAACATGAACATTACAAACCATTACATGGCTATTTATTTATGATGGAAGAAATCTCTCGAATCTCTTCAAGAGAAATTTATTCCTAGATATTTCGAGGAAGTTGAGAATTATCCTCTCAATTATAGTAATCCTATCCTAACTCCCTAATCTCATAATTAATTCTACAATGACTTGTGAGATCTATAAAATTCTATATTTCTCACTTTAAATAATTACAAAAAATAAAATATGTGATGGTCCTGCATCATACTACCGAGGAAGAAAAAAATACAATCATATGTTTTTCTTCTGAAGTTCTTCAATGTTGGTACCATATTTTGAAATCTTTTTTTCTTTCATCTAAGCAACATCTTTGACTCGTTGATTCTTCCATTTGACAAAGTATTGAAATATTCTTTCTTTCTAGCCATTTTAGCCACTCTTTGATTGATGATGGATTTAATTTGCTTTGTTGGTGCTGAAGGTAGCTTCTTCTACCACTGAACTTTGTCATGAATAGGTGCAGCTATAGAATCATCCGTTGTTTCCTTAAAGGGTTATAAATCTAAAATAATAAATTTTGGTCATATCATAAGCATTCGAGGAAAATTTCCTCAGAATTTTGCATCTCCAAAATTTTTCAGTTTTAACTTATTATATTCCCCTTTAGGAAAGAATTTTTTTGAATATGTTTCATAACCAAGGCTCCAACATTAAATTCTAACTATGTTCTCCTGGAATCTTCTCTTCGTTTATACTTTTTGCTTATTTCTTGTAGTTGTTTCTTGACAATGTCTTGTATTTCCTACATACTGGTTGCAAAAACTTCACCATATACACTTAT
The DNA here is from genome assembly GCA_034641835.2 of Pinus albicaulis. NCBI lineage: Eukaryota > Viridiplantae > Streptophyta > Pinopsida > Pinales > Pinaceae > Pinus > Pinus albicaulis. The sequence goes on from CM076579.1 coordinate 1,220,167,271, forward strand.
GAATTGTTGTTTTCCAATGTTACTCAATTCATAAATACCTCTTGGATGCATCCCATAAAAATCTTTAAATGGACTCAATATAGTGCTTATGTTGGGTGAATCATTATATGAAAATTCTACCTGAGAAAGAACATGATCCCACTGTCTCGGATGTCCAAATAACAGACTCCTCAAGATATTTCCAAGGATTCTATTTACAACTTATGTCTGACCATCAGTCTCGGGATGATATGTTGAGCTGAAAATGAGATTGGTTCCCAACGTTTTCCATAGATTCCTCCAAAAATGACCCACAAAATTAGTGTTTTTGTTAGAAACAATGCTTGTAGGTAATCCATGAAATCTTAATATTTCTTAGAAGAACAAGTTTTCTATGTTGATTGCATCATTTGTATTTTTACAAACTATAAAGTGTGCGATTTTTGAGAATTTGTCAAAAAACAATTATTGAATCACTTCCTTTTTGTGTTTTAGGCAATCCTAGTACAAAATCCATGTTTATGGAAACCCATGGTTGATTTGGTATTGGTAGGGGTTGATAGCTTCCAGTGTTATGAATTATTCCTTTTGCATATTGACATATGCTACATATTTCAAAAAAATTCTTTACAGATTTTTGCATGTGAGGAAAATAATAAAATGCTTCTAGCTGTGCTATAGTTTTATCTTTACCAAAATGACCTGCTAAACCACAACTATGTTTTTCTCTCAACAAATTTTCCCTCATTGAGCATCTTCAAATGCGTAATTTTTTTCCTTTTAACATAAGTCCTTCATGTATCATGTATTCTAACCATGGAGTTCAATCTCTACTTACAGGATTTTCACAACTTTTGTAAGCTTCTTTAATGTATGGATCATCTTTATACATATCTTTCAAGTCATAAAATCCTAAGATGTCTACTTGGAATTCTTAAAAAAATGAATTGAGTCTTCTTAATGCATCTGTGAATTTTCTTGATTACCAATTTTATGCTTGATGAAAAACGTGAAGTTTTGTAAGAATTCAATCCATTTAACATGTATTTAAATCAATTTTGTTTGATTATTTCTATATTGTAAAGCATGATTAGTTATGTAAAGGATGAACTTTTTTGGCATAAGATAATGTATCCATTTTTTTACAGTTTGTATGAGGGCATAAAATTCTTTATCATAAGAAGAGTATTTTCTATAGGCCTCATTAAGTTTTTCACTAAAGTAGGAAACTAGTTTTCCTTCTTCACATAAGACAACTCCTATTGTAATTGCATTGGATTTAGTCTCAACCTAAAACAACTTATTAAACTCTGGCAGTGTTAAAATAGTTTGTTCTGTGATCTTTTTCCTTAATAATTTGAAACTTTTATTAGCTGCTTCTATCCAATGGAATGGTTTGTTTTTATCTTTAATAGTTTCTACAATTGGAGCACATATGCCACTGACATTTTTGAAAAGTTTCCTGTAAAACCTTGCCAATCCATGAGAAATTAATACCTATCAAATTCTTCTTGGAATTGTCCAATTGATTATGGCCTTCAGTTTCTCCTCATCCATCTTTAAGCCTTTTCTTGAAATTACAAATCCAAGTATAATAGTTTTTTCTTCATGAAATTACATTTCTTTAGATTGATTAGCAATTTATCTTGTTTTAGTTTCTTTAAACCATCTTAAGATGTCTTAGAAGATATTCTTTTGATTCACTGTAAATTAAGATATAATCAAGATAAAATATAAGAAAATTTCCAATGAATTCTTTTAAGACGTCATTCATTAGTCTCATAAAAGTGTTGGGAGCATTGGTAAGTCTAAAGGGCATTACCAACCATTCATATAAACCATTATTAGTTATAAATTTTGTTTTCCATTCGTCACTTTCTCTGATTATGACTTGATGATATCCACGTTTTAAATCTATTTTAGAATAATACTAAGCATTACTTAGACAATCTATAAGATCATCACTACGGGGTAATGGAAACCTATACCTGATTGTGATTTTTTTCATTGACCGAGAATCTGTGCACGTTCTCCATCCGCCATCCTTATTTGGAGTTAACACTATTGGAACAACACACAGACTTAAACTTTGTAGAATGAGGCCTTTGTCTAGCAATTCCTACACTTGATTTTTAATTCCTTCATTCTCCTTTGGTGTCATTATGTAAGTTGCTTTGTTTGGAAGGCTAGCACCTAGAATGAGATCAATGTTATGAAACCAGCTCCAAAAATGGAAGAAAAGAGAGATCAACAGCTTATAAATAAGCCACTTCGAGGGGGAAACCTCATTAAAATTACATAAATGAACAATTCTTGGATGATACAAATGAAAAAAACTTCTTTATATATATAGCAGTCCATGGGGTCACAATATAATCCTAGCTGACCTAACAAAAACAATGTAAATGGAACAATAATAACAATATGGGGGTTACAGGCGTACACAAATAAGAATAAGGGGGGCTACACTAACATAATAAGGGACTACACTAGTAATGTAGGGACCTGACATTCCCCTATCCTTTAAACAAGTGTTGTCCTCAACACTTGATTATTTCTTGACGCTTGTGTATAAAATTCTCATCCTCCCATGTGGAATCTTCAACAGGTAAGTTATTCCACTTGCTGAGATACTCTGAAATTGATAGATTTCGTAGCTGTCGATATCTTTTTTCTATGAACACTTCAAAACTTCTTTCGCTGTGATGTTGATCTTCTTGCTGTTTCATTCGATTCTGCACCAAAGTTAGGTTATCCTTTGAGAGTTGGAGAACTTGTTGTTAATGCTTGATGTGATCTTCCACTAGTTCATTATCCATATTATCTTTCATTCTATCCTTCAAAGCATCCAAGTTAGCCTTCATTTTTTCTTTTAAACCATCTATGTCATCTTTTATTTCTCTTTGTAAGATCGAAATTTGTTGCATTTGGTACCATAATTTTGATATCTCATACTGCAATTATTCCTCTTCATCTGTCATGGTATAGCTTTTTGAGGGATTAATGGGTGAGGAATTATTATTGGGAGGCATTATATAACTCAAAGCTGATATCTATGCTTCAATATTCCCTTGGAACCACTTCAAACTGATTTGTCAAACTTATGTTATGCAAACTTGTTTAAAAAATGCACACCGTTTTCTTAATTTTTAGAAGGTCGATATTAAACGTGAATTATATATGTGATTTTGGATCTCCAATATTTGAAATTCAGTCCTATAGTAGCTCTTTGAATCTGCTTTCCAATTCCACAGGTCAAACCCAATTTGGATTCTTCAAGGAAAATTTATGCCCCATCTCCCACAATGGAATAATTATGGACTAGTTCATTCAAGAGAACTTGTACGGTGTGCCACGTGTCATTGTTTCCTCCTTCGGATTTGAAATTGATATAAACAAAACTAAATTCCATGTAATTTCAGGAAATTTTTATAGAATTCCAATCTAATCCTTAGAGAGAGAGTTATGATGATTTTCTCCACATCACCTCTTTTAGATGAAATTCAGGAGCCTGGAAAAACCCTAACTTCCACAAATCATATCTCTAAAAATATTGCAAACTAAGATCTAAAATTTTTACAAGAGGTTCCTGAGGATTTCAGCTTCGCGTGCTAAACATTTTTAGCTTCTTTACCTTTGTATAAAAAACGTTATAACTATAATTCCACGATGACCTGTTTCAGATGAAAATCAGGAGACTAAAAAAACCCTAACTTCCAAAGATCGTATCTCTGCAAATATTGGCAACATAGATTTGAAATTTTTACAAAAAATTGATTGTGATGTCAACTTCGCATGAAAAATATTTCAGCTTCTAAATATTTGTAGAAAAATTTTATAGAAAAAATTCCACGATGACTAGTTTGGAGTAGTGAAGCCCTAGAATCTGAAGCTCTGATACCAAATGTTATGAAACCAGCTCCAAAAATGGAAGAAAAGAGAGATAAACACCTTATAAATAAGACACTTGGAGGGGGAAACCTCCTTTACATTACATAAGTGAAGAATTCTTGGATGATAGAAATGAAAAAACCTCCTTTCTATATATAGGAGTCCATGGGGTCACAATATAATCCTAGCCGACCTCACAATAATAATGTAAGGGAACAATAATATCAATATGGGGGTTACAGGGGTACAAAAATAACAATAAGGGGGCTACACTAACATAATAAGGGACTACACTAGTAATATAGGGACCTAACAATAAATATGATGCCTAATACTTCTAATGGAAAGAAATTCATCCACTACAATATCAATAAATTCAGTCAACATGTTTTTAATTTCTCCTAGAAGATCATTGAAATTCGTACTTGTGAGAACTACCTTTAACTTACCAATTAAGGAAAAATTTGTCTCCTAATGCTTGATTTCTTGAAGAAATTATTTCCCACTAAGTAACATTACCTTGGATTGGTCTACTTCTGGTGCTTTTTCATTCTTCAAAGGAAAAAGTATGTGCTTTTCACCATCCTTTTCAAAAGTGTCTGTATTATTCCTTCCATCATGCATTGCTTTCATGTCATACTGACACGGTCTTGCAAGAAAAATATGACACACATTTATAGGAATAACATCACAAATAACTTTATCCTTATAACATCCTATTTGAAACTCCACTTCACATTGTTCATTAACTAATATCTGATGTCCCTTGTGCAACCATGAAACTTTCTAGGAAGTAGTATCTTTAGCTTTCCTTAAATTCAACTTTTCTACCATTTAGGTGGTGTTATGAAACCAGCTCCAAAAATAGAAGAAAAGAGAGATCAACGCCTTATAAATAAGCCACTTCAAGGGGGAAACCTCCAATACATTACATAAATGATCAATTCTTGGATGATACAAATGACACAACCTCCCTTCTATATATAGGAGTCCATGGAGCCACAATGTAATCTTAGCCGACCTAAAAATAATAATTTAAGGCCATAATAATAACAATATGGGGGCTACAGGGGTACAACAATAACAATAAGGGGGTTACACTAACAAAAATAAGGGACTATAATAGTAATATAGGGACCTAACATTCTCCTCTCCTTCAAAAAAGTTTTGTCCTAAATTCTTCAGTAGCTTTGGGTGCTTCTGTATAAAATTATCATCCTCCTATGTAGAATCTCCAGTGGGTAAGTTCTTCCAATTGATGAGATACTCTGAAATTGATCGATTTCATAGCTATCAAGTTCTTATTTCCGTGACTGCTTCAGGTTCCAATATGGTTTTTCCTTCCTCATCAAGTTTTGGTAACATTGTTTGAACTAGAAGTTTGTCCCCTATAACCTTCTTTAAACATGACACATGGAAAACTGGATGCAGTCACGAAGAATAAGCAGGCTCCAATTTGTATGCCATAGTACCAATATTTTTCAATACCTTGTAAGGACCATATTACTTTGGCGATAATTTATTATCCTTCTTAGCTTCCTTGAGGGAAATTTCTTTGTATGGTTGTAGCCGTAAAAATATCTAGTATCCTACATCAAAACTTCTCTCACTGTGATGTTGTTTTGCCTGTTGTTTCATTCAATTTTGCGCCAGATTTAGGTTATCCTTTAAGGGTTGGAGAACTTCTTGTTGATTCTCGATGTGATCTTCCGCTTCTTGAACCCTAGAATTTTCCATTAAAGAAGATGTGATGGATGGTGGATGATATCCATAAAGTACCATAAAAGGGTTCATTTGTTATGCAGTATGAAAGGAAGTGTTATACCACCATTCAGCGAAAGGTAACCACTTGACCCATTGTAATTTCTTATCAGATAAAAAACAACAAAGATATCCTTCCGAACATTTATTCACTATCTCTATTTGACCATCGGATTGAGGATGATAAGATGAGCTATGAGCTAGTCGACTACCCAAACAAGAAAATAATTTCGTCCAAAAATTTCCTGTAAAAATGGGATCTCTATCACTTACAATAATCTTAGGGTTTCCATGTAGCTTTTGAATTGTTTCCATAAATGCAATAGCAAATGCACTTTCTTTAAATGGATGAGATGATGCACAAAAGTGTGCATACTTGGTAAGTCTATCAACTACCACCATTATGACACTCCTTCCTTCAAACTTAGGTAAACCTGTGATAAAATCCATTGAAATATCCTCCCAACATTGACTTGGAATGGATAAAGGTTGTAGAAGACCCAGAGTCTTAATTGTCTCAACTTTATTTTGCTGGAAAACTAAACATTCTGCCACAAACTTTTGAATATCAGATTTAAGGCTATCCCAAAAAAATTCTTTCTGCACCCTGTGGTAAGTTTTTAGAAATCATGAATGTCTTGCTAAAGCAGAAGTGTGCAATTCCAAAAGAATATTTTGTTTTAGTTGGGAATTATTGCAAATATATAAGCGATGTTTGTACCATAAGGGATCATGCAGCAACTTTTCAATGACCGTCTAAAATTCTTCTTCCTTCTTCCATTCATCACTTGCTTCAGTTATCTAATCTGGTTGGATAATAAAAATGGCACAAAGGAATGCTTCCACCTCTTCATCCTTTCTTGAGAGTGCATCTGCAACAAAATTTAGCTTCCTTTTTTTGTAGATGTTTTCAAAGTCATAACCCAACATCTTTGTGACCCATTTTTTCTGCTCTTCTGAAGATAGTCTTTGTTCCAAAAATCAATTAAGACTATCATGATTATTTTTTACCTTGAAGTGTCTTCCCATTAGGTAAGGTCTCAATTTCTTTAGTGCATGTAGTATTGCAACATTTCCTTCTCATAAATAGCATTTTTGTAAATACTTTCCTTTGGTTGGATGACTTTCAAAAGCAATGGGTCTTCCTTCTTGCATTAAAGCAACACCAATTCCATTTCCTGAGGCATCACATTCCACAATAAAGGTTTTTGTGAACTCTGGCGTAGCTTAGACTAGAGCTAGGCACATTGCCTCTTTAATATGTTCAAAGGCCTTCTTTGCTTCAGGAGTCCATGAAAATTCATATTTCTTCAATAATGTTGTTAGAGGTGCTACTATTCTCTGATAATTCTTAACAAGCTTGCGATAATACCCTATTAACCCAAGAAATCCGCGCAACTACTTTATGGTTGTGCAGACTTTCCATTCCATAATGGCTTTAATTTTGTTAGGGTCTAACTTAACACCCTTCTGGGATACAATATGACCCAGATATTCCACCTCTTGTACTCAAAAGAAACATTTGGATTGTTTTGCATATAATTGTTTCTCCTCCAATATTTTGAGCACCCTATCAACATGTTGAACATGATCCTTCTGAGACCTGTTGTAGATTAGTATATCATCAAAAAATACTAGCACAAATTTTATAAGGAAGGGTTTGAGAATGGAATTTATCAACCCTTGAAATGTAGAAGGTGCATTGGTAAGGCCAAAATTCATGACCAAAAATTCATAATGACCCTCATGAGTTTGAAATGTTGTTTTTGGAATATATTCAGTCTTCATTCTAATTTTATGATATCCTGAACAAAGATCCAACTTGGTAAAATAAATTGCTCGATGTAATTCATCAAATAATTCATCAATCACATAAATGGGAAATGTATCTTTAATAGTGAGCTTATTGGTCTCCCTATAAGCTGGACACATGTGCCATGATCCATCCTTCTTGTGCACCAATACTACTGGAGCAGAGATAGAACTTTGAATAGGTTGAATTATACCAGCCTCTAACATTTATGCAATCATATGTTCAATTTCACTCTTTTGGACATAAGGATATCTGTAAGGTCTGATGTTTGGTGGAACACTTCCTAGAATCAAATCAATAGCATGATCATGATCACAAATAGCTGGGAGTCCTTTGGGAGTTTCAAACAGCTTGGAATGATTTTCCATGACTTTTTGGAGATCTAGAGAAATAGATGATTTTGACGTTGGAACTTCTAGTGAGCATAATTTTGAAATTACACCTCGTTTTTCTTTCTTCAAAAGTTTTGTCATGACATTAGAGCTTATTATCTTTCCTGGATTCCCTGCAATACCCCATAATTCGATTTCCTTTCCTTCGGAAAAAAATTTCAAGAAAATTTCTTGAAAATTTAAAGCTATTGTCCCCAAAGATTGTAACCATTGTACTCCTAGTACAACATAATCACCTCCCATTGGGATGGAAAGAATTGGACTATTCAATACATATTCTCCCATGTCTAGCTTGATATTATGGAATTTTCCAGAGCAATTTATAGTTCCTCCATTTGCAACCATCACTTGACATTCTGGTGCTGGGTATAGGAAACAATTCAATTCCTTGGCTACCTTACAATGAATAAAATTATGGATACTACCTGAATCAACCAACACTACTACCTTATTCTTCTTGATATGTCCTTCTATCTTGAGAGTTTGAGGAGTGGTAATTCTTGGCAATGCATTACATGATATGGTCGAACTCCTTTCTTCTTCTTCTAGGGTTGGTTCCTAGTCTATATCCTCTTCTTTTGAAGTTTCTTGTTCATTTTCTTCCTCCTATTCACAATATATGTAAAATAATTTCTTCTTATCACACTTATGACCTTTATTGTATTTGCTATCACAACTGTAGCAAAGCCCCTTTTCTCTTTTTTCTTCTAGTTTTTGTGGTGTCAACCTTGTAGGTTGTGGAATTCTAGGAGTAGCAACACTTCCATCTTTATAGATGTGAGTGGTTGGCTTCCTTGTCACCATAATTTTACATTTAATTTTTCTTGCCAACCTGCATGCCTTCTCCAATGAATAAAGTTGCCAAACGAGAACTTCATGTTGTATGCTATCCTTTAAATTCCCTATGAAGACATAAATCCTATGTTCCTTTGGAATATCAGTTACCCTTATATTCAATTTTTGGAAGTACTCAATGTGCTCCACCACGGAACCCTTTTGTTTGAGATTTATCAATTGGCTAAAGAAGGTGTTGCTCTTTGTATCCTCATAATGTGCTATCATTTCCTCTGTAAAAATTGACCAACTGACAATTTTTTTGTGGGAGCAAAGACATCGATACCATACAAATGTATTTTTCTCTAAATGTAAAGTTGCAATGCGTACCTTTTGTATGTTTTGCAAATTATTGAGATCAAAATATTGCTCCATCTGTAGTATCCATGTTATAGGATCATTGCTATCAAACTTCCTCATATCCATCTTTGAAATACGGTGGTTCTTCAATCCAACATTAGAGTTTAGGAAATCACGATTAACATTTATTTTGTTCTCATCATGAGTTTCCTCTACTATGTTTTCGCCATTATGAATCATTTCTTGTATCAACTTTGATGGACCTTCATTCAAACCTTCCATGTCTTCCTTCAAACCTTCCATTTTTTCTTCCATACCATTCTTCAAACCATCCATCGTAGCTTCCACACTTTTGTTCAAAACATCCATTTCATTTTTTGTTGCTCTTTGCAAGAGCACAATTTGGTGCACTTGCTCTTGTAATTTTGATATGTCATGTTGCATTTCTTCATCTTGATGACCCATAGTAGAGCCTTATGAAGGCTTAATGGGTGTTGAATTATTTTTAGAAGGCATTTTAGAACCCGATATTGATATCTATTATACAATATGCCCTTGGAATCAATTCAAATTGATTCTTCAAACAAGACTGATGCAATTAAGAAAAAAATACACACATTTTTATTTATTTTTAGGAACTCGATATTGAAATTTAATTATCTATATGCTTTTAGATCTTCAATAACTTAAATTCATCCCTGTAGTAACACTCTGAATCTTCTTTTGAATGCCACAGGACTAGCCTGATTTGGATTCTTCAAGGCAAATTTGTGCCCCATCTCCCACAATGACCTAATTATGGACTGGTTCAGTACATCGACATTGTAAGACGTGCCACATGTCATTGTTTCCTCCTTTGAATCTAAATTTGATATACAATAAACTAGAGTCCATGTGCTTGCGACCAAATTTTACATAATTCCAATCTGACACTCAAAGAGAGAGTTATGATGATTTTCCCATAGTCACATCTTTGAGAAGAAATTCAGAAGCCTGAAACAGCCATAACTTCAACAGAACGTATCTTTGAAAATATTGTGAACCAAGATCTGAAATTTGAACAGTATGTTCCACAGGATTTCGGCTTCGCTTTGTAAAAATTTCAGCTTCTAAACCTTCACAGAAAAAAAGTTATAGCGAAACTTCCAAGATGACGTGTTTTAGGTGAAATTCGAGAGCCTAAAAAAATCCTAACTTCCATAGATCATATCTCCGAAAATGTTGAAAACCAAGATATGAAATTTTTAGAAGACGTTCCTGAGCATTTTGGCTTCTATCTGTAAAAATTTCAGTTTCTGAATCTTCGTAGAGAAAAATTTATAGCGAAAATTGCACGATGACATGTTTGGAGCAGCGAAACCCTAGAATCCAAAGCTCTCATACAAAATCTTATGAAACCAGCTCCAAAAATAGAAGGAAAGAGAGATCAATGCCTTAGAAATAAGCCACTATGAGGGGGAAACATCCAATACATTACATAAATGAAAAATTCTTAGATAATACAAATGACAAAACCTCCCTTCTATATATAGGAGGCCATGGGGCTACAATGTAATCCTAACTGACCTAACAATAATAATGTAAGGGCAGAATAATAACGATATGATGGTTACAGGGGTACAACAATAACAATAAGGTGATTATAATAGTAATATAGGACCTAACATGTGGATACTAAATTATCAGTACTCCCACTATCGATAATGATTTTATAACACTTTCCTTCTAATTTACAAATAGTTTTGAAGAGTTTCTTTCTTTGTGTGGGTTCCTTTACTTCTTCAAGAGTCTTTAATAAAGTTCTTTTCATCATCAAAGATTCACGAGTTTCAGGTGCATTTTCATGTGTAGAGGATTGTACACTTTCTATATCAGTTTGTGTTATATGTGTGCTTCCTTGATTAGAAAATATTTATGGACATGCATTAGCTTTATGACCATTTTTTTTACATATATAACATATTACCACAAAATATCGACATCTACCTCTTTAATATGGTCTTCGTCCTTTGAAATCTCCTCTTAATGATTCTACCTATTGTGAATTGTTTCCTTCTTCTCTTTCAATGAGAGATATTCCACTTGAATATCCTCTACTTGATAGTCATCGACTTCATGATCCTTTGCTTCTTATCGTCCTTCATCCTCTTCCCCTTTGACTATTCTTTCTTGCCAATTTTCCTTCAATATTAAGAGCTATATGTTAAGATTCTCCAATAGTTCTTCAGACAAAAAATTCAATTCATCTTGGATTTCAAATCTCAGGACATTAATATACCTTGCTAACTTTTCTTCATCTGCTTCCATATGACCAAATATTATACTCAATCTATAAAATCTTTTGTATATTCTTTTACAGGCATAAATTTCTGCTTGAGATTTTGCATTTGGAAAATAATATTAAATGATAATCTCGAGGAAAAAATTTACCTTTCAGTTTGGCCACCATTGGATCCCAACTAGTGATCTTCCATTTGTTTGTATTTATCCTTTCTGCTTGCACACTATCCCACCATAGTGTGGCATGTCCTTTTAATCTGGTCACTGTGAACTTAAATTTATTCTTATCAACTATATTATCATAGTCGAAATATTTATCCATGGTGTTGATCGAGTTTGTGAATTCTTCAAGATTTAAATTTACTTCATATATAAGCACGTCCAATCTTGCCTTGGTACTTATTCTCAGATCATCATGACCATTTTCTCTTCTTGAGTCTCTTCTGCAGTTTCTTCTTCTAATCTTTCTTCGGCTTCATTGATATCACCGATGTCGACATCTCTTTGACGTGTTGTCTCCAATGCATCCAATCTGGTTCTAATATGTCTTACTTCACCAAGCAAGACTTGATTTGCAGCTCGTCTTCCTTAACCAATTTCTAGATTCTCTCGGTACTCTAGCTCTATGGGCCATCATATTATAAAGGTAGAAAGTACCTTCCTCCTTCCTTTGGAGTTAAAATAAAGTGTTTTTATATTCCACTTCCTTTTAAAATAACAAACCACCTATTTTTTAAAATATCGAAAGTACGCTCCCTTTATAATACACATATGGAAGATGGAATGCTAAATAGGGAAAACCACCACCACATGTATGATTTTATTTTTGAGAAAAAACACATTAAAATTTATGGAGAGAAAAATTTATTTTTTGAAGTAATTTGCTTTCTTCTTCTTCCCTTCCAGTCAACACACTTGCATCCTTCCCAACATTCTAGGCAGCCAAAACTACGCATCCAAGCGAAGGGATTGTACATATTTTATTGCGGTATTAATTAAAATTCAATGGTAGTGTTGTTGCGCTCTTCAACCTGTGCATCTTGCAATCTTTGAAACGATAGCGTAATTGAAGAGACACTGTTGTCCATCCCCTTCTGTCTGCTACTGAAACGCTCAACTCCAGAATCACAGTTTGACATTCTTAATTCGCACAAACTTCCGATTAAACTTTTCCAGCCCTCTAGCAAAAACGTTGTACAACGCCTCCTTTCAAGGACGAATTTTTTACACACAGACTTTTCAAAACCAGCAATACGTTTGCGGCTTCATATGTTTGTGGATTCCAGAAATACGCTTGTGGCTTCCAGCAATACGTTTGCGGCTTCATATGTCTGCCACTTTTAGCAATACGTTTGCCGCTTCATATGTATGTTGTTGCCAACAATACGTCTGCAGCTTCATTTGATAATACGAGCTTCATTCAAACCAGAAAAAACACCATCATCCTTCATTGCTTGACCACATAATTATTCGACCATGTAATGCAGAAACTATGTAAATCGAGACTCAAATATTCATGAAAAAAAATCGAAGGAATGCTCTCATACCAAAAGAGGTGCAGAGGATTAAAAAAAAAAGATATTTTATTAATAAAATCACTCCAAAAAATAAACATTACAAAGCATTACATGACCATTTATTTAGGATAAGCAATTTTTGGAATCTTTTCAAGAGAAACTTATTTTTACATATTTGGAGGAATTTGAGAATCATTCTCTCCATTTTAAGAACATTATCCTAACTTTCTAATTAATTCTATAATTCATAAGATCTAGAAAATTTTAAATTTCTCAATTTAAATAATTATAACAAATAAAATATGTAATGCTCATTTAATCTTTTGTATTTTTATGTTTTAGTTTTCCTTTTGAGATGTATTCGTTGCATGAAGAAAAAAAACTTAACAAAATGACAAGATAAATAAAAATGAAAACATATTTAAATTTATTTATATGTTAAAATAGTAAAAAACATATATATATATATATATATATATATATATATATATATATATATATAGTTTAAAAGAATTGGGTTTTCATGTAATTTGTTATGCGGATCTCGTTAAATTTGTGAGAATAATGACATAACATTGACTTTTTTTGGTTCTATGATTTTTAATTAAAACATATAGTGTATAAATTATATATATATATATATATATATATATAATTTTTTTGATATATTTATATAAATACATTATTATGTTTTAAATAATTTAGATAATTATTTGATATTAAATGTAGAGTGTTGATATTGTAATGATATTTTTTTAATAATGTATGATAAATGTTATATTTTTATTATTTGTATTGAAATTTTTATTGTGTCAAACTTGGAGATGACTAAAACTTATTAAAATCAACTAGTTGATCTACACCTTATGCGTTTTCTTGCACTTTCTTTTCAAAGATTAAATGGTAAGAGGTTGTGGAATCAAATAAGTCATTTGTCGAAAAGGAAATAAACTATGTAGATTAATGAGAAAACACCTTGCATAAACTGTATGAAGAAATGTTGTGAGAAATTCTATAATGAGACCTTAAGAAGGATTATGAAAATTTGAAAAAGCAAGTGAGAATCCACTAAGGGCTGATCTGATAACTGGTCGAATAAAGTTCTTAAGAAGTTTGATTAGTTTGTCTTTTAGATTGACTATTAAGTGAATTATGCTTTAATGAAAAATGACATAAACTAGTAGCATAAATGAATTAAATAACAACAATAATCAGAGATAATGATTTGACCTTAGTGCCGTATTAAATCAGAAAAACCCATATTTGGACCTTATAATATAATTTTAGCCTGGCGGCTAGCTAACCAGGCAGAGGTGATAACCGCTACGTGTGATCAGGTAGGCGGGCGAGATGGCTACAGTTTTTCCTTCGGCGATCACTCTGACGGTTCCGGTAATAGGTCACGTGGAATTTGGCAGGTTTAATAACTGTCGGTTTAATACAACTATCAACATAACTTTTTCTCTGCCGCGGTTCCTGTTCCTATTCCTCTGCTCACATGTTACAACTTCCGATGTAGTCTAGACCACGTGGTTAGAATTTAACGATGTGGTGGTTTTATTATAAAGTTTATTTGTTTTGTTTTATACCATCCGAAGCTTATATTAAAGGTTTTATACCATGGTTTTAAACCCAACATCCGAACCTTATGAATAAGGTTTATGTTATAGGTTTTATAATATGGTTTTTAATATATAGTTTTATATCAATGCATTTAATCTCCCTGAACATTATAATAAGGTTTTTGGTATTGTTATATAGTTTGAATTATTGCGCTTAAGGTTTTTAGCATAGTTTTAAAGCTTAGGAATAAGACTTAGGTGTTAGACCATAGAATTTTTAGGTGTAGGTTTTTGACATATGGTTTAGGACGTAGGTCATCACTTAGTTTTAGAGATAGGTTTTAATGCCTTAGGAGATAGACTTAGGGATTTAACATAATGCTTAGATCCTTAGTACTAGGGTTAGACCTTAGGATTAGATCTTAGTACTTAGGATATTACATCATCATTTTAGCCCAAATATTCACCTTCTCATCACACACATGATGATCATACCATGAACCTTAAACCTTTACAAATCGTGAACCTCACACTGAACCATGATACTGAAGGAGCTTTTCACTGGCGAATTGACGAAACTACAGATTTGGAAACTGAACTGGACATCGAACTGCTGGAGTTGACTTGGACCTTTCTGCTGAACGATAATGATCAAGATCCTCCTGGATCAAGGGCACTCACATGAAGAAGATGACCTAAAAATTTATAATGGGGATATTAGAATCATGTGCCCACAGAATGTATGTTCGTTCCCAGGAATGCACATGTGTTCCTAGGTGTCTAGGCTCAACAAGGTCCAAGGTGCAAAATAGGATGCTATCTTGCAATGTCTTAGAAGCATGTTTGCATTCTTAGGAAATCTCATTATGAAATTTTAAAAGCCTATTTTTGTGCAATATAAATACCTTGGCTTTGTGGAATTTGAAAACCATAGTAATGCGGAATGTGGAAACTTTGATATAGTGACTTGAAATTTGAATGCATCATTAGAAAATCTATGTAAACACATGCCATATTTACTATGCATCACAAGTTGGAAATGTTGTTCGATGAATATTATGTGGAATTTGATTGAATGGAAAAATTGTATGGATGGAGTTGTCATTTACATGACTATGACTAACTTATACCCAACACTCTCTATCTTTCTATTTTCGTTTACATTTTTGTTTGTGTTTCTCTCTTCTACCTCCATCTCTCATTTTCCCACAAGAACTTCATCAACTATCATTGAAATAGTTCTGGGATAAATTTCTTTATCGATGGAAGAATTTTCCTTAATAGTTTATCTATGTCAAATATATTATATTTTAGTGTGTGATAAAATTATAAAAAAAAATTGTAATGAATCCTAATAGAAATAAAATAAAATAAATATTTTTTTACATTTTATAAAAATGTATCAAAAACCAAACTTAAACTAGTTCTTACTCTATCTCTTAGTTTCTTTTCCTTGACATATAAATTCACTTTATATGACTTTATTTAATCCCCATGACCGTTTAGCTCAACGCTAGAATGCACCTTCTTAGTCATGTTAGTGTGCATCTTGAATTACATCGCTAGATCCCATAGTAAATTGGAAAATTTTCCTTCAAAATTGTATTATGGACACATGTATAACTTAGTAGGTTCATAGCTATGTGTAACTACGAATTTATTTTTCCCTATCACGGATATTTCTCATCAAAGTTGAGAAATAACTAAAATAGGAACTCACCATTTCACACATTAGAAGAAAAAATATTCTATTTTGTTACAAGAATGACCAACCCTGGGAATGAAACCCCCAGTCTCAACAACAACTTTCTAGCTAGATATGAGTCTCAAGATTTTTAGCGATCATGAATATAGTTTTGATATTAATAAGTTTGAATCACTTTAGTGATATTGAAAATAGTATTCTCTACCTCAGAATAAAAAGAGTACTAAAGAATCACAATATGTGAATAATTTATTTTTCCACCCTTAACACTTTCGGTGTTTTGGCCACCTTTGATGTTCTAAACTTTATCTATTATGAAACCAGCTCTAAAAATACAAGAAAAGAGAGATCAATGCCTTAGAAATAAGCCACTTTGAGGGGGAAACCTCCTTTACATTACATAAATGAACAATTATTGGATGATACAAATGAAAAAAACTTCTTATATATATATAGGAGTCCATGGGATCACGATATAATCCTAGCCGACCTAAAAATAATAATGTAAGCATACAATAATATTAATATTGGGGTTACAGGGGTAAAACAATAATAATAAGGGGGTTACACTAACAACAATAAGGGAGTATACTACAAATATAGGGACCTAACATGCCCCTCTCCTTAAAAAAATTGTTGTCCTCAATGCTTGAGTAGGTCCTAATGCTTCCATATTAAATTGTCATCCTCCCATGTAGAATATTCAGTGGGTAAATTATTCCACTTGATGAGATACTCTGAAATTTATTGATTTCATAGCAGTCAAGTTCTTGTTTCCGTGATTGCTTCAGGTTCCAATATGATTTTTCCTTCCTCATAAATTTCTAGAAATATTGTTTGAACTAGAAGTTTGTCACCTATAACCTTCTTTAAGCATGAAACATGGAAAGATGGATGCACTCGCGAAGAATCAAGAAGCTCCAATTTGTATGCCATAGTACCAATATTTAGCAACACCTTATAAGGACCATAGTACTTTGACGATAATTTATTATCATTCTTAGCTTGCTTGAGGGACATTTGTTTGTATGCTTGTAGCCATAAAAATACCCAGTCTCCTACATCAAAACTTCTCTCGCTGCGATGTTGATATGCCTTTTGTTTCATTCAATTTTGTGAGAAATTTGGGTTATCCTTTAAGTGTTGGAGAAGCTATTGTTGATGATCGATGTGATATTCCACTTCTTGAACCTTAGAATTTTCTCTTAAATATGATGTGATGGATGGTGGATGATATCCCGAAAGTGCCATAAATAGGGTCATTTTTGCTGCAGTATGGAAGGAAGTATTATACCACCATTTAATGAGAGGTAACCACTTGGACCATTGTCTTTTCTTATCAGATAAAAAAAAATGAAGATATCCTTCCAAACATTTACTTAGTATCTCAATTTGACCATCGGATTGAGGATGATAAGATGGGTTATGAGCTAGCTAAGTACACAAATAAGAAAATAATTTTGTATAAAAATTTCTAGTAAAAAAGGGATCTCCGTCACTTACAATAATCTTTGGGTTTCCATATACATTTTGAATTGTTTCCAAAAATGAAGTAGTAACTCTACTTGCTTTCAATGGATGAGATAATGTACAAAAGTGTAAATACTTCATAAGTCTATCAACTACGACCATGATGATAGTCTTTCCTTTGGACTTAGATAAACCTGTGATAAAATCCATTGAAGTCTCCTCCCAACGTTGACTTGGAATGGATAAAGTCTGTAGAAAACTTGGCGTCTTAATTGTCTCAAATTTATTTTGCTGCCAAACCAAAAATTCCGCCACAAATTTTTGAATATCAGATTTAATGCCATCCCAAAAAAATTCTTTCTTCACCCTATGGTAAGTTTTTAAAAATCCTGAGTGTCCTCCTAAAGAAGAAGCATGCAATTCCAAAATAATCTTTTGTTTTAGTTGAGAATTATTACAAATATATAAGCGTTCTTCGTACCATAAGGAATCATTTTTCCAACTAAATGTATTAGATGTACTAGGATCTTGCTGCAAATTTTGAATGAGTGTCCACACTTCTTCTTCCTTCTTCCATTCATCCCTTGCTTCGGTTATCCAATCTGATTGGATAATAGAAGTGGTACAAAGAAAAGCTTCGACCTCTTCATCCTCTCTTGAGAGTTCATCTGCGACAACATTTAGCTTCCCTTTTTTGTAGATGATTTCAAAGTCATAACCCAACAACTTTGTGACCCATTTTTGCTGCTCTTCTGAAGATAATATTTGTTCCAAAAAGTCTTTAAGACCATCATGATCAGTTTTTACCTTGAAATGTCTTCCCATTAAGTAAGGTCCTCATTTATTTAGCGCACGTAGTACTGCCAACATTTCCTTCTCAAAAATAGCTTTCTGTAAATACTTTCTTTGATTGGATGACTTTAAAAAGAAATGGGTCATCCTTCTTGCATTAAAGCAACACTAATTCCATTTCCTGAGGCATCTCATTCCACAATAAAGGTTTTTGTGAAGTCTAGCGTAGCTAACACTGGTGCTAGGCATATTGCCTCTTTAATATGTTCAAAGGCCTTAGTTTCTTTAGGATTCCTTCAAAATGCATCTTTTTTCAGTAATGTTGTTAGAGGTGCTTCTATTCTCCCATAATTCTTAACAGACTTATGATAATATCCTGTTAACCTGAGAAATCCTCACAAATTCGTTATGGTTGTGGGGACTTTCTATTCCTTAAATGTATTTAATTTTGTTAGGGTCTAGATTAACACCCTCATGAGATACAATATGACCCAGATATTCTACCTCTTGTACTCCAAAGAAACATTTGAATGTTTTTGCATATATTTATTTCTCCTCCAATAGTTTGAGCACCCTGTCAACATGTTGAACATGATCCTTCCAAGACATGTTGTAGATTAGTATATCATCAAAAAATACTAGCACAAATGTTATAAGGAAGGGTTTGAAAATGGAATTAATCAACCCTTGAAATGGAGAAGGTGCATTGGTAAGGCCAAAAGGCATGACCAAAAATTCATAATGACCCTCATCTCTTCGAAATATTGTTTTTGGAATATCTTCCATCTTCATTCTAATTTGACAATATCCTGCACGATCATCCAACTTGGTAAAATAAATTGCTCCATGTAATTCATCCAATAATTCATCAATTATAGGAATGGGAAATTTATCTTTAATAGTGAGCTTATTGAACTCTCTATAATCTAGACACATGCACCATGATCCATTCTTCTTATGCACCAATACTACTGGAGAAGAGAAAGAAATTTAACTAGGCTGAATTATACCAGCCTCTAACATTTCTTCAATCATACGTTCAATTTCTCTCTTTTGGACATAAGGATATATGTAAGGCCTGATGTTTGGAGGAACACTTCCTGGAATCAAATGAATAGCATGATCATGATCACGAATACGTGGGATTCCTTTGGGATTTTCAAACAACTTGGAATGATTGTGAAATATGTTTTGGAGATCTTGAGAAATAGATTATTTTCAGGTTGGAACTTCTAGTGAGAATAATTGTGCAATTACACCTTGTTGTTCTTTCTTCAGAATCTTTGTCATGACATTAGAGCTTATTATCTTTCTTGGCTTCCCTGCAATACCCTGGAATTCGACTTCCTTTCCTTCCGAAAAAATATTCAAGAAAAGTTCTTGAAAATTAAAAGCTACCATCCCGAAAGATTGTAAGCATTGTACTCATAGTGCAACATCAACACCTCCCATCGGAATGGAAAGCATTGTACTATTCAAAAAATATTCCACCATGGTTAGCTTGATATTATGAAATTTTCTATAGAAATTTATAGTTCTTCCATTTGTAACCATCACTTGACATTTTGGTGCTGGGTATAGGAAAGAATTCAATTCCTTGGCTACCTTACAATGAATAAAATTATGGGAACTACCCAAATAAATCAACACTATTATCTTTTTCTTCTTGATATGTCCTTTTATCTTGAGATTTTGAGGAGTGGTAATACCTACCAATGCATTTCACGATATGGTAGGACTCATTTCTTCTTCTTCTAGGGTTGGCTCCTCGTGTATATCCACTTATTTTGAAGTTTCCTTTTCATTTTCTTCCTCCTCTTCACAATCTATGTAAAATAATTTATTATCCGCACACTTATGACCTTTAGTGTATTTTCTATCACAAATGTAGCAAAGCCCTTTTGCTCTTTTTTCTTCCAATTGTTGTGGTGTCAACCTTGTAGGTTGTGGAAGTCTAGGAGTAACAACACTTCCATCTTTATAGATGTGAGTGTTAGGATTCCTTGTCACCATAATTTTACATTCAATTTTTCTTTCCAATCTGAATGCCTTCTCCAACGAATCAGGTTCCCAAGTGCGAACTTCATGTTGGATGTTATCCTTTAAAGTCCCTATGAAGACATCAATCATATGTTCCTCTGTAATATCAGTTACCCTTATATTCAATTTTTTGAAGTCCTTAATGTTCTCCACCACTGAACCCTTTTTTTTGAGATTTATCAATTGGCTGAAGAAGGTGTTGCTCTTTGTATCCTCATAATGTACTACCATTTCCTCCGTAAAAATTGACCAAGTGACAATTTTTTTACCCGAGAAAATCCATCGATACCAAACAAATGTATTTGTTCTAAATGTAAAGTTGTAATGCGTACCTTTTATGTGTTTTGCACATTATTTAGATCAAAGTATCGCTCCATCTGTAGTATCCATGTTACGGGATCCTTGCCATAAAACTTCCTCATATCCATCTTTGGAATATGGTGGTTCTTCCGTCCTAAATTATAATTTATAAAATCACAATTAACATTTATTTCGCTCTCATCATGAGTTTCCTCTACTATATTTTCACCATTAGGAAACCTTTCTTGTATCAACTTTGTCAAACCTTCTAGGTCTACTTTTATATCATTCTTCATGTTTTCCATGTTGTCTTTCATTTTTTCTTCCATGTCATCCATCTTAGTTTCCATGCCACTTCCATGCCATACATATTAGCTTCCATGAATTTAAACAAACCATACATCTTAGCTTCCACACCTTTCTTCAAAACTTCCATTTCATTTTTTTTTGCTCTTTGCGAGAGAAAAATTTGGTGCACCTGCTCTTTAAATTTTGACATGTCATGTTGTTGTTCTTCATATTTATGAGTCATAGTAGATCCTTGTAAAGGCTTAATGGGTGTTGAATTATTTTTAAGGGGAATTTGCGAACTTGTTAGCCACCCATAAATTTCTGTCATATCATATGGTGGCTAAATGATGTTGGATAGCCTTCAAGAAACAATTCCATGATTAAAATTGCTGATACTTGAAGACTTTTGATAATGTCATATCCTTGGTTAAATATTCACTATTGTTTCCATTTAAAACTCAGAAGTCCTGTTGATTCCTAAAGCCAAAGTACTGCTGCTAAAACCCTTTTTCTTTTCCTTCCCCTCAAGCTAACCTCCTCTTCTATTCCTCCATTTCGCTTGAAAACCCCCTCAACTTCATGATTCCTCCTTTTCCTTCATTTAAACTCATTTCCTAAAGGTCTAAGACTCACTCTTGGCCTTGCCGAAACCCTCATTTCCCTTTAAAAACCATATAAAATGCACATTTTCTATGCGCTGGACTTAAACCCCTCAGGCTAAGCCCCTACCCCTTTTCTCTCCATGCGCCCAAGCGCCGGAACCAAACGCTGTGATCATTGGGCGCTTACACATTTTTCTCCGCCCGAAACATCAAAAACCTTTGAAAATCGGGTTTTATTTAAATCTCAAAGTTTTCCGCCTGCGAAAATTATGAAATAATCTTGACCGTCGATCTGCTCCACAGATCGGACGACGCGGCACACGACTTATTGAGTGGACCCCCTGGCCATATGTCACTTTCCAAAACCACAGTTTATTCTGCACCACTCTTCGGGCAAAGGCTGTTTTGGCCCGAGGCCCAGCGATTCGACACACCTCTTGACACATGTCCTCTATACTTTTCAAAAACCACCACGTAAAGTCAGTCCCCCGCGCATTATCCGTCAGACCATAGCTGCCCAGCGGAATAAATAACAACCATCCGATCTGGTCCGACACATATAACGGTGATCGCCTATCCGAGCTGCCCGCCCTTTAATCAAGCTGCATGCGTTTTAGCTGGACCCCGGCGCAACTGAAAATCCATCTCCGCCGTCGATATCTGCAGATTGACGGTCCGCATTCAAATTCCTGATTCCATTATGCGGTTAACCTTTTTCCTCCGCGGACTTTCCAAATCGCTCCCGACTGTTGATCACAGCGCGATCAACGGCTCCGATCGCCCCACTCCCCCGCACACCTTCTGATGCAGTTTTCCATATAAACGCAGGATTTTATAATTTTGTTTGTATTTTGCAGGTTTTAAAATTCTTTCGCCATGTCGGAAGAATATTCGAAAGACGAGGGTGACGACTCCCGTTCATTCAATTTAACAAAGGAAATTGACCACAGGATATAGGACTGTGTTTTCAACAAGGTTTCATGAGCCGTTGACGCAGCATGCCCCTGTCAAACCTAGAAAACATCGAACAAACCCAGAAAAAGAGTATTAGAAAGTAGAAATGGATCAGATCGAGAATTTAATGGACAGATTGGAAGGGATTACGGCTAAGATGACCATCAGAAGTGCAATCTCCCCGCCTAAAAAATAGCTTAAAAGGAAAACCTAAATTTTTTTATCATACATAATGCCTCCACCGCCATATCTGAGGCAAATTGATTCCTCAACCACCACAGCGCCACCTGTGCCTCAAAGGATTCAATCAGGAGCTGGATTTATTGATCAGGATCAGATTTTTGCCTTGACACAGCCAAATAAGTCACTTCCGCCAAGGCCTTCAATGCAAAGAATATCTGCAGAGTTACTTCAGACTACCTATGCCTCAAAGGTCAACAAATACTCCTACCCATCTTAAAATCATGAGTGAAAATCAATTAATACGGTGAACACCTCTTCTGTTTCTTCATTGAGCATCCCAAGGGCCACTGGGCCATTTAAATCCTGTATTAATTGTAATTGATGTTGAAATTTGGTACCGGAGGACAGGTGGTTCCCTAAGGCTTTGATATTTGGCCTAGGGAAAAGTGTCCAAAACAATTTAATTTTTCTCCTAAAGTAACTTTATAATTTTTTATAAAGTTAAATCTAATTTAAAAGTGACTTAAGTGATAAAGTTACTAAAGTGACTTTATAAAGTTATAAAGTCAAATCTAATTTTAAAGTGACTTTAAGTGATAAAGTTACTAAAATTAAAGTGACTTTAAATAAAGTCAATATAAAATTAGAAAGGAAAAAGTGACTTTGGAAATAAAAGACTAAGTGGGTCTTTATTAAAGTGGGGTGAATTAAAAAATGAAAAGTGAGATTTAAATGAGCATTTAATCTCAGCCCTAGATCTCAATCTATCTCGGCCATTGGATTTAGGGATTCCCCAAAAGTCACTTAGGGTTAGGTTAAAGGAGGAAAAGGAGGAAAAGGTCATTCATTCTTTCATGAGCAGATTGGGAGAAGGAGAGCAAGAGAGCAAGGGAGATTTCTGAGCAGTGAGGAGAAGGAGGCAGCAGCGTGGCACACATTCCAAGGCCATATTTCAGCAAGACCGTACAACAGTGTTTGCACACAGTTCAAAGCAGATTTGGCACGATTTCCAAGGCAGAATCCGTACAGCAGCTTGTGGCATGTTTTCCAAGGCAGCCGTACCATTTTCTGGGCACAAATTTCGAGGGAGAAGCTGCTGTTTTTGCTGCACGTTTTTCTAGACAGGTCGTACAGCCTGTAGCTGATTGCTGGCACAAAAATCGAGGCAGATTTCCGTACAGCAGCATTTAATACAGCTGCACGCATTCCAAGGAGGCCGTACAACAGCGTTTATTGCTGTTCTGCACGCAAAAAGAGGAGGCCGTACAGCAGAAATTAATGCTGTAATTTCTGGGCACGTTTTTCAAGGAAATACGCACAGCATTTATTGCTGGTTCAGTTTTACTGTCTGCACGTTTTCCGAGGCGGTGGTTAAGCACGGAAAGAGATAAGTTGTAAAAGTTTACTTGCTGATTTTTATGAATATTTCTCTCACTGTAAAAAGCATTTTTCAGAAATAAGAAGGAGCTCTCAAACTGGTTTTCCCCAAGAGTTGTAGGGGGTTTTTCCAGGGTCACCTTGACCAAAAATACTGAGTTATGATGTGTTGAATGACCGTTTGTTACTGCTGTTATTTTATTTCTGCATTTACAGCATTCTGAAAAATTTCCAGAATTTGTGTTTTCAGCAAAATTTATTTCAGCTTATTAAAATGTATGGATATGGGAAAGGGCATTTAATTATTTTGGAGTAATAAGGTGAAAACCGAAAACCGTGTAACAGAATTCTACATGGTAATGTGAACTTTTGAGTGCCTAAAGGAGCGCTAAGGGACAGCAAGGGGAGTAGAGAATATACCGCTGATTTTTCAATTTAAAATTCCAGCAGTTTCCATTTTTTCACAAAATGTACAGATGCATCTCGCATTTACAAGAAGTATATTTTCAGCTTTAGGATGCACAGGATGTCATTTGGACTGAGGGTGGAGGATAGGTTGGATGGGCATTCCAAAGATTTTGAAGGAGAGTAGAATGCAGAGTATCTTTGAGGAGTGGTTCTGGGACATTATGGTGCATACCACATTGGGATCCGTGAATGTGGCTCTACCGATGTCATCACAATAGAGCATATAATAAAGAATGTAATGGAGGCAAGAGGCCCATTCTGCATCTAATCAAAGACCATTGCATTCCTCATGTGAGAGGGAAGAGAAATGCTCATGAGATGTCGACAGCATTGTCCAATCTCTACCAGAGTACCAATGAGAACCGGAAGATGGTCCTGAAGGAGAAGATGAAGACCATTAACATGGGCAATGATAGTGCAGCTGGATATCTCACTAAGATTACTAATGTGAGAGATGAGTTGGCAGCGATTGGAGAGGCCATTCCACCCACTGAGTTGGTGCGGATTGCAGTGAATGGCCTCCCCCGTTCATGGATGAACTTTGCTGATGGAGTTTGTGCACGTGAGACCCTTCCCACATGGGAGAGGTTTGGGGATGATTGCATTCAGACAGAGATCAGGAAAGGTCAGCTTGGGGCAGCCAAGCCAGTTGAGCAGGATGAGGATGTAGCACTGTTGGCAGGACGCAAGAAAGGCAAAGGGAAGAAGCATGCTTCCACAAGCAATGGTGGGGGCAAAGGCAAAGGTAAAGGTAAACAGGATAACTCACAGAAGGACTATTCCAAAGTGAAGTGTTGGAATTGTCAGAAGATGGGACACTATGCAATTGTGTGTCCGGAGAAGAAGAAGAAGAAGGGGAAGAACCAGAGCATGGCAGCTTCAGCAGAGGTTGAGGACTTTGCAGATCGCTTTGACCGGGAGTTTGGGTTCATTGCGTGTGAGTCTTCTAGTGCAGGATTATCCGCCATAGAGGTTCAGAGGGAGCATGCATTTCCCTCGATTAGCGGAGCATCTTCGGGTATCTGGTATGTGGACAGTGGGGCTTCACGTCACATGACAGGAGTCCGTGAGTACTTCTCAGAGCTTTCAGAGAGTGGCACCGATGTAGAGGTAGTACTCGGTGATGACAGAGTTGTTAGAGCAGTCGGTGTGGGAACATTGACATTTCAGAGGGAGTCCAAACCTCCCTTGAAGGTGTCAGATGTTCTTTATGTGCCAGGAATGAGGAAGAACCTCATATCCGTCTCAGCTTTGGAGGACAGAGGATATGAGATACTATTCAGGGGAGGACAGGTGTTGATGTATCCCAGGGGCACTCCAGCTGATTCAGCTAGAGTGATAGGTGTACGCCATGCAAAGGTGTACAAATTTGCATTTCAGTCCCTTTCGGCATTGAGCAGTAGTACCGACAGCAGAGCTAGCAGTTCTGAGCAGTGTGAGATTTGGCACCGCAGGATGGGGCACATGCATCATGGAGCCTTGAGGACTTTGCTGGAGATCACTACAGGTGTGCCAGAGTTCAGTACTGATCACTTTGATACTTGCAGAGGATGTGCGATGGGCAAGTTTGCCAAATCCCCTTTTCCCAGCAGTGACAGCAGAGCGACTGGGATACTTGATTTGATTCATTCCGATGTGAGCGGTCGGATGTCTCATGTTTCCTCGAGTGGATATGAGTACTATGTTTTATTCATTGATGATCACTCCAGGAGGACCTGGATTTATTTCTTGAAGACCAAGAGTGAGGTCTTCAAGCGGTTTCAGGAGTTCAGAGCTCTTGTGGAGACACAGACAGGTCGGAAGATCAAGTCCCTGAGGTCGGACAATGGGGGAGAGTACACCCTTGGAGAGTTTGTTGACTATTGTGCGAAGGCAGGCATTAGGAGGGAGCTCACTGTTCCTTACAACCCCCAGCAGAACGGGGTTGCGGAGAGGAAGAACAGATCCATCGGAGGGGCTGCCAAAGCCATGTTACATGATCGGGGGTTGCCATTGTTTTTGTGGGCAGAGGCCTGCAACACAGCTGTTTACTTGCAGAACAGGAGTCCGCATCGTGCCTTGGGGCACATGACTCCGGAGGAGGCTTTTTCTGGGAAGAAGCCTGATATGGGTCATCTTCGTATCTTTGGGTGCATGACATACTCCTACATACCCAAGGAGAAGAGGACCAAACCAGAGCCCACCGCAGAGAAGGGTATCTTTGTGGGCTACAGTGAGACCTCCAAGGCCTTTCGAATTTACATTCCTGCGCAGAGGAAAGTTGTTGTCAGGCGGGATGTAAAGTTCGAGGAGGATGTAGGCCTTTAGAGGCTGGGCTGAGCGTAGTATCTCGGACTGCCCACCCCACAGTTAGCTGAGCTACCCAAGTGATCCAAAGCAGTGTGGCTTGTGAGGATCCGAGACACATCTATGACGATGCTCAGTCCGCGCGGGGAGTGGCTCGCAGTCGCAGGTGGCGCTATGCGCACGCGTAAGGGGCCCGTCGCAGGCGCTCACCTGGGAGTCCGACCCGATGGGACGCTCATGCCGATTCTCACATCTGCTGTGTTCGTGTGCAGGGAGGACAAGAGATGATGGGGCCGTGGAGTTCAGGCTCCTGATGTGGAGGAGGAGGAGTTTTATTCTCCGGCGGGAGAAGTGCACTCAGGGAAGAGGAAGCCCAAGTGGCTTCAGGACACCTTGAGAGATGCCACATCTGTTGCTGAGCCTAAGAGGCCGGTCAGAGAGAGCAGACCACCTGAGAGGTTTTGTATCTATATGGCAATGGCTACCAACATCCTTGACTCTGAGCCTTCTAGCTATGAGGAGGCAGCTAGCCAGCAGGTCTGGAGAGAGGCCATGCAGGAGGAGTATTCTTCTATCACGAAGAATGATGTTTGGGAGGTGGTGCCGAGGCCTGAGGGCAAATCCGTGGTTACTTCCAGATGGCTTTACAAGGTAAAGCATGCTGCAGATGGCAGCATTGAGAAATTCAAAGCCAGGTTTGTGGCTAGAGGGTTCTCCCAGGTAGAGGGAGTTGATTATGAGGAGACCTTCGCTCCCGTGGCTCGATATACTTCGATTCGCTCCATTATATCGATAGAAGCAGAGATGGGTTGGAAGATCCACCAGATGGATGTGAAGACCGCATTTCTCAATGGCTTCATACAGGAGGAGGTGTACATTGAGCAGCCACAGGGCTTTGAGGTGCATGGGAAGGAGTCCCATGTGTGCAGACCGAAGAAGGCCCTTTATGGCCTGAAGCAAGCTCCCAGAGCTTGGTACTCTAGGATAGATACATACTTGCAGGAGATGGGTTTCACAAAGAGTGAGGCAGATCCGAACCTTTACTATATTGTGATAGGTGAGGAGCCTCTCATTCTGGTGCTGTATGTGGATGACTTGGTCATTACAAGTGCAGAGAGACTCATAGAGCACTGCAAGAGAGATCTTGCGGCGGAGTTTGAGATGAAGGACATCGGCTTGATGCATTACTTTTTGGGTTTGGAGGTGTGGCAGGAGGAGGGGCATTTCTTCCCGGGACAGGGGAAGTATATTGTGGACATCCTTGGCAGATTCCACATGGAGGATTGTAGACCCATGTCGACACCGATGATCACCAACTGGAAGAAGCTTCATGCTTCGAATTCCGAGTTGGTGGATCCCACATTGTACAGGCAGCTGATTGGTTCCTTGATGTATTTGGTCAACACTAGACCAGATATTTGTTTTGCAGTCAACACGATGAGTCAGTTTATGTGTGAGCCTAGGAAGGTTCACCGGGTGGCTGCAAAACACATTTTGCGGTACTTGCAGGGGACAGTGGATTATGGTCTGGACTACAGGCAGGGGGATGGAGTGAGATTGGCAGGTTAAACTAATTCTGATTGGGCAGGTTGTGCTTCTGATAGGAAGAGCACTTCAGGGTGCTGTTTTGGGTTGGGTTCGGCAGTGGTGTCATGGTTCAGCCGAAAGCAGCAGTCAGTAGCATTGAGTTCAGCGGAAGCAGAGTATATGGCAGCCAGTCTAGCTAGTTGTGAGGCCATCTTGCTTCGCAAGATGTTGTTTGGCTTATTTGGTCAGCCGTTGAGACCTTCAGTGATTTACTGTGATAATCAGAGTTGCATTAAACTCACGGAGAATCCAGTATTTCATGACAGGTCAAAGCATATCGGGATCAAATATCATTTCATCAGAGACTATGTTCGGAAAGGAGCTGTGAAGCTTGAGTATATTCCCACTGATGAGCAGGTTGCAGATATTCTTACCAAAGCCTTACCACGGGGCAAGCATGTCTACTTCAGAGACAAGATGGGTGTAGTGAGGAACACCTTCCTCGGTAAGAGGGAGTGTTGAAATTTGGTTACCGGAGGACAGGTGGTTCCCTAAGGCTTTGATCTTTGGCCTAGGGAAAAGTGTCCAAAAGAATTTAATTTTTCTCCTAAAGTAACTTTATAATTTTTTTATAAAGTTAAATCTAATTTAAAAGTGACTTAAGTGATAAAGTTACTAAAGTGACTTTATAAAGTTATAAAGTCAAATCTAATTTTAAAGTGACTTTAAGTGATACAGTTACTAAAGTTAAAGTGACTTTAAATAAAGTCAATATAAAATTAGAAAGGAAAAAGTGACTTTGGAAATAAAAGACTAAGTGGGTCTTTATTAAAGTGGGGTGAATTAAAAAATGAAAAGTGAGATTTAAATGAACATTTAATCTCAGCCCTAGATCTCAATCTATCTCAGCCATTGGATTTAGGGATTCTCCAAAAGTCACTTAGGGTTAGGTTAAAGGAGGAAAAGGAGGAAAAGGTCATTCATTCTTTCATGAGCAGATTGAGAGAAGGAGAGCAAGAGAGAAAGGGAGATTTCTGAGCAGTGAGGAGAAGGAGGCAGCAGCTTGGCACACATTCCAAGGCCATATTTCAGCAAGACCGTACAGCAGAGTTTGCACACAGTTCAAGGCAGATTTGGCACGATTTCCAAGGCAGAATCCGTACAACAACTTGTGGCACGTTTTCCAAGGCAGCCGTACCATTTTCTGGGCACAGATTTCGAGGGAGAAGCTGCTGTTTTTTGCTGCACGCTTTTCTAGACAGGCCGTACAGCCTGTAGCTGATTGCTGGCACAAAAATCAAGGCAGATTTCCGTACAGTAGCATTTAATACAGCTGCACGCATTCCAAGGAGGCCGTACAGCAGCATTTATTGCTGTTCTGCACGCAAAAAGAGGAGGCCGTACAGCAGAAATTAATGCTGTAATTTCTGGGCACGTTTTTCAAGGAAATACGCACAACATTTATTGCTGGTTCAGTTTTACTGTCTGCATGTTTTCCGAGGCGGTGGTTAAGCACGGAAAGAGATAAGTTGTAAAAGTTTACTTGCTGATTTTTCTGAATATTTCTCTCACTGTAAAAAGCATTTTTCAGAAATAAGAAGGAGCTCTCAAACTGGTTTTCCCCAAGAGTTGTAGGGGGTTTTTTCCAGGGTCACCTTGACCAAAAATTACTGAGTTATGATGTGTTGAATCACTGTTTGTTACTGCTGTTATTTTATTTCTGCATTTTCAGCATTCTGAAAAATTTCCAGAATTTGTGTTTTCAGCAAATTTATTTTCCAGTTTATTAAATGTATGGATATGAGAAAGGGCATTTAATTATTTTTTTAAGTAATATGAAAACTCGAAACCGGGGGAACAGAATTTTCTGCTAATAAATCACTCCAAGCCTCTTTATTTCTCCTTAGCCCAAACTCCCCAAATCTCCCTGTCAAAATGTTTGCACAGTAACTGTCCAAAAACCCCTGAAATAGATAAATTCGGCCCTCTAAAATGCAACACTCTCGGCCCTGCAAATCACCAAGGAAAAACTCACCCTTCCTATGGATAAATCTCTGCAAATTCTTCGGCCAAAACTCCACTCTTTGCTAGCTTCTCTCAGCCCCTTAGAATTTCCGCGCCCTAAGAGAAGCATGCTCCAACTAGAAATGGTCAGCAATGTAGCTCCTAGCGAAGCCCTCAGATGGACTCCTTCTTACTCCCCTAGGGTGACACTTGAAGTTCACCGACGATAGAGGTGGAATTCTTGCTCCGAATTTCCTTATGCTGAACAACACGGTTGTCTTGGCTAAGCATCTCAAGAGAACTGATGTTGAAATTGTAAAATGACCAAAGATAATCCACAAAATGAGTCCATCATCCTTTTATAATTTCTCCTCATGCCTCGAGACTCTTTTTTTAATATTATTTTATTGGTGGGGGCAATTTTCCAGTGAGTCATTTTTTCCACCATTTAATAAAATAATAATTTGCCGCTATTCTCCAATAAAATAATACTAGCCACCTTTCTCCAATAATATTTGCTCCTTTTTAGTTAATGTTTACTAAAATTGGGCAAAATTCCAAGCTGAGGAGTAGTTTTGATTTTGCAAAGGAATAATAACGAAATGCAGATTTTTGGAACAGCCAAAAGAAAGATTCTTTGGTTGTAGTCAAGAGATCTAAAATGACTAGTTTTCTTATATAAAATTGCAGATCTCAAACAGCCAATAAGTGGCAAATTTATGGCCTAAAGGGTGGAACTGGAATTCTGATTTATGGAATATATTATTCTAGATTTCATTTCAATTCTCAAACAGCCAACAAGTGGCAAAGTTATGGCCTAAAGAGTGGAATAAGAATTCTGATTTATGCATATATTATTCTAGATTTCATCCCAAAAAAGAAAAATAAGGTTTATGAGTTTCTTCAAGGGTTGGAAAGGAAGACTAGTGTCTGTATATCATTGGACTTATGGTGTCTTAAATGCACGATCAAAGTGGGCTTATTAATCTGAATGTAGGGCTGTTTACCATTGGGCTTATGGGGCCTTAAAAGCACAATCAAAGTGAGCTTATTAATATGAATGTAGAGCTGTTTACAACAGTAAGAAGCATGCTACAGCCAACTACTTTATTGCTGTTTATGAATCCCAGAATTCATATCTTTATCATAATGAAGGAAATTACGTCAAGTTGAGAGAAGAGAATGTCTATGACTGAAGATCAATGGTTTCAAGCAATTTCTAGCCATGAAAACTAACCTTCATTCATCATTTTCATGCATTAAAGACACAAAATTTCAGGAGACAGTAATCCATTAACAAACTCTCATAAACAAGGAATTATTATACCTAGATTGAGCTCCTCATAGACATATTGAAGCGATAAGATAAGATAAGATAAGATAATTTTATTAATGTGTAATATTCCAAATTAAAATTTACAGCTAATAATAGACACATGAGCTAGGCTATAGCAAATAAAATCACAAATATTCATGCATCATCAAAAACATCAAGAAACTGGGCAAATAAGCTGAACCATTTTATTAATTCATATGGGTAAATCAAGTACAATAGGATGAGGACTGCTGTAGAACCTAGGATTGCTACTGCAAAGCACGCCAAACCCAAGTGGAAGGATGTAGTCTCAAAAGCTGGAAATGGCCCTAACTGATAGCTTGCACGACCCTGTAAACTGCTACTACTGCGGAAGTGGAACTGGTGATTTGGGCCTCTAAATTGCTCAAAAAATTCTGGGAAATTAACTGTAGTCTCCTTACAAGGAACCCAGAATAACCTAGAAAAATCTCACAAACTCAAGTGGTGGAAATGGTTCCAGGGTAAACTGCACCCTTCTCCAACAATTTCCGTTGTTGTCTGCTGATTGAAACACTAATTTCTTTTGGAAATACTTCTCAGAAAATTCTGTGAAATTAGCTCTGGACTCCTCTCACCAAACCCACAAAAACCCAGTATGGGTTTGGGCTGATTCCACCCACCCTCAGTGACCCCCAACAAGTGCAAATTGCCTGATCTGGCCAGAAAACGCCCCGCAGTTTGATATTACTGAATTTATGCCCAAATCTACCACAGGAAATTTCTCCCAGCTCCGACGAATCCTCCACTTTCCTCCTATCTCCAACCCTTATCTCTCCATAATTCTTCTCCCTTCTTACCTTGCACAGGCTAAAGCCAGAACCCTCGACGCACTTCCAAATGAAGAGAATTTCATCCCATAAATTTGTTTTTCTATACCCCTACAAAATCACCACAAAATTCTTGGCTCCAGCTAGGAAATTCCTCCTGCAAATAACCCAGACTCCAGCGCGCTGTATGCTTGACCACAATGAATAATTCGAATTGCGTCTACACCCAG
The DNA here is from genome assembly GCA_034641835.2 of Pinus albicaulis. NCBI lineage: Eukaryota > Viridiplantae > Streptophyta > Pinopsida > Pinales > Pinaceae > Pinus > Pinus albicaulis. The sequence goes on from CM076579.1 coordinate 1,220,199,953, forward strand.
GAAATACGCAGAGCTGGGATTACTGCTGTTGATGAAGCTCTATGAAATCCCAACAATGGACTCTTTGAATTCCCAACTATGGAGGCACTCGAAGTCCTCCGAAGATGGGGTGGACCGTGGAATCCTGCCTGGAATTCCTGTACTAAACAACACTTTACCCTTGCGTTAAACAACTCCAAGAGATGATGAAGTGTTAAGTAATCAAAAGATGATTAACAAATGAGTCCATCATCCTTTTATAATTTCTCCGCATGCTCCTAGACTCCATTTTAATTATTATTTTATTGGTGGGGGCCATTTTCCACGAAGTGCCTTTTCCCCTCATTTTAATAAAATAATAATTTGCCACCAATCTCCAATACAATATTTGCCCCTTTTACTTAATATTACCAAAATTGGGAAAAATTCCCATGCTCACAAAATTGGGGATATTACATAATGTCCAACGAATAACCACAAAAGTAGGTCAATGGGACTAGAGGATACATCCAGTAAGAGTACAATGTGGGAGTGCAAATGCCACTCCTAGAAAAGTTCTAGCCTTCGTATTCAACATTTGAGTTCCAAAAGCATAATTATCAAGCTCCAAAGTATGCAACAATAGTAATAGTCTAATGTGTCTCCACAAACTTTCAACAACCAATAATTTCTCCGTTGCGAGATAAGAAACGTTGATATTCTTGTTGGCTGGTACTACTAATGAACATTCGAGCCATTTAGCTTTTGGGGTTTGTAACAGGGCATAAAGTTTAAGTAGAAATATTGGTATGGAGATTTGTGCTTGTAACTGAATAACTAGTTTTTTCTTTTAGTGATTGAGGTTGACTATGTTTTTGTTTCTTTGGCCTTTCTTGATGAATTTGATGGTTTAAGAAACACATACTTATTTCCGATGTTCAGAGCATGCTCAATGTTCTTAAAACATTTACTGGTAACATTGCTTATGTTGATATCAGCAAATGATTATAAATGCAGGCATATGGTGTCCACATGAATGGATATGTTGACATCGGTGGTGAAAAGAGTCTTTGGATAGGGAAGCGAAGTGAGACAAAAGCGACATTTCCAGGCATGCTGGACCATCTTGTCGCAGGAGGTCTGGTAGGTGTAATATTTCCAATTTTTAAGTGAAAGAAAAAAAGAACATGGTATATATATGCAGGAAGTGATTGTGAAGGCATCCAGAATGTGTTTAATAGAACTATGGAAAATGAGATATATATGATAAAAATTGGCAGATTGATATTAGCGGACATATCCTTCCATGTGGAAGAACTTTATGATCCTAGTGGATTTTGCATGCTTCACATTAAAATTGTTGAAGGGTAAGCATCTAGGCACAATATAAAGCTTCTTGGTTGCTTGATTGGCAAATTTGTGTTGGTTTCATTCTGTTGTTTCTTTTGCTGCAACTATAAAAACTGTGTGGGTGCATTATTTGGTCAGGTTGCTATTTGCTTGCTTTTGTTCTATAGGTGTACTGTTGAAATGTTTTCAATTTTATACTTGATATAATCCCCATTTATTGTTTTGGCTTCAATTTCATTTCTTATATTTAATAGTTGGGTTGGGAAGAAAGTTTTAAATTCTTTCTTCATTGATCTGCACTTGGCAAATAATATTTAAATCATATCAGAGGTTCAATATTAGATATACACAATGTTGCTGGTACTTTATTGATGTGTGTACGGAATGATTTTACTCTTTGCAATTGTGAAATTTTAATACTGTTGCAGTTACTAGTTTTTATTCGTCTATCAAATTTGATTGTCTTCTGCAATTTTTATGTGGCAAATATTGTATAAAACACTACTGCAACTTTATAGAAAATAAATAAACCACAGGAATTGAGAAAATTTTGCACACACACAAATAATGAACACCGATATTTTTGGACAAATGTCGCTGGAAAAACCCCAGTGTGGGGAAAACCAGTTCTGCAGATGAGTATTTTATTTATTCTTCAGCAAAATTATGTGATTGCAACATTGCAACTGTTTGCCGTAAATTAGCAAACCTTCAGAAAATTGTTTCTTTCACTTCTGCAGGTCAATTTGGCTTCCTGTAGACAACTCAACCCCTCTGGTCCAATTCACCCATCTTCTAGAGTCTCAAACTGGTCCACACTTGCGGTCCTGGCAACTCGGCCCTCACTGGAAAACTCACACTGGCTGGGAGTAAACTCGGCCTTCTTTGGAATTCAACTTCTCTTGGCAAACACAACTTCCTCTGTGCAAATTGATCACTTTGGCAAATTTCTCCTTTCTCCAACAACTCTACCTCTTTGAAGCAATTCGCACTATTGGGAAACTTGGCCTCTTCTGCAGATAAAATGGACCTCCCTCTAACTCTGAGAAACCGGAAATTGCTGTGAAGAATTATCTCCGGCAACTCTGTCTTCAATCACTATTGATCTCGACCAACTGGTTCCCCCACACTATCACTGTGCCCTTTGCTCTCACTGCAAATATATGTCTCTGATGATGTTCTCCAAATTCCCATTGATTTCCTCTTATAATCTCTTGTTGAATAATCAACGACCACGATCTAATCTCAATCGATGGCTATGATCATTTTGACCCCTTCAAATGGCTTTTCTAGAAGTCACTAGAGGAAAATCAATTTATCTCAATTAATCCCAATTAAGTAAGCCATTTCTCTAAGTTAGACCTAGGAAAATTAATAAAATGGCTAATTTATTCTAATTAAGGTAATTTTCCATAGAAAATTTCTCTGGGTATTGGAGAAAATTAATCCACTGTGTTCCTTAGCCTCATGGACACCATCTGAGACTATAACACCAGTCAAAGCTACATAAACTAACACTCCCCCTTAGAGAGGAAGGTGTTCTATGTTCTGCATAACACCCTTCTTGTCTCTGAATAAGATGAAACTCGCCTTCCCTAAAGCCTTCATCAGTATATCTGCTACCTTCATCAGTATATCTGCTACTTGTTCATCTGTGGGTATATACTGTAGCTGAATAATCCTGAATTGTGCACAATCCTTGATGAAATGATACCTGATGTCTATATGCTTGGACTTGTCTTGAAACATCAGATTCTCAGATAACCTGATGCAACTTTGATTGTCGCAGTGTATCACTGTTGTCTCAACCCTCTGGCTAAACAAGGCTACTAGTAACTTCCGAAGCCATATGGTTTCGCATGTAGCCATGCTCGCTGCTATGTACTTTGCCTTAGTAAAACTCATGGCCACGAACTTGTGCTTCCGACTGTAGCAAAAAACAACTCTTGATCACCTCCTGAAGCCACACCTTGAAGTGCTTTTCTGATCCACTGTATTAGCCGCCTAGGCTGCATCAGTATAGCCAACCAATCTGATACCATCACCTGGAGCATATTTGATGCCATACGCGATAGTGATGTGCAAATATCTCATCACATGCTTAGTTGTTGTCCAATGCACTCTCCTTGGTTCCACCGCGAACTGAATTAGAGAGTTCACTGCATAGGATATATCTGGCCTAGTGTTAACCAAATACATGAGAAAGCCAATCAACTGCCTGTATAGGGTGGGGTCTACATCCTTCTCCCTGGACGCATCTACCTTCCTCCTGTTGTAGCTCCTAGAGACAGCCTTGAGTTGCAAATGACCAGTGCTTAGGACATCTTGAAATCAGAGGTTAGATGTAGACAATTGTAAGGGTGCCTCTGATAGAATATGAATTAAGAGGATAATGGTTGTGGTGGTTCAGGAATGGTGAAGAACTTGGAGTCTGATTTATGTGAATTACCCTATACTGCGAGAGGGCTCAGAAGGCTGTATGGCTCGGTGGCTTTTCAAATGGGCCAAGTATGAAATAATGAGCAGAGGCTTTCAAAATATGCAGAGGTGTTGAGAAGGAATGGAGAAGGAGGAACCCGCGAAAGACAGGCTTAAAAGTCTTAAGAATCTGTCTCCCGTGAACCCAGAGGAAGTAGATGTAAGTGGAATGTGACCAACAATAGAGATTCGTGGAGCGCGAATTAAGGGAGCACAACAAATTTAACACATGAATGTTATACATACATGCATTCACGGATAAAAATGCATACCACCGACAGCTACATTACACGAATCATCAAAAAAGAAAAACATGGAAAGAGGATTATACATAAACAGGAGATTACTGATAAACAAAGATAATATAGATACATACTACTCATTTCCCCATTTGGAATCCAAATAAACAACACTGTATATCATATTATGTTCAAACAACTCTCCCAAATATGTATCTCAGAGCACAAAGAGCACAGTCATACAGAACTACAACAGAACTTCTCCAAAATTCTGAACCCTTCTTTCATATCTGAACTCTCTACATATAGAGTTCTCCGGAGGGTTTACGATCGAATAAAATTTCCATGATCGACCCACACATGTAAAATCAACAGAGCATGCATCAAGCAATCACTCTCGTAATCAGAAAATCAAAACAGAATCGGGTGAAATCAAAATTTCACCAGCAAAACATCATAATCAAATAGTAAAAGAAACAACATAGCTGGCCACGAAGGCCAAATCCTGGAATTTTCAAAATGGGTCAACGATGAGTAACTGTGAACAGGTGGGGCAGTCTGGCTTCCATCGCATGATTCCACCTGCTGTCGAAAGCCTCCACTCCCTTGTTCTCATGATTTCCACTAACCGTTACGGAACGACCAGTCGTGCTGCGCGTGCCTCGCTCTTTGGCGAGGAGATCTTAGGCAACTGAACATACCATAACTGTGCTTGTTCCACCCAAAAACCCATGCTGTCTAGGACTTGCAAAACCGGAGACCGAGCTTCGGAGGGGGGCCTGTGGCATTAACACACAGCAGGATGGTTTAACACTGAAAAGAGAGCGAGACAAAGGCCGTGGGAGGACTTTGATGACGTGGCAGGGAGGTAGGGCCCAAATTCATATTGCAAATCGCAATCGTGAGCGTTGGGGATTAGGATGGGAAGCAAGAACGAAACAATGCGAAGTGCGATGTGCGATGGGCGGAAAGGTGACGTGGCAAGGAGGTGGGGCTGCCCGCAAATTGCAAATCGGGAGTTTTGTTATGAGAAACGAGAGGTAAGTGTTAAAATTTGCGAAGTGCGATGTGCGATGGCGGAAAGGTGACATGGCAGGATGGAGGTGGGGCCACCCGCAAATCGAGAGTTTTGTTATGAGAAACGGGAGGTAAGTGTTAAAATTTGCGAAGTGCGATGTGCGATGGCAGAGAGGTGATGTGGCATGACAGAGGTGGGGCTGCCTGCAAATCGCAGTCGGAAGTTTTTTGTTATGAGAAGCGGAGGTAAATGTTAAGAGTTGCGAAGTGCGATGTGCGATGGCAGAGAGGTGACGTGGCAAGATGGAGGTGGTTCCACCCGCAAATCGCAGTTGGAAGTTTTTTGTTATGAGAAGCGGGGGGGTAACTGTTACGAGTTGCGAAGTGCGATGTGCGATGGGCGGAAAGGTGACGTGCTAGGACGGAGGTGGGGCCGCTCGCAAATCGCAGTCGGAAGTTTTTTTGTTATGAGAAACGGTGGTAAATGTTAAAACTTGCGAAGGGCGATGTGCGAAGTGCGATGAGTGGAGGGTGACGTGGCAGGACGGAGGTGGGGCCGCCTGCAAATTGCAGTCAGAAGTTTTTTGTTGTGAGAAAGCAGGGGGTAAATGTTACGAGTTACGAAGTGCGATTTGCGATGAGTGGAAAGGTCGACGATGTGAAAAGGTAAGTGGGTACCAATAAAGGTTTAGAGCAGAAAGAAATGAATTGTGAATGATAAAGGTTCATGCGGAAAGGTGAAAAGGGCTAAGGTTTTATCGCATCGGGGGTTTGGTGAAGGAGTGCAATGGAACCATTCACGCCTCATCCCTGTGATTTGCTTATAGGGGCCACTTCTCCGCCTTGTGTGCGGTCACAAGCCAACACTTCCAATTCGTGATCATGGGTGTAGACATTGCTTTGCAATCCTCCATACCAAACCTCCTCAGGATTTCGATGTAGTATTTCCCTCGTCCAAGGAAAATCTCTCCATTTGTCTACCACACCTCAATCCTAAAAAGTAACACACGAACCCCAAATCCTTCATCTCAAACTCAACCGCAAGATCCCTCTTGTACTCCTCTATGAGCCCTAGTGAACCTATTAGAAAGAAGTCGTCCACGTACAAGACAAGAATTATAACCTCAACCTGAATCACCAAGTAGTAGAGGTTTGCGTCTATCTCACTCATCGCGAAGCCCATGCCCTGCAAGTACCTATCAATGTTCTCATAGCACACCTTGGGAGCTTGTTTGAGCCTGTACAACGTTCTCTTCAGTTTGCACACGTGGGTCTCTTCAATGTACACTTCCTTGAACCTTCTCTAGCTCACCATTCAGGAACGTCGTCTTGACATCCATCTGATGGATTTTCCGTCCTATCTGTGCTGCTAATGAGATCAAAGCTCGTATAGAAGTATACCTGGCCACAGGAGCAAATGTATCCTTGTAGTCTATTCCATCCTTTTAAAAGAACCCATTGGCCACAAACATCGCCTTGTATTTTTCAATGCTGCCATTTGCACCATTCTTGATCTCATAGATCCAGTGTTAGCCACAATCATCGCCCTGTTCGTCGGTCTAGGTACAACCTCCCACACATTGTTCTGCATGATTGAGATATACCCCTCAACCATACCATCCCTCCTTACCTGCTGCTGTGCGGTCTCCTGATAGTTGGAAGGCTCGCTATCAACTAACTGACTAACCTATGCCATGTAGCCAATGTATCTCTTTGTTTGTCTACGCTGCCTGCTGCTTATCGTAGGAGTGCCCACAAACTCCTGAGCATCCCTGAGTGTCTGATGAACCTCATGGTTGCTCCTGCAAACTATAGAAGATGGAATGTCAACCTTTGTATCCTCTTGATTCATCTCCTTAATCTGTTGAATCTGCTGCTCCATACTCTGGGAAGTTTAAGGAACTCTTTCACTTGAACCTGTGCTTGTATTGGTTATTGTACTCATGCTTTGCTGCCCTTGATCTTGCTGTTCAATTCTAGGAGATTCTGCTGGCTGCTCAATCTGATCATCAACTGCTGGAAAATATCTGGAACTCCTGTATGCCTCAGTGAAGCATGACCCTTATAAGACCCTTCAAGTCTCGCGGGTCTGGACGAGTCATATGTCAAAATGGCTCACTCGCATAAAACCTGCACATCAGACCCTTATGTGAAAATTCCAAACTGGAATCCTATTGCAACAACTGGAAATTATTCTCCTAATTGTTAATTTAATTTAACAATTTATTTGTAGTTTGCTATGACAAATATTTAATAAATCACACTGCAATCTACACAAATAAAACTGCAGAAGAATAAACGCTCGAAGAAATGCTAGCACACACATAAAATTAACACAATTTTTTTGGACAAAAATCCTCGGAAAAACCCAACTCGGGAAAATCGGTGCAGTAGCTTAGGGTTTTATTATTATCCAGCAGTGAGAAATTCTGAGTACAACTGGATGCTGAATATCTAGCAATCCTATAGAGAAAAATATTGGCAAAAAACTAGTGAGGAATTTTCCTCAGCCCATAGACAATCTCCTCGCACAACCTGCCTTCAAAAACTCGACCCTCTGACCCTCTGCGTCGGCCTTTTCGCTGCACCGCGCAACTTGTTTGACATCTAGCCTCAGAATGGTCTCTGATGAAGTCATTCTGCCTTCAGCTGACTGGAAAGATGATTCTCCTGCACTCTGGGTCTCCTTCCCGACCTCTGGATCTGAAAACATCTCTCCTTCTCAGCAAATCGATTTTGCCTCTAAGGACTACTGCGCTGCCCCAGTGTTAACCTCTCTGTGTCTCTTTTGCCCCTCTGCAAATGCACTCGCTGGATCTGGAATGCCTCCCTTAGCCTCAATGTCTCTGCCCCTCTCTCACTGCTTCGATCTTTGACTTTGCCTCTGGCAACTGACTGCTGCTACTCCTGAAATCGATCTGCCAAGAAATCGAACTCTACTGAAGTGTCTTCTCCATCACCACATCGACCTTCTCTTACAATACTTTGTTGGAGTGCCAACGACCAAGATTAAAACATAATCGATGGCTAGGATAATCTCTGGATCGGTCCAGGTGAGTTTGTAGACTATTCTCGCTTTGAATTAATTATTACTGATTAATTAACATGTTTTCCTAAGTTTAGACTTAGGTAGCATTAAAAAAGTGGTTAATAATCTAATTAAGTCACTTCTAGGAGGAATTTCTAGAAACGATTTATGGGTTTTAGAGATCTCAGGTATTCCAACCTCTTAACAAAGTTTCGTGGCTAGAACACATTTGATGCTACAAAAGCTAACACCTTACCAGAATAAGACTTGCGTTGACCCATTGACTCACATATGACTTGTATCAAACTCGTACGGACCTGTATAAGACTTGTCCGTGGCAGCAAATTTTGATTTTTTCAGAGATGAAGTGGAGGGAAAGGGAGTCTTATTTTGAGTTTTATTTTGCCGAGTCTTATATGAATCTTATACAGGTCATTCCCGATTCTTATAAGAGTCGCCGAGTCAATAGCCAGATGAGTCTTATACAAGTACGAGTCATGCAACGTTGGTATGCCTTGTCCTCTAGGAACTTGACATCTTGTCTGACTATAATCTGCTTGGCCCCTAGAATAAAAATCTAATATGCCTTAGAGGTATCGCTGTACCCCACGAAGTACCCCCTCTCTGCAGTGTGATCTAGTTTGGAACGTGTATCTCCTGGAATGTGACAATATGCTAGGTTACCAAATATCCTGAAATGACTGATATCTGGCCTCTTCCCTGTGAATGCCTCTTCTGGTGTCATCTTGCCTAATGCTCTATGTGGAATCCAATTCTGAATGTAGACTGTCATATTGCATGCCTCTGCCCATAAATAATGCAATAGATCCCGGTCATACAACATAACTCTCGCTGCCTCCGATATATAATGTTTCTTCCTCTAAGCAACCCCATTATGCTGTGGGTTGTAAGGAACAATCCATTCTCTCTTGATTCTTGCCCTACTACATAACTCTTGGAACTCCTTTCCTATGTACTCACCTCCATTGTCCAACCGAAGAACCTTGATCTTCTTGCTTGTCGCATTCTCTACTAGAGCTTTAAACTTCTAAAAGCGATTGAAGACCTCATCCTTCGTCTTCAGGAAGTATATCCAAGTCTTCTTGAAGAAATCATCGATAAAAGTAGCGAAGTACTTGTATCCCTTGAGAGACTTCGTCAACATCGACCTACATATATCTCAATGCACAAAGTCAAGAATGCCCTTTGATCTTGTGCCACTCCTTGGAAAAGCTTCTTTGCAAACTTCCCCAACACACATCCCCTACAAACGTCGTCTTGCTCTGTGCTCACCTTTGGAACACCTGTCACCATTTCACGAAGCAATCTAAGTGCTCCATGATGTATATGGCCCATCCTCCTATGCCATAGCTCCCCCTGATCCCTCGCATTACTGCTGCTAACCAGTGCCTTAGTAGTATCTATCTCCTAACTCGAATCGCTATAGGTGATCTCCAATCTTGTGCCTAATCAACACCTACACCCTTCTAAAGAGTACATGGTACCCTTTATCTTGAAGGATAAATACAAAAATCAAGTTCATACCCAAGCTTGACACATGCAACATGTTGTGAATTGGAATCAACTTGCCATTCTCCCTCTAAAACATAATAGTCCCTCTTGCAACTGGACTGCACTTGGACTTGTTCCCCATCTGGATCTGGAATCTGATGCCCCTCTCCATATAACTGGAAAAGTACTCCCTAACTCTTGTCATGTGAAAAGTTGTCTCATTGTCTATATACCGGACTCCCTATGAGGTTGAGCTAGATAGGCAAGCTATTAGTGCGAATTCCTAATCCATCCTGCTGGAGAGCTCATCTTCGCTCACTAAAGCTATTGTCTGCTTCTTTACCTTCTTCTCAGTCTTCTTCCTCTGTGGACAATCGCTAACATAGTGGCCGAACATGTGACAACCATAACACTTGACCTTAGAAAGGTCCTTCTTCTTCTTCTTCTCACCTTTTGGATTTGGTCCCTTGCTGGACCTCTTCTTCGCTTTTCCCTTCCCTCCTAGGGCCACGTTCTCCTACTGCTCCTCACTCTTTTAATTCCTACTGCTGCTGCCACTGACAAAATTGATTTTGAGCACCTGCTGGGTGAAATCGCTCCATAATCAATCCCAACCTGATAAGGCGTCTCATCCATTAATGACTTGGACGAAGATATCCCACTGCTTCGTAAATCCATTAAGGGTTATACACATCATCTGGTTTATCTCCCACTACAGCTAACTCGTCCTTTACCAATCAAAGTCTGGTGAAATAGCTTGTAACGTCTTCTCCCTTGTGCATTTTTGTATTCCTCAAATTTTCTCTAAGAAGCAGCTTCTTGCTATTGGTAGCTTCCTGGTGTTGATTTGGGTAGCATCGGATGTGCTCTGTTGAGATTTGTGGATTGTTAGGGTAACTTTGGATGTGCTCTAGCTCCTACAATTTGTGGAGGGACTAGAGTACATGAGATCTCTAAGACCCAAAAAGAGATTTGAGAAATTCCATCAAGTTTGGGAGAAAATTAATTAATTAATATTTTTAATTAAGGACCCTAAGTCTAACTTGGGAAAATTAAAATATTAAAGGTAATTCATTTAAACATGTAATGGAAATGAGTTAAGTCACACGGATCAGGCTTTCTTTTAATCTTAGCCATCGATTCAAAATTAGATCATGGTCGTTGGTTTCCCAACGAGAAAAGTATAAAGGAAAGGCTTGGGGTCAGTTGGAGAACTCACACACGGAGGCAAAGCACTGAGACTAAGCTAGAATTCTAGGGTGCGTTTACTAAGAATTTCCAGAAGTGTTTCAGTTGCAGTGAGGGGTAGTATTGGCTAAGGGGATGATATGATCCCAGAGCCAAGAGTCAGCAAGAGGCAGAGAAGCACCAACCAGGAGCAGCGCAGAGAAGCAGAGGCTATGCAACAGCTGCGTAGCACGGAGGGTTTCAGCTACTACGCAGGTGATACGCAGGCCTAGAAAGGGCAGCGCAGAGGCAACACAGGGCCATTAGGGGTTACGCTGGTCCAGCTAGGGCAGCGTAAGGACTGTGTCACCCAGTCTGGGGTTACGTAACCCTCTCCTGAGCAGCACATGGGCATCAACAGGCTAGAGGGGTTGGCGCAGAGGGCTTCAGAGCAGTGTTGGGGTTTCTAGAGGCAGAGTTCTGTAAATCCCGTTTGACGGTGTGAATTGGTCCAGTTTTCCGTTTTCATAACAACAGGCATTGCTGCAAATCTTGTATTACTCTGTCGGGTTAACCAATAAGGTGCCCAGATTTGTTGTACTTAGATTCTGCATAATAAGATAAACACTCTAGCAGCCAGAAGACCGGTTTTCCCGCATTGGGTTTTTCCAGGGATAGTTGTCCAGAAAATCTTGTGTGTCACTTTGTCTATGTGCATGTATTTTGTTTAGATTTGTATCTGTGAAGAACTGTTAATGTGTTTACTTCGATGTTAATACTGAAATTTCAGATTAATAATTTTATTAAGTAGGAGAAGTATAACTAGATTTAACAATAGGGTTTCTGCATAAGTAATATTTAGAAATTTTCACATGGTATTAGAGCGATTGCAGATCTAGCAAGATCACCAACAGAAGACTGAAGAACCCTTGCGAAACTAGCGAAACCCCAGCTACCTTTGCGCTACCTCTGCACAATAGATGCGTAGGCCTGCGTGAGGATGGCTGAAGTCTGCGTTACCTTCTCTGCGCTGATCTGCCTCTCAGAAATCAAGTTTCAGCCCTCTCGGCTTAGAAACCACGATCTCCAGCTAAATCTCGGACTGTCTCTCGGAAGATCTGCGATGCCCTTGCGTGGGCCTGCGTCACCCTCTTTGGGGACTGTGTCACCTCTCCTGGTGGCTGCGCTGCTTCCTCTGCTGCCCTTGCTCTGCTATGTACTCTTGGTCCTCCGATCAATAACTGATTCTATCCCTCGCTGCAACTGAATCACTTAGATCTTATCTTCGTCCGAGCACTGCTCCGTCAAAAGAATTCGATCTCTAGATTCAATCTCTGTGTGTGTTCTCCAACTGACCCTCAAGCCTTCCTTTATACTTTTCCTGTTGAGAAATCAACGACCGTGATCTAATCCTTAATCAACGACTAAGATTAAATTAGACTTGATCCTCGTCACTTAGAAGCTTCTCACCCACATGTCAAATTAATTCACTTTAATTATTTTAATTCCCTAAGTTCTAACTTAGGCTCCATTAAAAATAATTAATTATTTGAATAACTTTCACTTCGAGTGGAATTTCTCCAAACGATTTCTAGGTTTTGGAGATCTCATGTGTTCTAGCCCCTCCACAAAATTTCGGAGCTAGAGCACATCTGATACTATCCAAAAATCAACAAGCAAGGGTGCTCCTACAACTACCAAGAAGGACTCATGGAGGGAATGAAAGACATTTCAGGAGAAGAAGAAGAAGCAGGATGCTTCCAGTGATAGCGACACTTCCGAGAGAGGCATAGTTCATGGTTTAGGGATTGCTGCAGTTGTGAGCGCCAAGAGTTAGGCGAGTGTTGCGAGTAGTGATGATGACGATGAATTACTTCCTAGTCTTGGAAGTACCTCTCTTGCTAAGAGGGAGTGTTGATTTTTGAGTAGCTTGGGAGCTACTCCAAGCCCTAGGGTTCGGGTTTTGGAGGGAAAAGCGCCACAATAGTCACTTGTGGGCTTGGAACCCAAGCTTGGGGTTTTGCACCCATCGTGATTTGAGCCAAAACCATGAAGCACTTTGGACATGTGATGGAATGAGATGATAGAGGGCAAAAAGGAGAATCCAACGCTTCGAGAATTGTCAAATTTCGAATTATCCTTAGTGAGATATGAACTTTTGAAGTTGTGGAGTGGGTTTTCACTAAATGTGTTAAGGTTGGCTTGAGTTTAGTAAGCCTCTTGATAGCTGGACAAGCCCTCGTTGGACATTTTGAGAAGCCCTTCTTCTTGATATAAATAGAAGGTGATGTTAGTGCTGTTTCACTCATCCAAAAAGTGAAGCACATCACAAGAAGATAACTCGTTGAGGAGAAGACAATTTCTGTTTTGGGCCGTAGGAAAAAGAGGGCAAACAACAAGGAGGAGAGGGAATTTTAGGACACTTTTGGTGAATGTTATGAAGGCCGAGTTACTGTGCGAGAGGGCCGAGGCAGAGGAGAGAAATTATGGCCTATTTTGAGGGCTGTTTGAGGGTGGGCAGACCCTAAACTAGGCTGCCGCAGGCTTGTGGAGGCTTGTTGTAGCATGCCGCAAGTAGATTGAAGGAGGGTCGAGGTATGGTTGAGGGCTAGGACAAACCAGATTTGGAGTAGCCCTTCTCGACCCCTTAAGGAAGGGCAACCACATTCATCTAGGGAAATTTTGGGTAGAATTGAAGGCTGGATAAAGGGACTATGTTGTGCCCTAACCAGGCCTAGTTTGCAGTAGTGGAGTAGAGCTCAAAATGGCGAGCTTAAGGTATGTATTTCAGTGCATTCTTGTAGGTGTTGGATCCATGTGTTGGATCAATTTTGGATCAGTTTCTATTGCAACCTGTGGGAGCCAAGTTGAAGGCTTGATTTGGTGATCAGGAGCCTTCATAGGAGCAGATTCTACAGTGGAGTGTTGAGCGCCATTGGTTGTTAGTTTTTGTAGCATCAGATGTGTTCTAGCCACGAGATTTGGCGTAAAGGCTAGAATACATGTATTCTCCAATACACAGAAATCGTTTCTAGAAATTCCACCTAGAGATGACTTAATTAAATTAATTAGTTAGTTTTTAATATTTCCTAAGTCTAAACGTAGGAAATATGATTAATTAAAAGGAATTAATTAAGTCATGGTGAGAATGTTCTAGAAAAGTACATGGATCGATTTCTAGTTAATCTTAGCCATCGATTAAGATTTAATCGTGGCCGTTGAAGTCTCAATGAAGGACTATAAAAAGAAGTCGATGGGCCTTGGAGAACACACACCAAATTAGTTGAGCATTCGATTTTGTTGGGAAATAAATCTCCAGAGTAGCAACATTCAGTTGCCAGAGGTGATTTAGTGAGGTCGAAGCAGTGAGAGAGGGGCAGAGATAGTGAGGTCGAAGGAAGATTTTCCAGTTCTGGTGAGTACATTGCAGGGAGGCAAGATTGCCATAGAGAGGTAGCACAAAGCTTTCTTGGGGAGATTCTGTTTTGCTGGGGACAAGGAGGAATTTTGAGCCAGAAGCTAGGCAGAGGGTCCAGAGGCAAAGAGTATCAGTCTTCCGGATAGTTGCTAGTGAGACATTAAGAGGAGACACAATTCCGAGCTCGTGGGACACAATAACTGCTTAGGCTAATGCAATGACTGCATAGAGGGAGCAAGGAGCAGCTCAATTCGAGTTGAGGTCAGCGTCAGATTGCCTATGGAGTGAGATAAATTTCTCATTAGTCTTTATTGTTTGTTATTTCTCTCTTTGGATTGCTAGCTTAAACATCCATAGATTGTACTCAGATTTTCACTACTGCTTAATGTTAAAACCCTCAGCTGTTGCACCAGTTTTCCCGAGTTGGGTTTTCCAGGGACTTAGTTCTCCCGAGTTGGGTTTTTCCGGGGACTTAGTCCAAAAACAACGTGTCATATTGTATGTGCATCTATTTCTTCCAATGTTTTTTAATTTCTTCCGCAGTATTTGTTTTGTGAAGGTTGCAATGTATTTGTTTCGATATTTGCCGTAGCACACAACAAATAATTTGTTTAATTAAATTAACAAATAGAAGAAATAACATCAATTGTTGCAATAGGATTCGGGATTCCTGAATTTTCACATGGTATCAGAGCGCAGAATGTGAGTCGGAGAGCTCAGTAGCAGAAAGGAATAGGAGCTTCGTAGAATTGCGTAAGCAGTTGTTCGAAACCCACAGAGGCAACATAGTTCCTTTTGCTAGGAGGGTCAATTTTTGAGGAAAAATCGATTTCTTTGTAATATTCCCTTTTTTGGTGTCACCTACGACAGGGTTAGGTTGGACTTCTAGAGTTAGGAGTAGATAGGTCACAGGTACAGGTTGGTGTCATCAACGGGCTCAAGGGCTTTTTGGAGGAGTTTTGAGGACTTTCTCTGAGGTCCGGTGGCATTCGCTTGATGTATTCCATCATCCGAGCAACTTGCCTTTCGTTCCGGTGCATTCCGACAACTTTTGGAAAATTGAGTTATTTTTGGGCTTAACTCAGTTAATTACCCTCAAGGTGGCATTCGGGGAGGAATACATGATAGAACACCTTAGTGTGATAGCTCATTGGAACCGGGACAAGGATACCTACATGATGGGATGGTTGGAAACGAGTTTCAGTGACCAGAGGAGACGTGGTAGCCGATTTACTCTTTTCTGCATTAAAAAAGAATACTTTAATAAGAGGGAAAAGTGCTCCATGAATAAAATAATAATAAAATAAGGCTTTAGAAGGCTCCAAGAGATCTATAAAAGAAAGGGAGGAGGCCACTGAGAGATATCTTTGGAGCAGATCATTTTATTGTGTATGAGAGGTTTGAGAACGTGGTTCTCTACTTCACCCGTAGCCCCAGGACGGAAACCCTCGGGTGATTTGTCGAGTATTGTACGGAAACCCAATACTCTTGAGGAGGTTTCACTCAGAGATCTCATAGTGCTTCAGTGGAGTTTGGAGAGGTCAGTTTTTCCGTAGCCGATTGGCAGCAGTCTTCTCGCTGAGCCATCTACATCATTGCCAGCGCCATTCATCAGTTGGGCTAGAGATTTTTCTGGGTTTTGCTTCGCTTCCTTGGCAAGCTCAGGTTCCGCTATTCCTTCACGTTGATGTACTTTTTCCCATGGATTAATAAAATGGCTCAGTGATTTTATTGACATCCCTTGTGTATTATTTGTGGTTGTGTGTATATTTCCATTATTTTTGCTGTTCAAGTTTATTTCTGGTATCTATTGTTAAAATCGCTGTTTGGCGATATTACAGTGGTATCAGAGCATTGTTCTTGGCTCAGCCGCGGGTTTTCAGATTGTTGGATTTCAAACTTTATTGCAGATAATTCAAGGGTTTCATTTCAGGGGTACCGAAAGAAATTTATTTCTGGGGAAAGCAAGATCAAATTCTTCTATTTTCCAGAGAAATTTGGGCAGGGCATTTTCTATAAACTTGTCACTTGCTTAATAATATTTCTACAATTTGTATGCGGACCAAATTAATTAAAATTGTCCGATTTCATTGTGGGGGCCGTATGTTTCTTTGATAGGGAAACACTATACAGCCAAAGTAATTCACATGGTGGGCCGACTTCGTGATCCCATTTGCAGCAGTAAAATGCAGGTGTCCATATAACTCGTCTGTCGAGCTTCAAGCCGTCATCTGCATGCAATTTTTTTGGAGTATTTCATTAGGTGACGGAGGAAGAAGATTACAGTCAAACGCATCTGCTAAGATGATGTAATTATGCAAGCGTGAATGTAAATCGCATAAGGTGGATCGGTTTTCACGAACATCTGGATACCACGATATTCAAAGCAATGGAGGCCGTGTCGAAGATTGCAAACGTCGTATGTTGTCAGGGCCAAGGGCCATTTGTAAAATCATGAATTCGGAGGGGCTATGGTGATGCGGATCGTGGCTTCCAAGTGTTGCTAGCCAAGCCGCATTGGAAGGCCGAATCGCAGCGGGTAAAGACAGGTGGTGTTGGAACAAAATCATGGTCACCATCAACGAAAACTGTATAACAATGTCGTTGACCTGGTCGATGAAGATCACGATAGTAAGGTGAAGCCATCAAGCCAGAACGACATTTTATTTTCCGCTGTTTGTCGCTTCCAAATGAGCCAAATTGAAACGAAGTTGTTGCATGGTGTTAAACTAAAGCTCCAATACGAATTGGCTATTTGCTAAGATTGTGTGGATGCGTGGAATGGCCGCATTTGTATTTGGTGATATCCCTCCGGTGTGCGACGGTTAGGTGCTATCGGAAGTCAACATGTTGAGGAGAGGCATCGAATTAGCTGCCAGACAGAGTCTGTAATCAGTACATCCACATGTTGATTCGTGAATCGATCAATTGTTTCAAGCGTGGGCTTTCCAATGGGGATCTGGCAATAAAGGTGCTGGATGAAAAATTTCGGATCAAGCTCGTTGCAGAGATCACACTCAGCAAGGAGTGCATGGCCACAGTCACGCAACAAAAAAACAGAAGAGGGCCACCATGAGTGCTGCGTTTGTGGGGATATTACAGTGGATGTTGGAGTATCATTCCAAGGGTCGTGTTACGTTCTCCTGTTTGCGACACTTCCAAATCAGGTTCTTTCACAAAATCACAGTGCTGGTACACTTTGCTGTAATGGCCATGAATCTCTTTGTTAAGTTCTGATATATTATATGCAATTCTGGGTTTGATCATGGACTTGTCATTTCTTTTCATATACCAGCATTATATTTTGTTCTGAGCATGTGATGTATGAATGGGAGGAAGTGTTCTATGGTCCATTACATATGTAATACTGAGTTGCAACAGCTCATAAATGCAATACTGAGTTGAAACAACTCAGAATTGCACCTACAACACTGTGCAAGAAATCTGTTTGCTAAAACACTTCATTGGAAAATATAGCAAACTCAGAAAATAATGTTCTCATGCAAACATTTCGTCATGGAGGAATTCCTAAATAAATTGAGAAGATTAAACACAGAAATCGATCCCTTGAACCATGACACACACCCAGAAACTAAGCAGAACAACAGACCTCTTTCAAGAGGGATTTATGCCATCCTTCAAAAAGGACAGTCAAAAGATTTGCAAGAAGAATTGGGGATTGTTCACAGAATTTTTGCACTTGGGACATGAAGATGACATGGAGAGTTTTGTCCAAACTAGATGAGTTTAATGAACTTCTGTCCACAATAAGCCAAGTAGAAGGGAGAAAACTAATTTGGGCATTAAAACCAGCTATGCTTGCTCTTATACATCCCAAATTCTTGGAGGAACCTTGTGAGGGGGTTAAACTTCCCGTTGCATCATGCCTCAATAACATCATGAAGTTGACCGCACCTATAGCTCCATACGATGATGATGTTATGAGGAGGATTATGAGATTGATAGTAGAGACTTTCTCAGAATTTGGACAATAGCGCAGGCTCTACCTTCTGGAAGAAGCTTGAGGTTTTAGGGGGAATGGCCACATTCGAGACGCATGTCATCATGTTTGACCTTGAGTGTGATGACTTGATTCTGCAGATGTTCCAATGCTTCTTCAGCTTTAGGAGACATCATCCTGACACCATCATAGCACACATGCAGTCCATTCTGTCGTTATGTATGAGAGACCATGAGACCATTTGCCGAGAGTTGCAGACCAGGTTGTTGAGCAGTTGGAGGAGAGAGCAGTTGGTTTCACTTGCTGCTTATGAGCTAGCCCAAGGGTTGCTTGAGCAGAATATTGGGCTATTCAGGAGATAGTTGACCAGGGAGGAGCTGCTCCATTTTGGTGGATCTGGCAGCAGAAATGAGTTGAGGAGGAAGGGGCTTTGCTTCATCTGCAAAGAACCTTGGGGGCTTGATCACTCATGCTTGAGTGATGCAGATGATGCAGCGGAGGCATAACAGAAGGGCATTCCTTCTGTATGCCAGGGTGAGGACTCTTCTTCAGATGAGTCCATCGGATCAGATGAGGATGCTTCTGGGGAGCGAGAGCAGTCATGCGGAGTTGATGGCAGTAGGCCGGAGTTGCATTCCAGTGTGTAGGGTGAGCAGTCAGGGGACTCTACGGGAGATACTCTGGGTGATGGGTCACTTGTAACGATTAAGCCAGAGCAGCATATGATGGAGCTCAAGTTAGCAGAGGAGGATACTATGCACATCATGCATGATAGTCCTTTGGGGGAGAGGCAGATGGAGGCTCACATTGAGTCTATGATGGATATGCGGCTAACCTTGGGGTCAACCATTGAGGAGGAGCAGTCAGATGCACAGGCACTGAGTACGGTGACAGCAGTTGTAGATCCATATCCGCTGGGGATGTTGGAGGTTGATGGGATAGGGCTGCACGGGGCTAGTGGACAACAGGAGCATTACATTCCCGATCAGGAGAGGGAGGAGCTGTTGGAGATGGTGGAGCATCCATCTTTGGGCCGACACTTCGATGAGGTGCAGTTAGATGCACATGCAGTCAGCAGAGTTGCAGTACTTTCAGGGAGTACCACTCTCCAGGAGTACATCGATGGGGTTTGCAACATATCTTGCCCACTTTGGCCCATTATAGAGAGAGCGACTTTCTTCTGTAGGCAGATCTCGCCGGTAGATGGGACGGAGCAACGTGAGTTGATTACGGGCTGGCAACAACACTCCAGGCATGTTCTGTATGCAGTTGTCACTACATGGGATTCTCCTTCCATGATAGATTGGCGGGAGATCATGAGTTGGTACCCTCTTGATGGTACGATCTAATTCGGAGGGAGCACAACGGAAGAGGAGAATGTGGCCCTCGCATCAAAGGGGTAGTAGGAGCAGTGTAGGAAGAAGAAGGACCTGTTGAAGGTCAAGTGCTTCAGGTGTGGCGAGCTAGGCCACTACAACACTTAGTGTCCTCTCAGAAAGAAGGACAAGGAGGAGAAGCAGGACCAAAAAGCTGCTTCAACGGAGATCGATAGGCTGTCCTCCAGGTTGGAGGAAGACTTTGCCATTATAGCAGACATCCCTCCAGGAGTGAGGTGGGGTGACTTGGTTTTGTAGCCCCAAAGTGCTACTGTCTCAACTCGCTTTTGCGTAGACAAATTTTTTTACATAGCATCTCTCTCTACCCAAACACCTAACTGATAGAATCAAACAGTAAACTCTTTTAGCAAAGAATAACCATAAAATATAATGGACAATGACAACATTTCATTTAACTCTTCTACAACAACTCAAGAATAGACTTTGAATCTTGGCATGCAAACTCTACTTGTAGCATATACTTAACTCCAAACATAGAAAATCAAGTCATAGCATTCTCTTCATCATATCAACAAATTATAAAATGAAACCTGGTCAAATGTACCTTCAAAATAACTTGATTCTGCCTATACAATAAGCTTGCCCACTTGAAGTATACCACGAACTCGACTATGGCTACATAAGGCAGCGCACACACAGGTGACAATATCAAGCTCTCCCTCAGATGATTAAAATTGTACTTTGACCAGGAATTATTTCATCGACGTCATTCTGCAGCATGCATACGATCTATAATTAATACGTGAGCAAGGTTATGATCCACTATAGGGTTCGACTCTTGATGCCTTCGACATTCCTAGATTGTCCATTCGTAGACAAAGTGATTCTCGGTCCATGCGGCCAACGAGTTGTTGATTTCTGGTAGCATTGGAAGTGCTCTAAGTCTCAAAATTCGTGGAGAGGCTTAGGCACATGTATTCCATTGAACCCAGAAATCGTTTGTGAAAATTCTACTCAGGATATGTTTTATTAAAATAATTAATTAGTTTAATGGGGACACTAAGTCTAAACTTAGGGAAATTAAATAATTAAGGGGTATTAATAAAACATAGTGTGAATCTTCTAGAGAACATGGATCAAGTCAAGTTATAATCTTAGTCGTTGATTAGAGATCTAATCTTGGTCGTTGATGTCTCAACGAGAAGACTATAAAGGAAGGCTTGAGGGTCATTTGGAAAATACACCAGTGCAGATATTTAGTTGCCCAAGTAAATCGATTTTCTCAGTGGCTGAAGTTCGACAAGAGAAAATCGATCCAGAGGGAGAGTTGCAGGTGAAGGCGAGACATAGAGGGTTCAACATCAATCCAGGGTGCAGGAGCAGGTGATGCAGTGAAAGGAAGAGACAACGCAGAGCCAGGAAGGGAACAACATAGAGGGGTGGCAAAGTTCTGTGCAGTGCCCACGTAGAGCTAGCGCAGCGGTGACGCAGGTGGCCCAGGAGGGTCCATCTGGGGTCATTTCTCATTGGGAAATTTTGTGAGAAATTTCTCCAGTGTTGTCATAGAGAATTTATCTTCATTACTGCTTATTGTAAATTGTACAAGAAGATTTTTGTTGAAGAATAATAAAAACCCTCATCTGCTGCACCGGTTTTCCCGCATTGGGTTTTTCCGGGGACAATTGTCCAAAAATCCGTGTCTTTCTTGTGCTAGTATTTCCTTATAATTTTGCTTAGTAATTGTATGGTGAAGTCTGCATTTGAATTTATTTCAATATCTACTAAAGAGATTTCTGTAAATAACTTATTTCTGAATAATAAGTAGGAGAAATAATATTAGATATTGCAGTAGGATTACAAGTTTCAAATTTTCACATGGTATCAGAGCAAGGTTGGGCAAGAAAATAGGAGGGTCTATGCTAAAGGGAACAAGTGATGATGCTCCAGCAGCAAATCGTACCACTGAGGGCTTACGCATTCCTTTTGGAAAAGCTGTTGGGAAAAGGAAATGCATGAAGATGGAAGATTGCATTATTTTAGAGTTGGCCTCAAGGCTGGAAAGGGAATGTGCATGTTTATCTAGCTCTGCATCATCAGATGATTGATATATTGATAACGGGGCTTCAACCCATATGACTGGAGTAAGAGATCATTTCTCCAATTTTTAAGAAGAATGGATGGACTTTCAAATTACTATGGTAAACAAGACAAAGCGTACCCCTGTAGGAAAAGGGACTGTATCATTTCAAACAGAAGCAGGAGACAGTTTCCAAGCCACAAATGTGCTGCATGTGCCAGGTATGGGAATGAATTTACTTTCAGTGTCTCAATTGCAGGACAAGGGATATGATGTATACTTCATCGAAAGGAAAGTGTATGTCAAGCATCCAAGCTGGAAGAAGAAGGCTCAGATTGGAAGTCAAAGCAACAGACTATACAAGTTGCAGTTCGAGTCTCCAATGGCACTGGTAGGCAACAGTCTAAGTGGCGAATTAGATATGATGAGCTCTGGCACAGATGAATGGGGCATCTACACCATGGAGCTCTGAGAATGCTCAAAGAAACTGTTATGGGAGTTCCAGTCCTTAGCACCAAGCATGATGATGTGTGTAGAGGGTGCAGACTAGGGAAGTACGCTAAAGCAACATATTCTTGAAGCAACAATTGGGAAAAAAGTGTATTGGGACTAATACATTCAGATATCTGCGGACCAGTGTCCACTAGAGCTCTTGGAGGAGGTGAATACTTTGTCACCTTCATTGATGACCATTCCAAGAAGACTTGGATTTACTGCTTAAAGACCAATGATGAGGTCTTTGATTGGTTTAGAGAATTTAAAGCTATGGTTGAAAACCTGACTGGGAAGAAAATCAAAGTATTGCGTTCAAGTAACGGTGGGGAATATCTTGATAAGGATTTCACAGAGTTCTGCGCAAGGGAGGGCACCAGAAGAGAATGGACCGCTCCTTATAATCTGAAGAAGAATGGAGTTGCAGAATGGAAAAATAGGACTATTGTTGGGGCAGCAAAGGAAATGTTGTATGACCAGGATCTGCCTAGATTTCTGTGGGTAGAAGCATGCAACACAACTATATATATCCTGAATAGGACTGCTCACAGAGCATTGGGCAAGACAATGCCCGAGAGTGTCTTCACAGGGATGAAGCCGAAAGTAAGTCACTTCAGGATTTTTGGGAGTTTTGCATATTGTTACGTTCCAGATGAGAATCGAAGCAAAGTAGATCAGACTACTAAGAAAGGGTATCTCGTAGGATATAGCGAGACATCAAAGTCATACAGAATCTACATTTCGGGTAATAGGAAAATTATAGTAAGGAGGGATGTGAAATTCATGGAGGATCGATCGTTCAGAAAATCTCGAGAAATGCCTAACGAAGAGCAGTCTGAGGAAGTACCTCTTGTCTAGTGGCAGTAGGTAGAAGATCTGGCAGATGGACAACCATTAGGGTCAAGCACTGTGACTAGTACTAGTATTTTTCTGGAGAAGAAGATCCAGGTAGCTCGCAGTAGATGGGATAGCAGGAAGACAAAATGATTGAGCCACCCACCACTAGTGGCAGAATTAACAAAGAAGTACGACAGACGCTTAGGGACGCAAAGGAGTTTGTTGGGGCTCCTAGAACCGGGAAAAAGCAGCGTAGACAGCTTGACAGATACCAAGCATTGGTAGCACAGGTTGACGAACCCTCTAGCTTTTAGGAGCCTGTACAACATCAAGTTTGGGTGGATGCTATGGTAGAGGAGTACAACTCCATCATGACTAATGATGTCTGGGAAGTCGTACCTAGGCCACAGGACAAATCAGTTGTAGGTTCCATGTGGATCTACAAGACCAAGTATGCTGCAGATGGCAATGTAGAGAAGTACAAGGCCAGGTTCTTGGATAAGGGATATGCTTAGAAGGAAGGGATAGACTATGAAGAAACGTTCGCCCCTGTGGCCAAATATACCTCTATCAGATCCATTATATCCCTTGCAGGGTGGGAGATTCACCAGATGGACGTCAAGATTGCTTTCTTGAACGAGGTGATAGAAGAAGAGGTTTGCATCGAACAACCAGAAGGCTTCGAAACACATGAGAAGAAAACTCATGTATGCAGGCTAAAGAAAGCCTTGTATGGGCTTAAACAGACACCTAGAGCATGGTATGGTCGAATTGATGGTTACTTACAGCAGATGGGATTTGTTAAGAGTGATGCTGATCACAATCTCTACTATCTCACAGTAGAATATGAGCCTCTGATTTTGGTTTTGTATGCAGATGATTTGTTTTTGACAGGATCATCTAGGCTCATCAAGGATTGCAAGAAGAATCTGGCAGAAGAATTCGACATGAAGGGTTTGGGGCTGATGCACTATTTTTTAGAAATGGAAGTTTGGCAACATAAGGGAGAAATCTTCCTTGGGAAAGGAAGATACACTACATAAATTCTAAAGAGATTTAGAATGCAGGACTGTAGATCCATGGCTACTCCAATGATTACCAATTGGAAGAAAATTGATGCATCTGAAGTTAAATAAGTGGACCCCACCTTGTACAGGCATCTCATAGGGTCTCTCATGTATCTGGTCAACATCAAGCCAGACATTTGTTACACTGTTAATTCCCTCAGTCAGTTGATTGTCGAACCAAAGAAGGCGTACTGGGCCACTGCTAAGCATGTTCTCTAATATGTGCGAGGAACAGTAGGATATGGATTAAAATACACCCAAGGCAATGATATTGTTGATTTTTGGGTAGCATCGGATGTGCTCTTGCTTCGAAAATTTGTGGAGGGGCTAGAACACATGAGATCTCCAAGACCCAAAAAATCGTTTGGAGAAATTCCACATAGAGGTTAAGTTATTCAAATAATTAATTATTTTAATGGGGACCCTAAGTCTAACTTAGGGAAATTAAATAATTAAAGTGAATTAATTTAAACATGTGGGTGAGAATGTTCTAAGTGACGAGGATCAAGTCATTTCTAATCTTAGTCGTCGATTAGAGATTAGATCACAACCGTTGATTCGTCAACTGAAAAAGTATTAAAGAAAGGCTTGGGGTCAGCTGCAGAAGACACACATAGTAGCAACACTTGAGCTAAGTCGAAATTCTAGGGCTCGGTTTGTTGAGAATTTCAGTGTGAGCTTGCAGTGCAGTGAGGGGCAGTTCGGCAGTGGGATTTCGGATCCAAGGCTGAGAATACAGTTGCAGAAAGGTAGATCTACCCAGTGGAGACAACGCAACCCTTGAGAGGGTGACACAGGCCCAACTGGGCTCACGCAGAGCTGACGCAGAGGCCGATGCAGTCCAGGCGGAGGTCATGTAGAGCCAGAGGCTGCAACGTTGGGGTTTTTGTGGGGCAGATCGAGTTCAGTTTCAACAAATCGAAGAAGGGTGACGCAGTTCCAACGCAGAGCTTGCTGGGGACTGTGTAGGCACCTGTGGGGTTCGTCATTTTGATGCTTGATCAACCATAATATTTGTCTCTGGATAGAGGTAATTCTGCCAAGGAAATTCTCTGTTGGGTGAGCCACATTGGCTCCCTAGTTTGTATTAAGAAATCTGCATAATAATAAAAACCCTCAAGAGCTGCTGCACCGATTTTCCCGCATTGGGTTTTTCCGGGGACATTTGTCCAAAAATTTTTGTGTCCTTTGTTTGCATGATCTATATGATTGCGTAGGTTGCAGTTTATTTACTTCGATGTTTTCATGAATAATTCATAAAATAACTTGTAATGTTAGATAAACAAGTAGGAGAAGCAAATCAGATTTTCTGCAGTAGGATTTCTGTTTAGAAGATTCATAAATTTTCACATAGTATCAGAGCATTTGCAGATCAGGAGGACCTGAAGCCATCAACAGAAGACCGAAGAAAATTTGCTGCAGGAAGGTAGCTGTCCCGAGCAAAAACACAGATCCAGAGAGAGGCAAGGAAGGGTGACACAGTCACTTGTGGAGCTCATGTAGAGGGACACAGAGCTAGGAGAGGTGACGATGTAGCTGCGCAGAGGCAACACAGTGCTTGTTGGGCCAACGCAGAGAATTTGAGCCTTCGGTTGCCATGGATGGAAGTGCAGATCGTTTTGCTTCAGTAGTTGCTGGTGGGGCATTGTTTCTATTGATGCAGAACTGTGTCTAGCGGGCTGTGGCAAAGTAAGGGGAAGCAGTTCCTTAGAAGACTTGTTGCCAAGAAGTCTAGATCCAGTGCTAATCAACAACAAAGAGTGATTGGAGAGGGTTGATTCGACATCAGTTGGCAGAGGATTTCTAGGAGGGAAATTGGTTTTCAGAGGGAGCGTGATTCCTTAGAGGGTTTCTAGCGCCAAGAAACCCAGATCTGAGTTTTGCTAGGGCCGTAGCAAAAGAGGGAGAAGAGAATCAGTTCATCATATTCAGTTGAGCAGGGATGGCTGCACATGGACGGAGGGATCAGGACAGGTTGGATGCTGTATCCAACTTGGTCATCTGGAAGGCCAGAATCCTGGCAGTTTTGGATGAGTATCGCATCAAAGATCATGCCTTGAATACCATGGTTGTTCCTGTTGATGCTGACGCTTTCAAGAAGTACGAGGAAGCTCAAGCGGAGGCTAAGCGCTTGATCATGGATGGAATCAAGGATCATGTGGTCCCACACATTGCTGAGAAGAACACAACACATGAGATGTGGACTTCTTTGACCATATTGTATCTGGGGACTTCTTTTCAGAGGAGGATGTTTCTTGAGAATCAACTTCGATTATTTCAGATGTTGAAGGGAGAAGAGATTGACCCCTTCCTCATTAGATTAAAGGCGATCCGTGATCAACTGATTGCTGTAGGGGCCACACCTGATGAAGGTCTTATGGTAAGGACTGCTCTAAATGCAGTTACCGATGAGTGGGAGAACTTTGTCCAAGGCATTTTGGGCAGGGCAACACTTCCGAGTTGGGAAAACATGTGGGCAACTCTTCGACAAGAAGAGATGAAGAGGATGACCAAGGTGGGCATCAACGACGGAGGGATCAAGATCAAGAAGGAGGAGGAGGAAGATGCAGCTCTCGCATCTAAGGGGCAGCATGGGCAGCAGCGGAAGAAGATGAAAGACCTTTCGAAGGTCAGAAGCTTCAAGTGTGGTGAATTAGGACATTTAGCCACAACATGCCCTATGAAAAAGAAGGGCAAGGAAGAATCTGATTCGAAGGCTACTGCAGCAAAGGATGATGATTGGACTGATGACGATGTTGCCATGAGTGTTCATGTGCCTCGGGAGAAGAGGTGGGGCAACATTGGTCTGTAGTTCTTTCGAATTACAGTGAAAAGGGGGTAGGATCCTTGAGGTGCCCAAACTCTTGGATCACATATGAGCTACGGGAGCCCTTAATGATAGTAGCAGGATGACTGGAGTCAGTTGGTGCAAGGGATGGTGGAGCAACATTGGTAGAGCTAGGATGCTGAAGTCTTGAGCAGTGCAGAGCAGAGGCAACAACATCGTAGAGGTTGATGGATTTCAATAACGTAGAGGCATTGCTTACGCAGTGCAGAGTAGCAGCAGCGTAGAGCTCTAAAGGGTCAACGTAGATTAGCAGCAGAGGGTGCTTCAGTATCGAGGTGCACTCAGACTGACTTGTATGTCAAGTCTTTGGGATGTTTCAATTGCTTACTTCCCAACAATTGAGTTGCAGTGCAACAGTTAGCAGTGGCAGTGCTATAGGCAGCATGATGCAACATTTGAGAGGGAGTTGCAGTACAGATGAGGCAGTGTCAGTGGTAGTGACATGGGCAACAGTACAGAAGGCAGCAACACAATGGATGAGGGGCAACAACCGAGCATCAGCAGTGCAGAGGACCGATGTCATGGATCAGGGTGATGCTTCTGGTTGAAGTGTTGCTAGAGCACATTCCTCGCTAAAAGGGAGGGTTGATTTTTGAGTAGCATCAAATGTGTTGTAGCTCCCAAACTTTGTGGAGGGGCTAGAACACATGGGATCTCCAAGACCCATAAATCATTTGGAGAAATTCCACTCGGAGCTTAAGTTATTCAAATAATTAATTATTTTAATGGGGACCCTAAGTCTAACTTAGGGAAATTAAATAATTAAAGTGAATTAATTTAAACATGTGGGTGATAATGTTCTAAGTGATGAGGATCAAGTATTTTCTAATCTTAGCCGTCGATTAGAGATTAGATCACGACCGTTGATTCGTCAACTGGAAAAGTCTTAAAGGAAGGCTTGGGGTCAGTTGGAGAAGACACACAAAGTAGCAGCACTTGAGCTAAGTCGAAATTTTGGGGCGCGGTTTGTTGAGTATTTCAGAGTGAGCTTGTAGTGCAGTGAGGGGCAGTTCGATAGCGAGATTTCGGATCCAAGGCCAAGAATACAGTTGCAGAAAGGTAGACCTGCCTAGGAGAGACAACGTAACCCTTGTGAGGGTGACACAGGCCTAGCTGGGCTCATGCAGAGCTGATGCAGAGGCTGACGCAGTCCAGGAGGAGGTGACGCGAAGGTAGAGGCTGCAACGCTGAGGTTTTTGTGGGGCAAATCAGGTTCAGTTTCAGCAGATCGAAGAAGGGTGACGTAGTTCTAGCGTAGAGCTTGCTGGGGACTGCGTAGGCACCTGTGGGGTTCGTCATTCTGACGCTGGATCAGTGTTGCAGGAAACGTCCCCCCCGGCTCCAACGCCTGATTCGCTGTCGTACGGGATCCATCGTACGAAACGCGGATTGGAATGAAATTTGTGATTCCTGGAAATTCCGAAACGTTTTGCCAGATCCGCAATTTCGTACGTCGGATCCACGTTTCGTACGACGTATCGGCGTGCAGAAGCACCACGCTTGGGAGGTGTATCCGTATGAATCACGAACACTTTTGTACAACGATGTACGGATCCGGTTAGTGCAGCAAAAAACACGAATTTTTTCAATTTTTTTTTTTGATTCTTTAGCTTTTGTTGGGTTAGGGGGTGGGTTAGTGTTGAGTTAGGGATAGGATGAAAAATATATAAGCTCACTTTCACTTCTCATTTGCTCACTTGTGTTTTTTGGGAGCTTGGAGAAGAGAGGAGAAGAGAGCTTGGAGAAGAGAGAGTTGAGGAGAGCTTGGAGGAGTGAAGGAGGAGCTTGGAGGAGTAAAGAAGGGCTTCCATCCACAAGAGCTAAAGAGGTAAGTGCAAACCCCAAACTCTCTTATTTTTTTGTCATTGTTTTTTGTATTTTCTCTCCTCCCTCTCCGACACTTTCCCATTTTTTTTTCTTGTTCATTTATTTGCAGGTTGTCCACCATCTATATTCATAATCAAAGATGATGTTTTTTTGGCTTCTATATATCATTCCACTCTTGGTTTTGATGATGGTAAGGGGGAGTAGAAATAGAAGAGAAGAACATGAAGAAGAACAACATAGTGGTCCCCATATGAGTGACCCAATGTATGATGACGAGGAAGTGTTTGAAGAGGAAGTGGATGATTTGGATGAAAACATTTAAACACTAGAGGGGAAAGCTGCATTGACACCCTTGTGGAACTATGTGACCAAACTTGAAGGGGGAAAAGGTGGTGGAAGCTAAAGTTTTTGTGCCCTCATGGTTGTCATGGAGGAAAACCATATAGTGGTTCATATACCTGTGTGAAGAGGCATCTTTGTGGGGTGATGGACAGTGATGAAAAAAAGGGTGCTGTGGGGATAGCAATTTACCCAAAGGTTTCATATGAACAAAGAAGAAAATACATCCAAATAGAGGAGGCTGCACAACAAAAAAACAAGAAACAAAAAACTCAATCTGAATCAAGTGCAACCTCTAGATTTGGTAGCTCATCTCCTCATGGTACTTCTGCAAGCTTTGGAGGTAAAAAAACAATAGGGGATTTCCTTAATGTTGCTGGGAGGGATGATGTGGATGGAAAGATAGTCCGATTTCTTTGTGCTTGCGGTGCACCATTCAATGTGCTTCGCTCTCCCTATTGGCATGAAATGGTAAAGGCCATCAATGAAGCCCCAAAAGGATACAAGTCCCCCAACTATGAGAAAGCTAGAACAATGTTATTAGAAAGAGAAAAAGGAAAGGTTCAAGTAGCTTTGACACATTTTACAAATGAGTGGGTGGATAGTGGGGTATCCATTGCATTAGATGGGTGGACAAATATCATAAACCAACATTTGATAAATGTTCTTGGTGTTTCTGCTAGTGGTGCAATATTTATTACATGTCATGATTCCTCCTCTGTCAGTGCCACTTCCCAAAACATTGCAGATCTCCTATTGCAATCAATCAAAGATGTTGGTCCTAGTAAAGTGGTTCAAGTGATCACAGATAATGCAACAAATTGTAAGGGAGCAGGAAGAATTATTGAGCGTACTTATCCACACATATTTTGGTCTAGGTGCTTGGTGCACACATTGAAACTTTTGATGCATGATATTGTGAAGCATAAAGAATGTGGGTTGATTAATGAGCTTTACAAGAGAGGGAAGCAACTCATTAAATTTATCATAGGGCATACAAGGGTAAACTACCTCTATCGCACTTACTCCAAGTTGCAGTTGCTTAAACTTGCAAAAACAAGATTTGCAAGTTATTACCTCACCTTTAGGTGGCTAGTGAAGGTGAGACAAGCGTTAACTAATATGGTCACCGCTGAATCATGGGAGGAAATTAACACTGATAGAGATGGTGCTAATGTAGCCAAGGACACTATTCTTGACATGTATTTTTGGTCGCAGGTTAAATATGTTTTGCAATTTACCAAATCAATTTATTACATGATCAAGTTTGTAGATTCAGATCGGCCAATAATTGGGGAGGTGTATGAGCAAATGGATAACATGTTGGGGCAGATTAAAGACATTGTTGAGCCTAGAGATATCACCTTGTACAGTGATATTCGTGCAGAGGTGGAAAGATGATGGGATATGCTAAATTATCCATTGCATGCATTAGCATATGTTTTGTCACCTAAATACTATCATCCATCATGGATTTCAACACCAGCACCTGGGGGGTGTGGGGGGAGGCAGGGAGGCGGCAGGAGAAAACCACACCTAGATCTAGAGGTCCTAGAAAAATATATGATTGCATTGACTAGATTAATCCCTGATGAGGAGGCTGCCTTGGTACGGAAACAATTGAGCAACTATATGCTTTCCACTGGTCTATTTGGGAGCATGCATGCTATTAGAGATCGAGAGACTTTTTCTTCTATTGAATGGTGGAAAATGCATGGAGGTGCTACTCCAATTCTACAGACTTTGGCATTGCGGGTGCTATCACAGTTGGTAAACACTTCTTCTGCAGAGAGGTGTTGGAGCTCTTATTCTTTCATCCACAGTGTTAAAAGAAACAGGTTGAGTTTAGACCGAGAAGAGAGCTTGGTTTATGTTCATTACAACTTGCGATTGTTGTTCCATTACTGTGATGATGCAAATAGTAATAAAAACCTTAAGGTTTGGGACGGGTATCCAGAGGAGGCCAATTTGGAGGATGGAGTGTTGCGATTAGAGCAATTAAAGGATGCTCTTAGCCATGATGATGAAGATCTAGTTGACATGCCACCCCAACTGGTCCCTTGCTTCCTAGGATCCATGGTTCAACACCAACAATAGGGGCTTTGTCTTCATCAATTGTAGTGCCAGTGCCACAACTTCCACAACCACACCACCGCCACGTACTCTTCATGGTGGAAGGAGAGATTAGTCAATATTTTCACAATTTACTGCTTTTGTCATAGATTAGACTTGTAGGCTTGTTGTGAATTTGAACTTTTTTGTCTTGGTGGTGGTCAAGTGGCCTATTTTTTAAACATTATTATTTGAATTTTGTACATCACTAATGTTGACAGTTGCTCACTTGATAGAAAATATGCTTTATGTTTTATAATATGGGTAAATGTTTTATGTTTTATAATATGAGACATGCTTAGATGTTTTATGTTTTATAGTATGCTTAAAAATTTGATGTATGTTTGTAATTGCTATGATCTAGAATTTAGATGGTCGATGCTTGAATAATTAATTATTGATGTACAATGGAATCATGGATGTCATATCTATCTTGATTTATGTAAAAATATGCATGTTTTCATGTCTTCTACAACTAATATGGTATTTTGGATGCTTGTTTTGAATATAAATGCAAATATATATATATATATATATATATACACTAGACGCTTCCGAAACGCTTTGCTTCCAAAATTTTTGGAAAATGACCCTTCTGCGTACTTGCTTCCAAAAAACGTCCCCGCTTCGTGCAACGTTGCGCTGGATCAACCATAATATCTATCTATGGATAGAGGTAATTATGCCAAGGAAATTCTTCGTTGGGTGAGCCACATTGGCACCCTAGTTTGTATTTAGAAATCTACATAATAATAAAAACTCTCAAGAGCTGCTACACCGGTTTTCTCGCATTGCGTTTTTCCAGGGACATTTGTCCGAAAAATTCTGTGTCCTTTGTCTGCATGATTTCTTATCCTTTAGTACTTGATCTATATAATTGTGTAGGCTGCAGTGTATTTACTTCGATGTTTTCATGAATAATTCAGAAAATAACTTGTAAAGTTAAGTAAACAAGTAGGAGAAGTAAATCAGATTTTCTGCAGTAGGATTTCTGTTTAGAAGATTCAAAATTTTTCACAGGTATTAGATTGCATGGATTCACAAATGTAGATTGGGCAGGAATTTCTGTAGATCGGAAAAATACCATAGGGTACTGTCTCAATATTGGATCAGGAATGACCTCTTGGTGCAGTATGAAGCAGAAGTCCGTAGCACTGAGCTCAGCTGAGGAAGAATATATGGTAGTTAGCACAGCTTCGTGTGAGGCCATATGGCTTAGAAAGCTGCCCTTGAATTTATTTAGAAGGAAGACGGAGGCAACCAACATTCTATGTGATAATCAAAGTTGCATTAAGCTCTCTGTGAATCTTGTTTTTCATGATTGGTCGAAGCACATTGAAATCAGGTGTCATTTTATCAGGGAATGTGTTCAGCGCGGGGGGGGGGGGGGGGAGTAGAGTTGCAGTGCATTCCCACAGGAGATCATGTAAAGCCCTAAGATTCACATTTAACAATCATTAACAAAATTGATACTACATAATCTAGAGTGAAATTTTTGAAGCAGAATATATCAATTCACTATTGAATACTTCCCTGGAACCATGTTTGAAGATGTTCCTGACCTGCCAAGGCTCTCGCTCTCGTTACCAAACCGCCATTTTCCTCTTAGCCTGGGGTCAACCTCTCCAGTCCCTAGATCCAGAAGACAAGTCTTTTGGCCCCTGTGCCCAAAACTCCAATAACAATCAAGATCACACACTGACTCTGTTAGAACTCATTGCTTTGGTCTCCCACAGTTAGAAATCCTCTGACAACTTCCGGGTCAGTTTTCCCACCTCACTAACCCATGCCCATCAAGTTCCCCCCTCTTTTTCTTTTATACACAAATCCTCTTTCAAGATATTTATTCAAATATCATCTTTTAATAAATATCTTAGATTTATATTAAAATATTATTATTCAATAAATATCTTGGATTCCTAAAATATCTTGGATTTATTAAATATCATCATTTAATAAATATCTTGGATTCCTAAAATATCTTGGATTTTATTATTAAATATCATCATTTAGTAAATATCTTGGATTTTATTAAAATATCATCTTTTATTTGCATAAGTCAATGGTCTTACTCTCCTTTGAACAATATATTAGTTATATTATGATAGTGGTAGGTATAACTTTTACCTCACAATACATTCATTATTTTCTGATGAGTTAGGTATTTTACTCAATACTTCAATAATTCACTCATTAACCTACATTGAGACTTTTAATAATTGATTAGTGCATATATTAGTGCAGTACACGTGATACATGCATATGTAGCTATCATATGAATGTCTCATATGCGTACTAATATTTCTATGTTCCCTATAACTCGAGTTGGGTCATTACATACACCCTTCCTTCAGAAAACTTTCTCCTAAAGTTAAGTTTTATGTCGTATATCATTAATTATTTTAGTGCTTAGTATAATCATATAAGGGTGGTGTACCATAATTGAATTTTCGTTTAATGTGTGAGAACACTTTAACATTTATGTTTTGATCATTTATTGGTTTACAACTTTAGTAGTCACGTCTTGCCCTAACAGAGTTCCCAAGCTATTCTAGAATCATCCTATCCTTTCTAATCTCTTCTGTTCCCATCCGATCCATCTTCTACTGGCATGACATGGCGTCAGCTATATTGACCTAACCATTCATAGACCTCAAGGGTTAAAACGTCGACTATATCGACCTGATTCCCTAGTAGGCATTCGACAATCATTATCACACATCTAGGGGAGCACGACTCACATAGTTCTCCCATGACTCCAGGTTTTAGAGGATAAACGGTGGGAAATACCTCCACCCCTCCTAGTAGGACCAGGGTTAACACCCTATCATGGAACCTCATTGAATCTCAATTGTTCTTGGAGTTTTCTCATCACGCAGTCGGTTTGGTAAGAATACAATCTGCGATGTAAACACTTTTCCACAAATTATAACATATGCATCCATATATTCAATATAATCTCTCTAGATAACAGTTCCTGTATAATTCATCCATGTTGCTATGTACAACATACTTGTACTTATCCAACTCATATACCAACAAGTCAACTTTCGTATCGAAATGTAATTATTCTTTTACTTCTGTCTCATTAATCATGCCTATATATAGAAATGAAACAATTTATAAAATCTTCATCATAACCTAATGTCTGCTGTATATTTTGTAGCAAGGTTAATCAAATACTAAACTTCATATGGGTATTCATATTCCAACAATGTTAAAATAACATATTTCATATTGATATCCATGTACCATCGGAATTAAGCAAATAACATATATCGTGTATCAGTAGAGTCAAGTAAACATCATATATTTATGGGTATCCATGTACTAACAAAATAAAATTCATTTTTACGTGATATTTCAAAATAAAATCTCAAGTATCCAAAATAGAGTAGTTATATACAAATAAGATTTTCAGTATTTCGAAATTCAGAGTAATTAGTATATCCTTGACATATGGCTTTTGAACCTTCCCAAGTAGTCGATCAAGGTTCCACTGGACCTTAACTCGGTCTACCAGACGAATGGTCATGTCCTTAGAGACATGCCTCTTCAATACTAATTACTAGTTAATTAATCATTATTTATGACTATTACTACTTACGTCATTTGTGTCATATATATATATATATATATATATATATATATATATTATTCATAACATTGCCTTCCTATTGAGAAAGCTTTGTCATGAAAGCTTATGGATGAGAAAGCATGTCATCTGTTTCTTGGTCTTGTAATTTGTTCACATTCCTCCGAATTCTTTGGAGTTTTCATCTTTGTTGATACAAGATGATAGGATCCTCTGAGCGACACATAAAATTGTCAAAATAGAATAATCGAACACAGAGATACAAATAAGTTTGTAGCTACTATTTTTTGTATTATATTAACCTATTACCCTTATAGAAGTCACAGGTTGAGACTCTAAAGCTAAATGGAGGGATGCTCCAATCCTTATGATTGCATATATAGTAACGAGATGAATTGAAACAAGAGCACAAAAACTCTTTTTGCTCAATTGAAGCATGATCTAATTTCTTGATACAAGTTGATTAAGAACTCTAAAACACAAAACTACATATGGATCCAGCCAATCTTTTAATTTGTGTTATTTATTTGTCTTTTAAGTCTAATTATCTTTGATCTATAATTTGGATCCAAAGAGATAATAATAACATTAACTTTTTTATCATGTTATTCCAGCTCATCTTCAACTTAAAAATCTAGAAGCCATGGAGTAGGGTTTTGCAGGGCTAATCATTAGGGTTATGCTGGAGATGGAGGAAGAGTTAATTTACTACTCTAAAGATCCCTTAGTGGGAGATTTATTTTCATTGAAGGAATTTGTTACTGCTTGAAAATGCATTATTCACTTTGCATTATACTTGGTCTACTTTGTTCAAGCAGGACTCTCTTCAAATTT
Source organism: Pinus albicaulis (assembly GCA_034641835.2). Classification (NCBI taxonomy): domain Eukaryota; kingdom Viridiplantae; phylum Streptophyta; class Pinopsida; order Pinales; family Pinaceae; genus Pinus; species Pinus albicaulis. The sequence goes on from CM076579.1 coordinate 1,220,235,446, forward strand.
CCCGTATAGACCAAGGTGTTAGAAAATCAATGTCGGATTTTACAAATGTTTATGCATGCTTCTCAATTGAGGGTGCCTTTCATATTATCCAAGGTGTGACTTACATATGTGGAGGCATTTGTTTTGGTCACTTGAAGTGTTAATTTCAAGGTTTCAATATCAATTAGTAACCTAAGTTTCAAACTAGCATATGACTATAGCCTTTTTAGATATTGTAATGATCATAGTCTTTTTATTTTTATTACATTGACTCATTTAATTCAACACAACTCATCAATGGCATACCAACTTCTTATTCTTCACATTAATCGTTTTCTCATTAGTCCTTAGGCCTCATCTTATCACCAAATGTATCTTCTTTTCTAACGGTGTACAATTATTATCTTTAATATCTACCTCTAAACATTTTCCCAATTTATCACTTGTTATTCTTAACAAATTAGGAGTGTTCACAACTCCTTATAGGTCATTGCTTTGACCCTTACCAATCATGTTGCTCATATTCTTAGGAAAATTCTTCTTGATAGAAAACATCCCCCCACTTTCTTATACCAGGTATTCCTAATATTCCATGTCTAATTCAATTTGAAAAAGAACATATTATCCAATTAACTTTGTTCTCTCACCTCTAGTCATCATGGTTTCCTTTCCTTCTCCCTTCATGCATAAAATTATTATACTTGGAAATGTCGTTACTATTCCTCAACTTGGGTAAGACCCTATAAATAAATTCAATAAAGTGGATATCAAATGTAATCTACTTATCATTTCATGTTTTAAGGCATCACGAGATAGAATTGCTTAATCATACTCTATGATATCCATAATCTATGCATATAGTTAGTCACTTAAGGAAAATTTTATAATGTGACTCTCCCATTAGAGGGAGAAACTATTATAGATGTTGCCATATGCATACATTATCCTATAATTGATCAATTTTATTATAGATTCACTCTTTAATCTAATATCACTGACTTCTTATATTGCTTTGTGAAACTTCCATTCACTCACCTTTGGATCTATTTTTGTCGATCTCAATATTCTAAGTTGATTATGATAACTAACATTTATTATTATCATTAGAATTTTGTAATTTCTTTCTTTTCTCGTCCTCTGTAGGTACTATATTGATTATATTATGGTAACAATGGAGATCAAACTTTGAAAATTTCCATTGCGCTCTCTTGGTAACTATATCGTCTTGTTCTAATAGTGTGTTTACTACCTTACAGGGTGGTTTCTTACCATCTTACCATATGTTTCATCCATTTGGTCTTCGTTTGATGTGTACTTTTAATGAACCATACTTGTACTCTCAATTTGATTACTCATGATTTCTTCCAACATTTCTTGAATAGTTAGTGTCTTCTTTCATCCATCAATTCACCTCAAACTAGCTTAGCCTTTTATGTGGTTGTAGCTTCACATCTAATGGTCTTGCCATAATGTCCATCGTTATGCTTTCATTACCATTCTTCCTTTCTTCAAGAGTTAACTTCTTTGGAGCAACTCTGCCAACTAATCTTTATATATGCGTAATTAATTACCATGAATCATTTTATATAGTGTCATAATGTCCCTAATTTCTCTTTCCTAAACCACATTGTTTTCCTTTCCATGAAAATGCTATGTTGCCATATTATTTTGTTTTGGACATTGATATATCTTTACGGTTGTAAATGACTAATTATCTATCTTAACAATGACATAATGGTTGAATATCAAAATGTCCAATTTAGTGTATATTAAACTATAAAAATTTAAACCTTCACTCCACTTCTTAAACCATTTACACATATACTTGGATAGTAATTAAGTATTAACATAAGAAAACGGTATTAAAGTTTTTTTTATAAATTCATATCATCAATGGTTATAGTTATCATCTAGTAATATATATATATATATATATATATATATATATATATGGAAAGCTCAACGTCATTTGAAGAATGGAATGTTTCAATTGCATAAAAATAATTAGGATAGTTTCCATTCTAATGTTCAAAAGTTCCAAAGAAAGTTTAATGTCTAAAGTGATGTTAATGTGCTCATTTTAATATAATAATTTGAATGTACTTCAAACTTTACTTGCACGATATACAAAATCTTAAACATCATTGTGGAAAAATTTACAGTTGATATCCATGAGTTATCTCAACTCCTTTGTCGGATGGAATGTAAAGTAAAAATAATGGATTAGGAATCAAGTGAGATTGAGCTTGATATATGTCTTCGATACATAGATTAGCATTAAATATCCCGTCTCTTCTAATAAAATGTATCATCTTAGGGTTTATAACTTTCGAATATCGAATTATATAAAATTTCATTTTATCATTTAAAAGCTTAATTTTCTTATAAAAGTTGAAAACCACTTTTCTTGTCATTGAATATTACATAACACTGAATACTTTGGGTAAATTATCAAGGATTACTCGAAGTAATACACCTCGGGTTATATTAGGATTGTTGCTATAATTATGAAAATAAGGCGGTGATATCCAAGGATCAACACAAGATCTCTAGAAATAGCTAGAAACTAAGTTATTTCCCATTATGATCATTCATTCTAGTACTTTCAACCTAGTCTAATTGACCCCTAGATTAACTTTGTATTCCTCAACACTTAAACCTATGGACTGAAGTTCTCCTGAAGCCATTTCCACCGATATGAAATCGTTTTGCTTTCGGTTGGCAACCCATATTTATTTAATACATATGATGAAATGAAACTATCAGTAGCATTGGTATCAAATAAAATTTGAGTTTTATGCCGCTAATAGTACCTACGGACTATACGACAGTGGATTGATGTTCTGTCTAGTTCTTGTTGACTACTGCATGGATTTTATGATTGCCTTTGATATTTGATGATGGCTATAAGTATCTGAGGTATAATTTAGATTAATAAATATAATTTCGTAAATTCAAGCTCACATGCGGGTATAGCTTTCTGCGATTATTAGCTGCAGGCAAACCTTACTGGTATTGAGGTCAAAGAGAGTGGCAACGCGACCTCTTTGCCCTAATGCAGGATATTCTATGTGTAATAATACTTATAAAAATATATTGGTATTTGTAGATATAATATCACTTTTAGCATTTTCTAGTCCTAAATATGGTCCCTTATATATATATATATATATATATATATATATATATATATTAACTCAAAATGCTAATTTATTTAATTAATTTAGTATTTAACATCTTATTAAATGCTTAAAACTTTGGCGTGGAACATTAAAATATAGATTATTCTAAATATAAATTACCTTTTTCCCTTGGATTATTACATAGCTTTTTAACTATCTCATCATGACAATTTATTTGAAGTAAAGTTTGTAATAAAGTTGTATAACTCTAAAGTCATATATTGTATTCTATTTTAATATATATAAAATTCATATCTCATATATGAGTGATGTAACTTTTGTACATAATGATACATCATATTTTATGGTCCTAAAATAACATTATATCTTATGTTAAGATACAGAAATTATTTAATACATAAATCGAAATCCCTTTGCAAATATTAAAAGCATCCACCCATGAACTATTTTTTAATATGTAGATAAAATGTGAATGGAAGCATGGAAATAAACTAACACAAAAGTAAGACCTGTAGGTTAAAAAAAATAATAATAGTAAAAATAAGGATAAATTATATGATTTGATTATACTAGGTGCATTGAAATAAGATCTTATTTGCTAAGTCATGGAAGTGGTGGGACGCTGATTTATGAGTTATAAAGGAGGTCACCCTAAATTGATTTGGAAATGTTTAGTTTTGGCTGAGTGCATAAATTCATCCATAATTATCTCACGAGATTTTAGTTAAAAGTAAAATCGTTAAACTTCACCACTTTTCAAACTCACTTCATTATGGGCTTTTCAAACTCATTTCATTATGGAGTAGTCGTATGTGTCCAAAGTTCGTATTAGTTTACCATGATGGTATTTATTTATTTATTATTATTATTTTTTATTCAAACTAATTTCAAACCCACAAATACATAAAAAAAATAACAAACAGAAAGTATTATTTGAAAAATAACAAACTTTAAGGTAATAGTTAGAAGAGCTAAAAATAAATTAATCACGATATCATATCCTTTCCTTTGCGTCGTACTGTGGGTTGATATTTGTATATGGCAACAATTATTTATTTTTGACATTTTAGTTGGGAACATCGATGTGACAACTTCTATTTGGCTTGCAATCTTTTGTCATGCTTTCGATTTCTAAAAGGTGCATGATATTCACCTTTGATCAGAATTCATGAGAAATGAATAATCTGAGTTGGCTTATAATGTTAGAATAGATACCCAAAATAATAATAATTGAAAATCGAGTGTCTTATTTTAAAATGAGATGTATACTATCATTACCAACAACTTTGGGAAACATAATAATATTTACATAAAAGAACAAAAAAAACAAAACAGAGAGAACCGCGGAAAATTCTGAACGTAAAGCAAATTTTGAAACTAGAGGACAGAACAACTGTTAAATTTGACCATCGGACAGCACACGATGGGTCTCCTGGAGGGTACGGTAATGTATCGTGGTTTCGTCAAGGCCAATTTCTTTCCTTTTTTTCTTTTTTTTTTTTAAAAGGAATTTTTATAGGTGTGAGCACTCTCCAACGCTGACAATATGTGTAAGATTGTATATTACATTTTATATGAATGGATCTTAATTTGATATTTGCTTAACCCTGATGTTATTCCACATACTCATTCCTCGAGATTTAACAAGCCAGGTGGCCCTAAATAGAAGAAGACGACTGCATGGTATTGACGGAATACTAGAGGGATGCACTTGGTTTCACGTTATCTCCAAAGTCTGGTTTCGTTCCACTGAATGCGGCTCACTCACCCGATTTACCGTGTGAGCCAGAGGCAACCCCTATTAATTTCGGGTGTTTTGCTATTTAACTAGATACTACGAGTCCTCCGTCCCAGATTCCTTGCGGCCACCTGGTTCACCGTTAAACAGGGAAAGCCGAAATTGATTGTAGAATTTTGTCACGGATGGGTACTCATTAAATTAAGTTTACCTAGACAGAGACCTATATTAGATTTAATTAAAATTATGCTATATATATTTGAGTTTCATTACTTAAATGGAGTTTGTTAATCAAACTTAAAATTTTGGTTATTTTGAAACAATATAATCTCAATTATCATCAACCAAAACGCAGAAGGAATATCTAATTACCCCATATCAAATTGCATGATTGTTAATTTCCCGACTGAAATCACTCTACTCAATGTATGGGCAGTCGGTGTAGCAGGCCCCAAATGCACTTCAAAGTCAATACCTGTTGACGCTTCTGCACATACACCTTTTCCTACAAGCAATACAGACTTGTCGGATATGGTCATTTGCCAGGAATTCCATCCGATATACACTAGAATCCCCTATTTTATTTTATTTTATATTTTTTTTCAGGACTAGGCAGCATAAAACGGTAGCGTGGAAGACTGCAGCTAGTCGACGTGACTTCTCTTCTGTCTACTCTATAACACCATTATTTAAAAAAAAAATAAAAAATTATGTTTGCCCTAAGGTCCCCAAGGGTTTGAGACAGCTCCGATACCATATGTAAAGTCCTAAGTTTCATATTTAAGAATCATTAACAAAATTGATACTACACAATCCAGAGTGAAATTTTTGAAGTAAAATATATCAATTCACTATTGAATACTTACCTGGAACCATGTTTGAAGATGTTCCTGACTTGCCAAGGCTCCCGCTCCTGTTACCAAACCACCATTTTCCTCCTAGCCTATCTAGAGTCAACCTCTCCAGTCCCTAGATCCAGAAAACAAGTCTTCTGGCCCTCGTGCCCAAAACTCCAATAACAATCAAGATCACACTATGACTCTGTTAGAACTCACTGCTTTGGTCTCCCACAGTTAGAAATCCTCTGACGGCATCCCACAGTTAGAAATCCTCTGACGGCATCCAGGTCAGTTTTCCCACCTCATTGACCCATGCCCATCAAGTTCCTCCCCCTTTTCCTTTTATACACAAATCCCCTTTCAAGATATCTATTAAAGTATCATCTTTTAATAAATATCTTAATCAAATCCCCTTTCAAGATATTTATTAAAATATTCTCTTTTAATAAATATCTTAGATTTATATTAAAATATTATTATTCAATAAATATCTTGGATTCCTAAAATATCTTGGATTTATTTAATATCATCATTTAATAAATATCTTGGATTCCTAAAATATCTTGGATTTTATTAAAATATCATCTTTTATTTGCATAAGTCAATGGTCTTACTTTCCTTTGAACAATATATTAGTTATATTATGATAGTGCTAGGTATGACTTTTACCTCACAATACATTCATCATTTTCTGGTGAGTTAGGTGTTTTACTCAATACTTCAATACTTCACTCATTACCCTACGTTGAGACTTTTCATAATTCATTAGTGCATATACTAGTGCAGTACACATGATACATGCATATGTAGCTATCATATGCATGTCTCATATGCATGCTAATATTTCTGTGTTCCCTGTTAACTCGAGCTGGGTCATTACAAATCAGGTAGCAGAGATTCTCACCAAGGCCCTAGGGAGAAAAAGTTTGTTCACTTCAGGGAAAACATGGGGATGGTTGAAAATCCGTTTCAGTAGCAGAAACAGATGAGGCATCACTTGAGAGGGAGCTGTACTATGGATGCAGCAGTGGCAGTGGTAGTGTCATGGGCAACAGTAGCGCAGTGGCTGATGGACAGCTTGTCAGACATCAGTAGCGTAGAAGATGCTTTAGGGTTAGAGCAATATGCAACGGGTATGTTGTTAGAGCACTTTCCTCGCTAAGAGGGAGTGTTGATTTTTGGTAGCATTGGAAGTGCTCTAAGTCTCAAAATTTGTGAAGAGGCTTAGGCACATGTATTCTAGAGAACCCAGAAATCATTTGTGAAAATTCACCTTGATATGTTTTATTAAAATAATTAATTATTTTAATGGGGACCTTAAGTCTAAACTTAGGGAAATTAAATAATTAAAGGGTATTAATAAAACAAAGTGTGAATCTTCTAGAGAACATGGATCAAATCAAGTTATAATCTTAGTCGTTGATTAGAGATCCAATCTCGGTCGTTGATGTCTCAACGAATAGACTATAAAGGAAGGCTTGAGGGTCATTTGCAAAACACACCAATGCAGATATTCAGTTGCCCAAGTAAATCGATTTTCTCAGTGGCGGAAGTTGTACAAGAAGATTTTTGCTGAAGAATAATAAAAACCCTCATCTGTTGCACTGGTTTTCCTGCATCGGGTTTTTCCGGGGAGAATTGTCCAAAAATCTCTCTGTCTTTCTTGTGCTAGTATTTCCTTATAATATTGGTCAGTAATTGTATGGTGAAGTATGCATTTAAATTTATTTCAATATCTACTGAAGGGATTTCTGTAAATAACTTATTTCTGAATAATACGTAGGAGAAATAATATCAGATATTGCAGTAGGATTTCAAGTTTGAAATTTTCACATGGTATTAGAGCAAGGTTGGGAAAGAAAGTAGGAGGGTCTACTCTAAAGGGAACTTGTGGTGCTACTTCAACAACAAATCGTACTCCTGAGGGCTTACACATTCCTTTTGCAGAAGCTGCTGGGAAAAGGAAAAGCACGAAGAAGATGGAAGATTGTGTTATTTCAAAGTTGGCCTCAAGGCTGGAAAGGGAATGTGTGTGTTTATCTAACTTTGCATCATCAGATGATTGGTATATTGATAGAGGGGTATCAACCCATATCTCCAACTATCAAGAAGAACAGATGGACTTCTAAATTACTATGGGAAACAAGACCAAGTGTGCCCCTGCAGGAAAAGGGATCGTAGCATTTCAGACAGAAGCATGAGACAGTCTTCGAGCCACAAATGTGCTGCATGTGGCAGGTATGGGAATGAATTTACTTTCAGTGTCTCAATTGTTGGACAAGGGATATGATATATACTTCATCAGAAGGAAAGTGTAGGTCAAGCATCCAAGCTGAAAGAAGAAGGCTCAGATTGAAACTCGAAGCAATAGACTATACAAGTTGCAGCTTGAGTCTCCAATGGCACTGGTAGGCAACAGTGTAATTGGTGAATTAGATTTGAATGAGCTATGACATAGAAGAATGGGGCATCTACACCATGGAGCTTTGAAAATGTTTAGAGAAACTGTTACGGAGTTCCAGTTCTTAGCACCAAGCATGACGACATGTGCAGAGGGTGCGTACTAGGGAAGTATGCTAAAGGAGCATATTACAGAAGCAACAATAGGGTGAAAAGTTTATTGGGACTAATACACTCAGATATCTGCGGACCAATGTCCACTAGAGCTCTTGGTGGAGGTGAATACTTTGATTTACTTCTTAAAGACTTGGATTTACTTCTTAAAGACCAAGGATGAGGTCTTTGATCAGTTTAGAGAATTTAAAGCTCTTGTAGAAAACCTGACCGGGAAGAAAATCAAAGTATTGTGTTCAGATAACGGTGGGGAATATACTGATTAGGATCTCACAGATTTCTGCACAAGGGAGTGCATCAGAATAGAATGGACCGCTCCTTATAATCCGGAGCAGAATGGAGTTGCCGAACGGAAAAATAGGACTATTGTTGGGGCAGCAAAGGCAATGCTTTATGACCAGGATCTGCCTAGATTTCTGTGGGCAGAAGCATGCAACACAACTGTATATATCCAGAATAGGACCCCTCACAGAGCATTGGGCAAGACGACGCCTGAGAGTGTCTTCACAGGGATGAAGCTAAAGGTAAGTCACTTCAGGATTTTTGGGAGTGTGGCATATTGTCACGTTCTAGATGAGAAACGAAGCAAACTAGATCAGACTGCTGAGAAAGGGTATCTCGTAGGATATAGCGAGACATCAAAGGCATATAGAATCTACATTCTGGGTAATAGGAAAATTGTAGTAAGGAGGGATGTGAAATTCATGGAGGACCGAACCTTCCGAAAATCCCGAGAAATGCCTACCGAAGAGAAGCCTGAGGATGTACCTCTCGTCCAACGGTAGCAGGGAGAAGATCTAGCAGATGGACAACCACCAGGGTTAAGCACTATGACCAATACTAGTATTTCTTCTGGAGAAGAAGATCCAGGTAGCTCGCAGTAGATGGGACAACAGGAAGAAGAGATGATTGATCCACCCACCACCAGTGGCAGAATTAATAGAGAAGTACTATAGAGTCTAGACGTTTAGGGCCGCAAAGGAGTTTTTTGGGGCTCCTAGAACCGGGAAAAGGCAACGTAGACAGCCTGACAGATACCAAGCATTGGTAGCACAAGTTGAAGAACCCTCTAGCTTTCAGGAGGCCGTACAACATCAAGTTTGGGTGGATGCTATGGTAGAGGAGTACAACTCTATCATGACTAATTATGTCTAGGAAGTCGTACTTAGACCACAGGACAAATCAGTTGTAGGTTCCATGTGGATCTACAAGATCAAGTATGTTGCAGATGGTAGTGTAGAGAAGTACGACGCCAGTTTCGTGGTTAAGGGATATGCTCAGAAGGAAGGGATAGACTACGAAGAAACCTTCGCCCCTGTAGCCAGATATACCTCTAACAAATCCATTATATCCCTTGCAGCGCAGATGGGATGGGAGATTCACCAGATGGACGTCAAGACTGCATTCTTGAACACGGTGATAGAAGAAGAGGTTTACATCGAACAACCATAAGGCTTCGAAACACGAGAAGAAAACTCATGTATGCAGGCTGAAGAGAGGCTTGTATTGGCTTAAATATACACCTAGAGCATGGTATGTCGAATTGATGGTTACTTGCAATAGATGGGATTTGTCAAGAGTGATGTTGATCTCAATCTCTACTATCTCAAGTAGAGAATGAGCCTCTGATTTTGGTTTTGTATGTAGATGATTTGTTTTTGATAGGATCATCTAGGCTCATCAAGGACTGCAAGAAGAATTTGAAAGAAGAATTCGACATGAAGGATTTGGGGTTGATGTACTATTTTTTAGGATTAGAAGTTTGTCAACAGAAGGGAGAAATCTTCCTTGGGCAAGGAAGATCTGCTACATAAAGTCTAAAGAGATTTAGAATGCAAGACTATAGACCCATGGCTACTCCAATGATTACGAATTGGAAGAGAATCGATGCATCTGAAGATAAAGAAGTGGACACCACCTTGTACAAGTAGCTCATAGGGTCTCTAATGTTTCTGGTCAACACCAGGCCAAACATTTGCTATGCTGTTAATTCCCTCAGTCAGTTCATGGTAGAACCAAAGAGGGCGCACTAGGAAGCTGCTAAGCATGTTCTCCAATATGTACGAGGAACATTAGGATATGGATTAAAATACACCCAAGGCGATGATATCAAATTGCGTGGATTCACAGATGCAGATTGGGAAGGAAGTTCGGTAGATTGGAAAAGTACCACATGGTACTGTTTCAATATTAGATCAGGAATGACTTCCTGGTGTAGTAGGATGCAGTAGTTCGTTGCATCGAGCTCAACTAAGGCATAATATATGGCAGCTAGCACAACTTCGTGTGAGGCCTTATGGCTTAGAAAATTGCTCGTGAATTTATTCAGAAGGAAGATGGAGGTGACCAACATTCTATGTGATAATCAGAGTTGCATTAAGCTCTCTGAGAATCTTTTTCTTCATGATTAGTCGAAGCACATCGACATTAGGTGTCATTTTATCAGGGACTATGTTCAGCGGGGGGCAGTGCAATTGCAGTGCATTCCCACAGGAGATTATGTAGCAGACATTCTCACTAAGGCCCTAAGGAGAACAAAGTTTGTTCATTTCAGGGAAAAGATTGGGATGGTTGAAAATCCATTTTAGTAGCAGAAACAAATGAGGCAACCCTTGAGAGGGAGCTGTAGTACGGGTGCAACAGTGGCAGTGGTAGTGTCACAGTTGCAGCAGCAACGCACTCGCTGTTGGATAACTTGTTAGATATCAGCAGCGCAGAGGATGCTTAAGGGTCAGAGTAGTATGCAGTAGGCATATTGTTAGAGCAATTTCCTCGATAAGAGGGAGTGTTGATTTTTGGTAGCATCGGAAGTGCTATAAGTCTCAAAATTTGTGGAGAGGCTTAGGCACATGTATTCCAGAGAACTCAGAATTTGTTTGTGAAAATTCCACTTGGAATATGTTTTATTAAAATAATTAATTATTTTAATGGAGATCCCAAGTCTAAACTTAGGGAAATTAAATAATTAAAGGGTATTAATAAAACAGAGTGTCAATCTTCTAGAGAACATGGATCAAGTCAAATTATCATCTTATCCGTTGATGAGAGATCTAATCTCGGTTGTTGATGTCTCAACGAGAAGACTATAAAGGAAGGCTTGAGGGTCATTTGGAAAACACACCAGTGCAGATACTCAATTGCTCAAGTAAATCGATTTTCGCAGTGGTTGAAGTTCGTCAAGAGAAAATCGATCCAGAGGGAAAGTTGCACGTGGAGGAGAGGCAGAGAGGGTTCAACATCAATCCGGGGTGCAGGAGCAGGTGATGCAGTGAAAGGAAGAGACAACGCAGAGGCAGGAAGGGAACAACGCAAAGGGGTGATGCAGTTCTGCGTAGTGCCCACGCAGTGGTAACATAGGTGGCCCAGGAGGGTCCCTCCGAGGTCATTTCTCATCAGGAAATTTTGTGAGAAATTTCTCCAGTGTTATCATGGAGAATTTCTCCTCATTACTGTTGATTGTAAATTGTACAAGAAGATTTTTGCTGTAGAATAATAGAAACCCTCATTTGCTACACTAGTTTTGCCGCATTGGGTTTTTCTGGGGTCAATTCTCCAAAAATATCCGTGCCTTTCTTGTGCTAGTATTTCCTTATAATTTTGCTCAGTAATTGTATGGTGAAGTTTGCATTTGAATTTATTTAAATATCTACTGAAGAGATTTCTGTGAATAAGTTATTTCTGAATAATAAGTAGGAGAAATAATATCAAATATTGCAGTAGGATTTCAAGTTTGAAATTTCACACGAGTAAGGTATTGAATTGATTTCTCCAACTGCAACTAGTCTATCTACGTGTTGGCAACAATGATACAGTGCTCTTAATGGATTGTGGAAATAATATAACTTTTTTAAACTGACCGACTTGACTCTACGTGGTCTCGATGATTGTGTAATTTCACTCACCAAGAAAATCTATGTAGGAACTGTCGAGTTGAAGCACACCGTCAACAACTTGGCCCTATCAATGGAAATTCGATTGACGACTTTAAGAATTCGATTTCGACTTCTCCAGGTGCTCTCAGCCACCAAGATGTGGTAGATTCAACCTACCAAAGAATGATTATTCTAGCCCCCTTTCAACAATGAATCTTGAGAGCTACAACCATGTAGAGTAGAGAGATAGAGGGTGTCTATAATATTCCAAATTAGCAGTCAGCTAATTGGAATATTAATTTTGTCAATTTTGCCTTTTCTAATGTTAGCAGAAAAATAAAGTGGGTAAAGGTGACCCACAAATAAATCTCATGATTAAATTACTTTCCTAAAGTCACCAAGGCAGACATTAGAGCTAGAGTGGGACCTGTGGGGCCAGCATCATGTAGTAGACATCAACCTAGTGGCAACGCAGGAGAGGTAGCAACATAGGCAGTGTAGGGGAAACGCAGGGACAACAGCTGCGCAGTGGTTGGCAGACAGAGGTGACAACGCAATCCAGTGGGGCCGAAGGGAACGTTGGGGGTCAGCTAGGTAAAAGAGGATGAGAGCAACTCATTCCTCACTCATTCAATCATCAACTCATTTTCTGTCTGGTAAACCAGAAGCACGCTTGAGTTGTTTAGCTGAGTCTGCAAGTGCTGCTTAGCACAAAGATTTCCGAGTGGAGATCTCAACCTTATCCTTGGGGGATTTCAAGTGCCCGCTCAGAAGAGGAGTTTAAGTTAGTTTTGAAGAGAGGCATCACAAGTACAACTCAAGCATACGCAGTCCTTCCAGGACAACACAAAGGCCACACAGTCAGCCGGGAGATTAAGCAGTCCAGCAGTGGAGTAGCTTCGGGGAAGGAGGAGGAAGGATAGAGTTCAACCAAGAGTTTTGTGAGGAGGTCATGCACTTCTTAGCAGAGTTCTTGAGCAATTTCCAACAGTTGTGTCTAGCAGTTCTGTAATATTCCCAATTAGCCTTGCTAATTGGAATATTTCATTTTTGTTTAATTTTGCCGCTTTAGTTAGAAATAATAAATAAAGTGAGAAATAAGAGGGGTCACCTCACTTTAGTCACCTCACTTTATAAAATAAAGTGTTTTCCTAGTTGATTAACGTTATAACTTAAAGAGGGGGCCTTGGGGATCCACACGTATATGATGGGAGTCCTCACGCTGACCCAAGGGTAACTGCAAGGTGAAGGACGCAGTTAAGATTTTGGAGGGAATTTAGCATTATAAAAGGAGGGGTTCTCACCTCATTTGGACATGCATATTTTGATATTGATATTAAAAGCTAGACTTTGTCTGCTTCAGCACGCCGGTTGTTTAGTCGTCCTGCGAAAGATCGTCAGTGGCACTTCAGTGTCCTTGCTCTGGAGATCTCACCCTAGCCCTCGGGGACTTTATGCCTCGGCTCGGTAAGGTTATCAAGCTCACCCTTAGCTTCGGGGGACTTCGAGTGCTCCTTACCTAGTAAGGTTAATCGAGTTCTATCTTTCGCCTGTGTGAGCGCTGGTAGAGAGTCGAGGAAGAAGTCCTCTAGTGGCAGTCGCGCGCATCCAGCGGTGAAAAACGGGCCGGCAACAGGAAGGACGAGACCAGCTTGGAGGAGGACGTTGTCTAGGAAAGAAGGACGCAGACCGGGGCGGCACAAGATAGATCCGGGGCCCTTGGAGATTGTAGATCTGAGCAGATATTTGCAGATCTGGTTCTGTAGGTTGCAGATCTGGAGGGGTAGTACTAGATCCAGCTTGGGAGATTGCAGATCTGAGGAGATATTGGCAGATCCAGCCTAGATCTGAAGAGATAACATCAGATCCAGCCTTTGAGGATGCAGATCTGAGGAGATATTGGCAGATCTAGCATAGATCTGAAGAGCTAGCAGCAGATCTAGCCTTGTGGGACGCAGATCTGAAGAGATAGTAGTAGATCCAGCCTTGTATGACTCAGATCCAGCAGATCTGGGCAGAGAGGACGCAGATCCAGTCAGGGAGGACGCAGATCTGATGAGTAGGGTCTTTATGTGGGGTTCTGGCAGCATTTTTCAGTGTTTTCAGCCTTGAGGAGTTGGTCATCTCATCCGGAGGATTTGTGGGTAGATCCAGCCCATTTGCCAGCATATTTCTTGAGCTCGTAGCCGTTCCGACAACCATTAAAGGCTTTTACAGGAGTGACACCATGGAAGTATTTTCAGAGACCATTTGTTTACCGTTCGGGTTTTGTCCCAGCTTATGGTGAGCTCGTAGATTTTTAGCTCATTCCGGCAAGGGAATCAGCCCCTAGCTTCGGGTCACATCCCGCAGTTAAAGAACATTTTCGGTAGCTTTCTTCCAAAGAATGATGGGGCTCGTAGTAGCCATTTCCTATTTTCCGAGAGGATTCTTCACTTGCCTTGAGCAAGGATAGGTGCCCTCATTCTGATTTTCTTGTACTCCTCTCTATGTACTTTCAGATTTATAAAATGGCTCAGTTTTCTGGCATTCTATGTGTAATTGTTCAATGATCTCGTTCCGCATTGTGTATTTTTCTATATCTCATTCATATTATTTATTACCGGTTATTTCTTGGGGATATTACGTGGTATCGTACACACCGTTCACCGTGGTCTATGACATCAGAAAAGAGATCATACAGAGCAATAGCAGTTGCAATACTAGAAACGCAGTTGGGAAAAGGGCCAAAATAAAAAGGTCAAATTTTGAAGTTTGGAATTAGGAAAAACGTTTTCTGGGTTTTTCTGGGTTTTGGACAAGGATCACCTTCCCAAATCCTTAGAATTTTTTGAGTAGTTTCCAATGGGTAAATCGGAGGTCAAAGTTAAGCAGCGGTATGGTTTTGCAGCAGCCGTGCAGTTCCTGTGGAGCCTGTGAGGGAGACAGAGAAGCGGAATCCAATGGAGGACATGATTGTGAAGTTGGCTGAGAAGATGGATACATTCATGCAGGATGTAACCAAGAGATTTGCAGCCGTAGAGGACAGTCAGAGAGAACTCCCTAGGGGTTTTCAGATTGTTCATCATAATGCCACTCGGCATATGGCATCGTGTACACCCACACGTCCCACTATGCCCACATTCTTCCCAGAGGACCCAGGAATAGCAGTACAGCGAGAGGTAGAACCAGCTCGGATGGCTGACATTCTTGCACAGTATCAGGCCTTAGGACAGGCATTCATGGATGCTCTCCCCTTCGAGGAATATATCCTGATCTGTTATGGCATTAGACTCCATGATCAACACCAGGGGCACCGGCATCATCATGGTGGAGACTACCACCGCACAGCTAGTAGAGATTATGTTCAGCCCCAGCGTGATAATAGACCTCACAACTCTCACAGAGGGAACCAGCACTCACATGATAGGGGCTTACAGCGCACAGTGGACAAGTTGGATACCTCTTTCCAGCTTGACCGAGTATCGGAGAGGGAAACCATTAAAGTGGTTACCTCGCACTTGGAGGATAAGGGCACACAGGATTGCAGGGAGCCTGAGGTTACACCTAGTGTGACACAGGACTCACCATCATTGGAGACCTCCTTGACCGTGCCGGTTGATATCGTAGTGGAGGAGGTAGAGCCTACCTCGGTAGAGCCATCCACTGAGGTGATGACTGGAGCCATGTCCGAGTCTTCGGGTGGTAGCAGCACACGACAGATGGGTGAGGTATCAGGAGATATATCTACTATCGATGAGGCACTAGGAGACACAGAGGTATTGGATGATAGTCGCAGACAGCAGTATCATCGGCTTCGGACGGACCTTCGAGTTTTGAGAGAGAAGGCCGCGTCAGTACGGGAGACCATTTTGTTGCAGGACCAGGAGCTGGAGGGTATGAGAGCGACTTGTGCCAAGTCAGCGGCCAAGTTGATCCACATTGGGGAACAGCTGGATTCCCTGATGGTACAACCAGAGGGCACATTGGAGCGTCAGATCATTCCCCTTCAGGTATGCATGGATGGGACTGGCAGTGCTGTTGAGTCATCTCTTTCCGTTGGAGAGAGAGAGGCAGAGCCACCTAGTCAGATCTCATATGTTGACTTGGATAGCGGTATGAGACGATCAGAGTTGTACAGGGTACAGCATCCATATGATGAGATTGGATGGAGAGAGATTTTGAGTTGGTACTCGGTGGAGCGGACTATGGAACACAATGATTTGGTTCCCTTCTCACAAGAGCAGATAGAAGATGGGGGACATCTTCGGATGGATAACATCTTTCATGCTTGTGTTGGACATTCCTTGAGCCACACACATCATGATGGGAGGTTTTTGCCTACCACCTATTTGATTCTTGATAGGGTCTCATTGATCCTTGAGAAGTTTATACTTCAAAATCCCATGAAGTGCAAAATCAGAAATTTGATTTGGGAGGGTGGTAGCCCTCATGGGAGGAGTACCAGGATGAGGAGAAGGAGGCATCCACAAGTGATTGAGCGGATGGGGATGATGAGCAAGGAGCTAGGAGGCTACTTGCAGATCTGTGCTACCAGGCAACAGGAGGCTTGGCTGCGCTGGTTACTCTTGAAAGAGTTTGGCCATCTCTTGGCAAACACTCTTCCTA
Source organism: Pinus albicaulis (assembly GCA_034641835.2). Classification (NCBI taxonomy): domain Eukaryota; kingdom Viridiplantae; phylum Streptophyta; class Pinopsida; order Pinales; family Pinaceae; genus Pinus; species Pinus albicaulis. The sequence goes on from CM076579.1 coordinate 1,220,252,199, forward strand.
AGAGTCGGAGGGTGGAGGAAAGATGGCTGGATACTTGCATCTCTGAGCAGCATGGGGTACGTATGCATGGTGTTGCTATGATACTCGAGTTGTATGATGGGAGTATGGGGAGGCAGCAAATTGTTTGGTTGCTTGGTTTGTTTCTGGGAGAGCAAGGGCAGATTTGCTCCCACACCTTGCATGATGTTGCAGGAGGAGGGGATGGCACTATCTCCTTGATCTTTGATGATGACGGGGAAGCACTTCCATCTTGGGGAGTATTCCACACTTGTCGCCGCAGTATTAGAGGAGTCTTTGACAGGGAGCATGTCAAAGAACAGAGTCTTGTAGTGACAGGAGCTTATTTGCATGAGCCCCCAGCGTTACCACCTTGGAGCAGAACATTATGGATGGAGTGTACGCAGCAGAGATATGGTGGATCTATAACCCACAGGTCCCAGGATCACTTCATATTTGTTGCACAAAGAGGAGGTAATGATGATAGAGACACCTATGGCATATTCTTCTTGACTTGGGTTTCCAAGCATAAGAAGGATTATCTTCTTGCAGCACATGGTTCAGTCTTCTTCATAGCAGGTCAACACTTTATGGAGGACTCATTCATGGACCCATGTACCATCTTACTTCCAGCATATGGTGAGGGATTTGTTTATACATTCATTGATTGGCACCCTCTCACCATTCTTATGCAATGCATTGCTTCACAAGAGGGCAAGCTTGTCACATTGCTCCATGAGTTGTATTGGGCCAATCTACATGATGGAGGTAGCCATCTCTTTTGTGGCCTTGGGCAAATGTTTTATCATCACATGTATGTTCATTTGCAGCACTATACCAGGTATCATATAAAGACATGCATGGGTGACATAAGCATTTTGCCTTGTACTCTTATCAAGCAGCAACTTGTAAAACTGCGCTGTACTTGTTTGGGAAGCTGTTGGTACCTTCTTGCACCACAGGAGACCTTCGGCATTTCCTTCATTTTGCTGCTGATCATGTCTTCATTTGCTGATATATATCAGATTTGTATGGGAGGCTTGGTTATGAAAGAGACACATGAGCTGAATGTGCCTTTGAGTATTTTCTGCACTACATGTTCTAATAGGAGCATGGGAGGAGGCATGGCCACCACTACTACATATGTGTTCTCTTTTGATGTGGGCCATGAGATTGATATTCATCCATTGTATAGCCATGGGCAAGTGTTTGGCCCTATGTTGTTGTCATATTCAGCCATTTACTATCCATTAGTAGATGTGATGGATCTTGTACATTGCTTGCCATGTGATTTTCTGAGGTTGCAGTGGATGAGACTGCGCTGTATCCTTGTGAGGGATTGTTTGCATTATGTATCCTCATGTAACACCTTCAGCAAACATCTCCTTAGGATGATCCATGAAGCACATGTCCTATTCTTCATGGATGAATTGTTTTGGGCCAGCTTGTTCTTCGTTGTTGGAGGGACCTTCCTTGGAGGATTGTTCTTCACTTTGCCATTGGAGGGCAATGATTTTGCAGCCCAAGATCAGACTTTCAGCCCACCTTCATTACCAGAGCTTGAGGTGGAAGGAGATTTTCAGGAGTTGCCTTGTCAGGAGGTGGCTCATTTGGTTTGGATGATTGCTTGGGGATGGAGGATCCACATGAGAGAGATGCTCCTCACTTCATGCCTTGATTGGAGAGAGGTGACGAGTTGGTTCACAGTTGATGGGCCAGCTTACACAGTCATGGATGCAGAGCAGCAGCGGTCATGGTCTCTAGTCATAGCCAGAGGCAGTGGGCAGTTCGAGTCACGGGACTTGTGCGATTATTGGCCACAGTGGCGATGGGATCCGGGAGGACTATCGATTGGCTGGTACCCTGAGAGGCCAGTTTGGGATCCTGGCATTGAGATGTCCCTTCATATCAGGGTGATACAGGAGACAGAGAGGTTTCAGTGGGACCCAGGCACATTTTGCAGTATCGGCAGGGAGCATCAGCTAGAGAGTAGGCTTGTTCAAGCATTGCTTGAGAACAAGCGATTTTTGCCGGATGAGGATGCCACTTGGGAGAGCAAGCGGACTTTACAGCATCCATCACTTCAGTTGCTTGAGGACAAGCAACGTTTTGCCGGGGGAGACTGTAATATTCCCAATTAGCCTTGCTAATTGGAATATTTCATTTTTGTTTAATTTTGCCGCTTAGTTAGAAATAATAAATAAAGTGAGAAATAAGAGGGGTCACCTCACTTTAGTCACCTCACTTTATAAAATAAAGTGTTTTCCTAGTTGATTAACGTTATAACTTAAAAAGGGGGCCTTGGGGGTCCACACGTATATGATGGGAGGCCTCACGCTGACCCAAGGGTAACTGCAAGGTGAAGGACGCAGTTAAGGTTTTGGAGGGAGTTTAGCATTATAAAAGGAGGGGTTCTCACCTCATTTGGACATGCATATTTTGATATTGATATTGAGAGCCAGACTTTTGTCTGCTTCAGCACGCCGGTTGTTTAGTCGGTCTGCAGCACTGTTTAGTGCACGAGTGTCTCCGGTCGGAGATCTCACCCTTAGCTTCGGGGGACTTCGAGTGCCTGCCCTGGTAAGGTTATTTCTGGTTTCACCCTTAGCTTCGGGGGACTTCGAGTGCCCGCCCTAGTAAGGTTAATTTCTGAGTTCTATCTTTCAGTTTCAGTAGCAGTTTCAGGTAGAGAGTCGGAGAGGAAGAAGCCCTCTAGTGGCTGCGCAGATCTAGCAGGAAAAACGCAGTTTCAGCAGCAGGAAGGACGCAGATCAGTTTGGAGTGAGGACGCTGTTCCAGTAGGAAGAGGAAGGACGCAGATCTGAAGGCACAGTGAGAGATCCAGCCTTGGAGATTGTAGATCCGAGCACCTTGCGCATCCCCCGGTCCACATCCTGCGTATCCGGAGGGGGTAGCACCAGATCCGGGGCCGGATTTGATTGCAAGATCCGAGGAGACAGTGGCGCATCCAGCCCCAGACCGAAGAGACAACACCTTTGTCCGGCCCTTTGAGGATGCAGATCTGAGGAGATATTGGCAGATCTAGCATAGATCTGAAGAGCTAGCAGCAGATTTAGCCTTGTGGGACGCAGATCTGAAGAGATAGTAGTAGATCCAGCCTTGTATGACTCAGATCCAGCAGATCTGGGCAGAGAGGACGCAGATCCAGTCAGGGAGGACGCAGATCTGATGAGTAGGGTCTTTATGTGGGGTTCTGGCAGCATTTTTCAGTGTTTTCAGCCTCGAGGAGTTGGTCATCTCATCTGGAGGATTTGTGGGTAGATCCAGCCCTTTTGCCAGCATATTTCTTGAGTCGAGTCGTATCTCCATGCTCTTGCCGTTTTGTAGGAGGAGGGTTTCTGGGGGCGATTTTCGGAGGTGGTCCATTTGCTTCACGGTTTCTGGGTTTTGTCCGGAGCAGCGAGTATAGGTGATCCGTAGATTTTTAGCTCATTCCGGCAAGGGGATCAGCCCCTAGCTTCAGTTCACTCCAGCAGCAGCAGTTTACGGCAGTTTCTTCCAGCAGCTGGGATGCAGTTTCTGTAGTAGCCATTTCCTATTTTCTGAGAGGATTCTTCACTTGCCTTGAGCAAGGATAGGTGCCCTCATTCTGATTTTCTTGTACTTTCAGATTAATAAAATGGCTCAGTTTTCTGGCATTCTATGTGTAATTGTTCCATGATCTGGTTCAGCATTGTATTTTCTATATCTGTCTGGCATATTTCTGTTTATTACTGGTTATTTCCCTTTGGGGATATTACAAGTTCAACCAGAAACCCAGTGTGCTCAGCAGAATAGCGTACCAAGCCCAATGGGGTGAATTTGCGGGGTCAGCCTTTCGGAAAATCTTGCGCGGGTTTTTCTGGGTTTGTTGAGGAGAGTTTGGTGTCCAAGTCCCGGAATTTTCTGAGAAGTAGAACAACCTCAACACGCAGTCCCTTTCCAGCCAGCAACAACAATTCCAGACAGGGCAACGTAGAGGAGGAGCCACGCAAAGCAGCAAAGAAGCAAGGATTTC
>CM076579.1:1220256313-1220309874 GCA_034641835.2 Pinus albicaulis
GCTAACCTCTCAAGTCATATATACAATTTCAATTTCATTTTAATACCCACAATCTTCAATTTCCTTGCCTCACAACTTGCATTCAACTTTTACTCCCCAATAATTTTAAATCTGGGAAATTCTTTAATACACCTCCCGAAGACTTAGTGCTCCAACCTCAGACTTGGAATATTTACAATGAATCTCTTAAGGTTAATAGACCCATATTTCCACTATGCATAAAATGCACTTACCGCGCTCTATTTTCAACCTTAAAGAATTAAATCAAATTGTGGAAACCTATTTTAATAAGGTTTAGAGCCATCCACATCAAATAATTTTTACATTTAAAGTTAGCCAAACTTCAATCAGAGTCACATTTACAATCGCGCCCTTTCTTCTATCGGGCCTTTGATCAAAACCCATATATCAATCTTAATTTACTGACCATTCGAATCAACATTCGAATTTACAACCAACCCAACATATGAACTTCGGTCAATACGCGTATTAATATAGGTGTTTAACACTCTACCATACATTCAACCCCATGTGAATTAAATCATAAGAACTCACAATTCCTCATTCATGTAATTCTGACCCATTCAACTTTAATATCCACCAGCGCTCATAATTAACTAAATCATTGGGCCACAACTATACATACCTCATTAGCTTTAACAACGCGACCTTATTACATATTGTATTCCATGGGGACCACGCTTCCATTATTCGACTTTTCTGAATTAAATAAATATTTAATATTATTGAAACCGCTGGTTCATACCTTTATTTATCTGTCATGCAGCTTGCTACGCGATTACCATTGTATCCACTGCCTAGCAGATCAGACGGACCTCATCAAAATCGAGTTTTTTCCCTCACCGAAATTTAGCGCTCTAGAAAACGCAATATGGGTGGTTTTAGACTGGTGACATGGCACGACTGTATTGGATCGCATTTTTTTTGAGTGGTTTCACCTTCTGACCAACGTTGCGCTATATAGCCAATTTATTGGCTCAAAAACGCTCAGTCGAACCCTGAAATTAGAACGCCCAACTCACGGTTTCCGCTCCTTCAAACCCGGTCTCCCTCTGCGTTAATGTTGTGGATCGACCTCAAGCAATAACGCTTCACTCAAACATGATTCCACTGCAGATTTAATATACTCAACAATCAGTGACCAATATGTTTTCGTTCTTCACCGGAGGGATTATAACTTCATCAATGGTATCGAACTGCGAAAAATGAAACCAACAATTCCTTATACCAACCATATAGATGTTAGAATGAATGTCTAATACGATCAGAGCCTCTTACCGTAGGCTAAAGGTGCATTTAATTCATACAGAGAGGACGTGGGTTCAATACGCGTCCATGAGGCATAAGCCTTCACACAAGGACTCAAACGGGTGACTCAATGGAGATCGGAGGAAAAAAATTTGTTCTTCGCACAGAGGATAATAGTTTAGACTCCACAATATAATAACTCAGAACTAGAAAAAATCGATCGCTCTTTCAATCAATGATTACATAATTTCGATTCGCGCCCAACGCCTTCTACAGGGAAATTCTCAACCATCCCATGCTTCATAAGAAGTCAATCTGAATACTAAATGTCTACACACCATTTATGTCAAACTAGGCACACAAGTCAATCCTTTGACGGAATCGATCCATTCTATGATCGATTCCCCCCAATTTCATTGCACTCGACACATACACAGGGCTCAAATAAATACAATTCACATAGAATTAAATCAATCGATGCACATATGGTTCAGACACAATTCTGTCATTCATATATATGGGATCAAATACAGATGCATCCTTACTCTTGGCCAGATATTCGAATCAGTGGCTCTCTTCCACTCCTACTCTGTCTCTCGAACAGCTATGGACAACTCTCTCCCTTTCTTCTAGCTCTATAGTTCTATCTATTAATGAATTTTAGGCTTATAGTTACACATGATTGAATGAATCGACTCAACTTCTACAATGATTCAACAAAATTCTTAAGATTCCCAAATTTCTAAGTTTAGCCTAATAACAGAAATTGAACTGACTCCTCCTATCCTCTAATCATTCAAGGGCAGTTACATTCTCTCTACAGTTAATCAAAATGAATCAAAAACTACTCAATTCATTACATAAGCCTACTCTCTTGAAAAATCAAAAAACCCTAAGTCTAATAAGGCCTATGGATTTTTTTTTTACCTAATGCCCCTGCATCAGACTCCCCATGTTAAATTTAATCATGATCTCTTGATCATGTGTTTTCAGTCTTGTCCTCCTGGATCCCACACTTTGTTCTACAATTGTTCATCTGTTGCAACACTCTTCTTCTCCATTCCTCCAGGTTTCCATATCTTATTCTGTCTGGCTCCACCAGCTGCACTCTTACAGTCTTTTTTTGTCCTTCTTTTGTTGTTATTTCTACTTCTTTGCTTTCTTGATGTTGTCCTCCTCTGAGGCACCTTCGTCATCAGTCTTCTGGTGCATTCGATATATATATCCAACTTATCTTCTATCTGGAATTTTCTTTTCCTACTGCTATCTTCAAAATTTGTTGCTGCCAATACTGTTGTTGTTACTGTCTTCAAAATTCTTGTTGCTACTTCTGTGGCTGCCTCCTCAATTGTTGTTGTGATTGTTTTTACTTCTACAGATGTCATCCCCCATGTTGCTCCAGTTGCCACCATGGGTGTTGCTGCCTCCCAAACGTCCTGTCCCTCTGCCACATTTTTATTCTACTCCTCATATGAAATTCTACTGTTAGAAAATAAATCATCATTTAATTTTCTTCCTGCAGTAACATACCCATTCAGTATACTAGTAAACATAAGCAAATTTTGTAAACTAGTATCAGTTGCTCTTTCTTTCACAGCTTCAGGCATCCTTTCTTCAGTGTCTGCAATTTCTTTCTTTTATTCAAATGTTCCCAACAAACATTTCAGCCACCTCTCCTGTACTTGCTTCACATCCTCAGTATGCTGCAATTCAGTTTCAGCATCTTTTTCTTCTTCTTGGGAAATCTTCAGTAATTGTCTTTCATCTCCTTGGTTGATTCTAGCAATCAAACCAAGTTCTTCAGGCTCTACATTCTCATCTTCTGTCAGCATAGAATGCTGATTCTTCCTTACTATGTCAGTCTTATAAATCTGCCCCAGAGTCTTCTCTCCAATCTTCTCTTGGTTATTCAAACAAATCAGTTCTTCCTTGTCATTAGTGACAAGTTTCTGCACATGAGGCATGACTGTCTCATCTTCTTTCATCTGCAACAATATTCCTTCTCTCAAGACAATCCCAAATGTTGGATTGTCTCCTGCACCAGCTATACACACAACCAATTTGTCAATTTCAAAATTATAAGGCCCATTGGCCTCATTTGATGACCCAGTCACCAAAATTTCTCTCTGCAATTGTAAGTCTCCTTCAAGACTAAGAAAAATCCTATTATCTTTCTCCTCAGCTGCCAGAGTTGTCTCCAATGCTCCAATCACCATATTAAAATGATGATCCTTCCCTATGTTTTCAGCCGACATAGTTTCTCTTTTATTCAATTCCCTGACAACTTCCTTTTGCTATTCTTCATTCTCTTGCATCTTCATATTTTGCAATCCCCAATTCTGAAATGGTGGTTCTCCTTCCTGCATTGAATCTTGTTTATTCAACATAATCTCCAGCAATCTAATTTCTTCATCCCATGGATTAAGATTTTCCACATAAATTTCCTCCTCTTCTATTCGACTATCCAATGGAGTCAAATTCTCTCCATCATCAACAAATTCTGTATTCAAAAAGAAATTGTTAGAACAGAAATCATAAGGCCTCAGTGCCTTTCTTTCTCCTGCCAGAATTTCAGTATGTTGTCCTGAAATTCTTCCCTTCTCTATCAGCACATCAGTATGCTGATACAAATTTTCCAAAGAATCCTCTGAAGAATTCTCAAGATTGTCAACAAGTCTTCTATTCATATCATCTGCTCCCATGATGTTTTCCTGCTCACTGTGATGAACTCTATCTTTTGCAATCTCTCCTTCATACTCTGGATTCTCCAACAAGTATTCCAACAATGCAATTTCTCTCTGGCATTCTTTAAGAAATTCATCATCACTTACAGTCCCTGTATTCATACACAAACCTTCAGTTTGTAGACCAGGAGCTCTAATAGCCTCGACTGGTATTTCACATATTAGTTCTTCAAGCTGATCTTCTCCTCCTTCATTCACAAGAATTTATTCCTGTGTTGCAACAACTTCAATTACAAATGTATCACTGATTCCTTCATTCAAGGGACACTCTTCGACATTGTATTTTTCTCCAGAGTATTCATCTTCTGAGAGATACTTCTCCGTACTTGTGACAACTTCACAAGACTGTTCATCCTCCTCCTCAACAAAATTTGAAGTTTGCTCATCTCCCTGTGTTGTACCTGCAAACATACACAACTCTTCATTTTTCAAATCACAAGACCTTTCAGTCTTGGTTGCTTTCTCAAGCAATTCCATTTGAATAGATCTGCATGTGGAATTTTCAAATTCCATCCTTGACTCAAGAACTCTGAGTTGCTCTTCCTCTGTAGGACCTGCCATCACCTCACAATTGTCAGACTCAAAAATACAAGTGTTTACATCATCCAGCTGATCTGGACTTGTCCAATAGCTCAGGAAATCATCAATGATTTTCTCTTCAGCAAGACAAGCTTCTTGTTTCCTTAAGTCTTTATCATGGATCACAAGATCTCTTGTATATCTGCAGTATTCATTTGTACTCTTTTCTGCTTCACAAGCAGAAATTTCTTCTTTCAACTCAGCTGCTCTGAGTTCTTCTCTCAATAAGGTAATCTCCTTTTGCCTCATATTTAACTGTAATGGTTGCCATTTCACACTCTTCTTCATGAGCCAACCAACTCTCTGGTTTTCCTCTATCATCCTCTCTAGTTCATAAAGTTGCTTACTGATCTCAGCTATCTCTTTCCAATACTCTTCATCAGTGAGTTTCTTCCTCATGCCATTTGCTTTGGCATCTTCCCTCACTCTTCTTTTGTGGCCTCTCTCAGAACCTCTGTAATCTCTAATATGGCTATCAGTAGCCATTTTATCCTCTATAGGTTCTTCACTCACAAGCTACACTAAGCCTCTGTAACAACAAGCTCTCTTGCTGCAACTTACCTCACCAATCCCTTCATCCAGATCTAACTTTTGGGAAGTACTGGTCCCCTTCTACTATAACCTTTGGAGCACTCTCTCCTGCCCTCTCTAGGCTTCAATCTGCAACTTCCCTCAAGAAAACATCTGTTCTTCTTTCATCCAACCTCTGCTGGGAATTCTCCAGGATTTTCCACACTTTCTTCTTCACTGAGAATCCTCTGCTGGACTCTTCTATCACTGCTCTCAAAGCTGTGATCTGCCTTTACTGAGATTTCCTTAATTTCTTGCAATCTGAATTCTGCAAAAAAATTTTCAAACCAGAGTTAAATATTGCTCATCAACTCACCTTATTTTGTGAACACTGCAATTGCCCTCTCTATCCAGCCTTTAGCTGAATATCAGGCTCACTGCCTTCACCATCAAAACTCTAGCTTTATCTTTCTGCAACCATCATCCTGCAATCATAAATCTCAAATCAGATTTAAAATTATTTACCTATAAGATCTTTGCATGATCTTGTCTTCCACTGTTTTCAACAAATCCTGTTCACTGCAAATGTGTATGTTGCATATTAGATTTAAAAATCTGATCTTCCTTCTTCTGCAACCTGCACTGTATCCCTGTAGGCTACAATTTTCATCAGTTTTCAAAATTCTGATCTCTCTTCATATGTGCATTCACCAAAACTTGAACTTTTTCAAACAGAGCTATTCGGCTTTGATACCACAATGATGCCCGGGCTAACCTCTCAAGTCATATATAAAATTTCAATTTCATTTTAATACCCACAATCTTCAATTTCCTTGCCTCACAACTTGCATTCAACTTTTACTCCCCAATAATTTTAAATCTGGGAAATTCTTTAATACACCTCCCGAAGACTTAGTGCTCGAACCTTAGACTTGGAATATTTACAATGAATCTCTTAAGGTTAATAGACCCATATTTCCACTATGCATAAAATGCACTTACCGCGCTCTATTTTCAACCTTGAAGAATTAAATCAAATTGTGGAAACCTCTTTTAATAAGGTTTAGAGCCATCCACATCAAATAATTTTTACATTTAAAGTTAGCCAAACTTCAATCAGAGTCACATTTACAATCATGTCCTTCCTTCTATCAGGCCTTTGATCAAAACCCGTATATCAATCTTAATTTACTGACCATTTGAATCAACATTCGAATTTACAACCAACCCAACATATGAACTTCGGTCAATACGCGTATTAATATAGGTGTTTAACACTCTACCATACATTCAACACCATGTGAATTAAATCATAAGAACTCACAATTCCTCATTCATGTAATTCCGACCAATTCAACTTTAATATGCACCAGTGCTCATAATTAATTAAATCATTGGGCCACAACTATACATACCTCATTAGCTTTAACAACGCGACCTTATTACATATTGTATTCCATGGGGACCACGCTTCCATTATTCGACTTTTCTGAATTAAATAAATATTTAATATTATTGAAACCGCTGGTTCATACCTTTATTTATCTATCATGCAGCTTGCTACGCGATTACCATTGTATCCACTGCCTAGCAGATCAGACGGACCTCATCAAAATCGAGTTTTTTCCCTCACCGAAATTTAGCGCTCTAGAAAACGCAATATGGGTGGTTTTAGACTGGTGACATGGCACGACTGTATTGGATCGCATTTTTTTTGAGTGGCTTCACCTTCTGACCAACGTTGCGCTATACAGCCAGTTTATTGGCTCAAAAACACTCAATCGAACCCGGAAATTAGAATGCCCAACTCACGGTTTCCGCTCCTTCAAACACGGTCTCCCTCTGCATTAATGTTGTGGATTGACCTCAAGCAATAATGCTTCACTCAAACATGATTCCGCTGCAGATTTAATATACTCAACAATCAGTGACCAATATGTTTGCATTCTTCACCGGAGGGATTATAACTTCATCAATGGTATCGAACTGCGAAAAATGAAACCAACAATTCCTTATACCAACCATATAGATGTTAGAATGAATCTCTAATACGATCAGAGCCTCTTACCGTAGGCTAAAGGTGCATTTAATTCATACAGAGAGGACGTGGGTTCAATACGCGTCCATGAGGCATAAGCCTTCACACAAGGACTCAAACGGGTGACTCAATGGAGATCGGAGGAACAAAATTTGTTCTTCGCACAGAGGATAATAGTTTAGAATCCACAATATAATAACTCAGAACTAGAAACAATCGATCACTCTTTCAATCAATGATTACATAATTTCGATTCGCGCCCAACGCCTTCTACAGGGAAATTCTCAACCATCCCATGCTTCATAAGAAGTCAATCTGAATACTAAATGTCTACACACCATTTATGTCAAACTAGGCACACAAGTCAATCCTTTGACGGAATCGATCCATTCTGTGATCGATTCCCCCCAATTTCATTGCACTCGACACATACACAGGGCTCAAATAAATACAAGTCACATAGAATTAAATCAATCGATGCACATATGGTTCAGACACAATTCTATCATTCATATATATGGGATCAAATACAGATGCATCCTTACTCTTGGCCAGATATTCGAATCAGTGGCTCTCTTCCACTCCTACTCTGTCTCTCGAACAGCTATGGACATCTCTCTCCCTTTCTTCTAGCTCTACAGTTCTATCTATTAATGCCTTTTAGGCTTATAGTTACACATGATTGAATGAATCGACTCAGCTTCTACAATGATTCAACAAAATTCTTAAGATTCCCAAATTTCTAAGTTTAGCTGAATCAAAACCTACTAAATTCATTACATAAGCCTACTCTCTTGAAAACTCAAAAACCCCTAAGTATAATAAAACCTATGGAATTTGTTTTTTCATAATGCCCTTGCATAAAAAATAATGTTGTCAAGGCATTTTCAGTCAATACATGTGGTTGCAGCACCTATTTTTGAGGTTTTTCTTCTATTGATGACTTGTATTTCCAGCTATGCATCTTATGGGCCTCATTTTCCATCTATTGTGCTGTTGTAAATACATTTGAAAGGTCACCATATTGGCCTCTTACTTTTCTTTAGATGAACTGTGTTATTTTCTCTACATATCTATCTTCTATTGCTACATTCCCCATTTGGGAATATTACATGTCCCCTCTTATTGTGTGATTGTAGTAAATAAAAGGTAGAACGTTTACACACTTTCCAAGGCACCCTTAGAACTAGGGAGTTCTAAGACCCGATGCAAGGAATTTTTTTACCTCCGAGTTGCCTTGGTGCAAGGTCCCTCTCTCTAATCCAAAGGATTGGATTTGTTGGGTGGCCAAAAACTTAATACCCTCTCTACTTCTTCTCCGGATCACACATTGCCCGATTTCTTGAAGCAATTTTTTCTAGCATAACAATGTGCTCTCCCTTTTTTCATCCCTTGGTGGCCTTTTATAGATGAATTCAAACTCTCATTCACTCTCTTGGTAAATTGATAGATGGTGACCCCAAGAGAGGAGGATGATTGCATTGTGTGCTCCATTGAGGTCCTAAGGAGGCTTGGGCGATTGTCCTTGGGCAGCCTCAAGTGTGGGATCAATTTCCTGTAATGTGCCTTGTGGTCCTGGAAAGTGACTTCTGCCACTCTCAGGTGTGCATTAATTTTTGAGGGAAAGTCATGAAAAGGCGCACCTATCGAAGAAAAATGTTTTCGAAGGCACATTTTTCTAGTTTCTTCAGTGTACAATTTGATTTTTCTTTTGGACCTTAGATATTTTTTAAATTCTTCAGATTCTCTAATGTGCCCCAACTCTGTAAATCCTTCTGCCTGACATTTAATAATGTCATCCTTTCTTCTCTGATTTTGCAGTGATAACAACTATCATCAGGGACTATGCAATGTCTAATACTTACACAATTTTTTCCACTAAATACCGTGAAATTATGATTACCAAGAATTGCACAGGAGCTATCTTGTAACATTGCAGAATTCCTATCGTCAAACTATAGACATGGACTGCTAAAATTTTTAGAAAGGGGTGTGCTTGTTAATGCATAAAAGATAAACATTTGTAAGAAGGTGGCTTCAATAGTTAGAATCTCAGAAGAATACCTGAACAATTATTAAAATATCAACCGACCATGAAGTGATGATGATAAACTTGGAACGATATATCGTGATAACACAATGAGGATCCAAAATTCAAGTGTAGAATTTTTTTTTGAGGGTCTCTATTTTAGAGAAAACACTTGATGACACACTGGAAGAACTCCAACATCCTCGATCAAGTCCTCCTTTAAGGATGAAGTCCTATTCTTTCAAGGATATTTAATTCACTTTGTGTATCACATCAACTTCCCCATTTATCTCGACTATAAGTATAATATATCCTATCCCATTTCCTGACTAAACACATTTAAAAGGATGTGAATATCTCAGCTATTTCGATCCGGGAAGAGGACTGAGTATATATTCACAGGTTCAATATTATCAGTGTCTTAGTTCCATCCTTGGTTTTTTCTTGCTGATAGTAGGCCTATTCAGTAAACCAGCAGAGTCAGTACTGGAACACAAGCATCGTTTTGCTTCCAATGAACCTGTTTAATACCTTAGTGAAATTGGTTGCTTCACCTCTCTACGTAGGAGTCCTTTCTCTCCTTTCACCCTTTATTTTATTTTCAATATACTCATTGAAATTTTATCAACACTTAGATAACGAGGTTGGAAGAGGGATCTTGACTTTCTCAGGAATATTGACTTATTAAGAGGGAGAGAGAGAGAGAGTTTATTCATTTATAATTTGTTATATACCTTCTAAATTAATATTATCGCTCTTAGTTTTCTCCTTTCCCTTCACTACTTGATTAGATAGACAATAAAAACACCATTAAATTACCATACTGAGTCAAGGAATGAAGATCCTAAAAATGATGTGATCATCATGGTTCTTCTTATAGCTTTATGTTTGAATGAATCATATTTTATATTAAACCATCATTTACCTTAAAATATATATTAACACAAATAAAGAAGGGAATCAGAGACTAGGAAAATGTTTCTCATCATCAGAATTTCCCTTTGAAATCTTTGCCACATTGTCTTTCAAGCCGAACAAAAATAATTTTCATGCATGGTATTAACAAAACAACTATGAAATAAATACCCAAAATAAAAATAAAAGAAAAGAAAGATAACAAAGAAAATGTGTGATTAAAATGAAAGGCAAGAAATGAAGGAAGAAAATAAAGTGACTGAAAAGACTAGATAAAGAGAAAAATACTAGGTAGATATAATGAAAAAAAAATATCTAAACATATGCTAGACCTACTCCTCACATAGCCATCTACAAGGTCAAGGGTAAGTGAAGTGAAATTTCCAATGCAATCAAAGAATTTTCTCCTGACCTACAAGTAGAAAGATGCGAACAATTAGTACGAATATAAAGCAATTTGCAAAAGTAAAGATATGATCGTGAATGAATTGTACAATAAATGGAAGGTCTTACCTACTAGAAAAAATATGTGACATAACATCTAACTTTAACCAATTTGTAGCCTTACCTTTTCAATTAGAACCACAATCATACAAACCTCAAAAGCTTATTGGGAATGTTCCTTCATATGTTTTCTCATTCTTAGCAAACATCAAGGAATATTGAAACTTATTATTTATAACAAAACTTGCTAAGTAAGATATTTCCAGCTAATCATAGATTCAATCATGGAATTCAAAACAATGCTTTTGAAAACCCTGAAATTTTTGGTATAATGAACTTTTAATTCATGGATTCAAATCATTTGGAGAATATTGTAGACAAAATATAACTTGCTCTTGTTTAGAATCCTTGTGAAGATAGTGAGGGTCTTCCATAACCATAAATAAAGGCTGAAGTTTCTCAACAACTTTGAAAGCATTTGAAAAATGAAATATATCAATGGGTTCAATAATATCAATCGATGTAAAATAACTATCATCAGATATGCTGGTGGGAAAATGATTATTTGATTGGCATTGGTTAGATCCAGTGTTATGATCATCCTGGTGGCATAACATATAATTTTCCTGATTCTCAATTAGTTCACTTTGTGTCCAATTCCATACCAGACCAGTAATATGAATGCATGGGAATTAAAGAAAATTTGTGTTCTTTAAAATATGGGAAACCAATTAGAATAACATGTTGAAAAAAGGTTAGAAACATATGACAAATAAAATATAGTATCCATATCATCATAGGGGTTTCGATCGACTAAAAAATTCGAGCATTGAATGCTACTAAAAAGGATTTATTTGGATAGAATGAAAATTATTAGATTCCTAACATTTACAATAAAAATTATGAGTATCTTGTTCACAAAAGAGCTTAAAATATACTAATTCTACAGTGAAAGGTGACCTTTATCTTGATAATGCAAATGAGAAGCTTCATAGCTCTGCACATCCATGAAATATATACATTCCAATCCTAGGTTCAGTGGAATAGGTTTACATGAATATGAATTAACTAAAACAAGATCCCTATTTGATCAGAAAGCCAATCTTGAAAAATAGAAAATTTCTCTTGTAAAAAATTAAAATATTTGAAGAATGAGTTTGCATCTAGTGAAACAACATGGAGAAATTAATCCTGCGTGAAACTTTAGATCTAACCTTTTTCGAGGATCCCATTAGGATCGTGAGAACCTAACATAACCATCAACGAGAGATGAAGTGCCTCAACTCCATGGCAATTCCTAAACTTCCAAATGTTGAATAATTATATTCTGAGATCTGAGTCAGATTGCAAATTGCATGCAAATAAGTACTATCAGTTATTTCAAAATTATCACTACTATCTTGATGGAAACCATCTATATCACAACTTTGATCATATTTTTCGATTAAAAGAAACATATTACTCGTGTCATAAGGTTCTTATGATTGTGTATCTAAGGATGTATAGATAGTAGAAATATCCTAAAGAATCTGAGCAAAAGAATTATCCTGATACAAGATTGGAAGGTTCAAGGCAAGGAATGGATGGTCTATGATTTCATTTCTTTCTTCATCATCATGTATGACCTCACTAACTTGTGTCAATCCAAAATTCAGCTCATAATATTTTATATTTTAAGAATGTGGCACATTTTAATGACAAGTTAACTCATTAAAAGTAGTAGGACAGGGATAGTAAGCTGAAGAAGAAGCTCCTATAATAATATCTTCTCGAGAAATCATAATATTAGTCTATATACTTGGGCATTCATCAATGGGATAATGCTCATTAAAATGAAGATTTTCCAAGGATCCTCCCTGGTTAAGAGCTTTGATTTCATTTCGGTGATTTCCAAGATCACAAGCTTCTAAGTCAACTAACATTGAAGAAACAACATATCGACATTGAGGAATTTGAAATAGGGAAGACATATCAAAAGTGTCTTCACCCTTTTTCTCCTCTACCTTCTGAATATGACCAACTTAAACTTGATCACCATTTGGACTAGCAAGATGAGAATCAAGAGTATCTAAAGGACTTGCTAGTGGAGCAGATTTATCAAGTGAATTGGGGTACACAAAGCCATGACATGTAGATGGTAGAGGGTGATAGGTATCCCTTGAAGAAAAGAACACATTTAATGGTATCATATTCAATATTTTGGTAATATATGGGAACCGAGTGATAAATATTCACCTTAGTCTCCATCAGAATAAAAAAAATAAAATTGAAGGGCACGATCAACAATTTAATTTTATGATTTCTCAACTTCAAAAATAGCACTAGAGACTACCTTTTTAGGAAGGAAAAGGGAGGAGAACAAGAGACAAAAGGTATAGTAGGTTCCTCCTCTGAGATTAAAGGTTTCAATTGGTTAATAAAATTTTGGAGAGCACAATTAACCAAGGATTCATATTCACAATATTTCAACGAGATTTGAACCAAACACTCAATGTTTTAATTTAGGAAATACCAATCCACATCTTCTTTAGGATAATTATAACATAAATGAATAAATTGATGAAACAATACTCTACCATTTCATCACGCTTCATTATAAATTTATTAATCACTTTATAAATATATCGTTAATCCTACTTATCAAAAGCTTGGTGAAGCTCGCTAAATCATACTTCATTCCAGAGCATTATGCTGGGAGGATTTGTGTGTGATACCGCAGTACCTCTATAAGGAACATACCCATCTAGATGTTCAAAATGTATTTCCTTTTAGGGATATTCTTATCTTAGATTCTAAATCCTCAAATAATATTCATCCTCTTTGACCATTATTATCTTCGATACCTCTACCATTCTCAAAGAGTGTGAGTATAGTTCCTTTCTTAGATGCTTTATACTCCACCATTCTCTCTCCAAGGAATTCACTTAGAATTATTATTGTTATTCTTCATCAATTTTCACACTCATGAAGAAGAGAACACAAATGTGATGTCTTACATTAGTCCTTCTAACCTAGAGATGATATTACAATAACCTCTTGATCATGGAATATATCCTTACTCCTACTCAAGGAGACTCCTTTACTCATTCTCAAATCTATAGGAGATTTTAGTCTTCCATTCTATTTGGAAAGTCAAAGCCACAAACCTTATATCTTGTCTCCATAAGTGTATCAACACGTATTATTTACTGCTGCATGGGCCTCTCTTTCCTTCACATATAATTATATCGATCTTGCTTTCCTTTCAATTTTCCTACAACCCTCTTCTTTTTTTGATCTTATGATAGGATAAAGGTAATCAATTTTTCACATCTCTTTCATCTAGTCATCATCAATTAGGGAATAATATTGAGCCTTTACAAAATTTAAGTTGATCATATATTCCTCGTGAAAAATATCTCCTAGATGTTCTACAAACTTGACCTTAAAGTTACCCTATCGCACTACTACCTTTCAATCCCAAGATGGAAACATCTTGACTTCATAATTTACAGAATCACATTTTAAATACTATTCGTTGGAGGGGTGTTGACCCAGGTTTGAAGTTATTGCACAACCATCGAAACCATCAAACTATTGGCCCTTTCAGTAGTGACCTGCTTGCAAAGATCAAAGTCTCAACCGAAATAGTATGTGGGGGGGGCGGGGGGGGGGGGTTGGAACCAGGTTTCTGCGCCTTGAGGAATTTTTTCATGTAGTTTCCCTAAATATACTTATAATAGATGCAGGCATCAATAGATGATACCTTTCATAGATTATCACAGAATAATTTAATATATTTTGCGCACAGTAATAAAGTATACTTCATTCATATCTACTCATTAACTAATATCTGCACTGATGAAAATAAGCAATGAGAGAGGTAAATACAAACAGATTCAAATGTTAAAGTAAATAAAAAATAATCAATACAACGAATCACATAAGAGTCCAGGTTTTCCAAAATTGTCTTACTTATTAAGAGATCTATCAATTCAAGTACATTCAATCCTTCTGCGCACATAGTCATTAGAGTTTGCACACAACCAAAACATAGGTCTCTAGACACATAGCCAACAAGAGCCTTTAGACCCAAAAACCCAGACTTAGATCAAAATGTTAACCAAAAAATCTTATGATCAGATTATACTGACTCTACTCAACTCAATCCTTCCATATTTAGACTATCTAGACATGCACATACCATGGTATCAAACCATGTTTTGAGACTCATGGTTTTCCCTTTAAACCCATTACAATGATTAGGGGACTTTGACCCTCCCCAATGCCCCTTTGAATCTTTGCGCAGAATAAAACTTAGACAAAATTACCCAAAAATGCACCCTAGGGGACCCCACTCCAACAAGCCCCGAACATAATCTCATGACTCGTCCCAAGTCACTACGGGGTGGTCGTCTTGATATTTGCTTTCTGAGATTTGACAGAGCTCCATACTAGAAGGATGACTTCGATGATTTTCACAGCAGTACATTGCGCTTCATCAACCAACTTTGCTGCCATCTTCCCCTCAGCTGCTAAATTGATACTTCGCTGGGTTTGTCGTAGGATTTTGGGGGCACCATCAAGATTCTGAGAGATTTTTAGGGCTTCCTCAGCCCAAGGCTGCATCCGTGTTTCCAATAGCCACTCTCGCTAGTGCAGGTCTTCAATTTTTATTTGTATTGCCTTGCCTTCATGAAATCTAACAATTCTTTGCACAATTACTAATGTGGGCACCACCATCCCAATTTCTGTAGATTGTTGTTCCTTGATGCGCAACTCATTTCTCAGGTGTTGTACCATAGGGTCATTTTGAGCAGCTATACAAACGTCGATGGCTTCATCCAGTAATACTCCACATCCTACCACGATAGCTGCTACATATTTATGGAAACCTTAACCTCTATTGTGCACTGCACTCTAACCTCTGATGGTATCTCGGGCTAGAGCTTCATATGCAACTCAACAATATGTTTCTCAAACTTTGCCCGAACGGCCTAAATGTATTTTCATGAAGCCTTTAGTGAAATGGCCAAACTCTCTATTTTTTTTGTTGGCATGGTTGATGCAGGGACAGTGACCTTTGGAAGGTCACCACATACTTGGTCAATCATGGAGTCTAATCCATCGCACCAACCTTTAGCTGCGCACCACACCTATTTTTTTGTCTATTGCTTCTGATGAAGCATTTCTTCTTGATATTGAGATTCATTTATAGTGTGGAAGGCACGAGCCTCCCAATACTGTAATTCATCCACTATCATGCAGTGGATAGCATGGAGCTTTCTGGCTAGTAGCACCATCAGATCGATGCTAATTTCTTTGCAAGCTCTCAGGGATGTGCTTAAAGTAGGTGACTCCATTCTCATAGTTGGCGGGGGGATCTAAATTAGGAAACTATCCCCGAATGATGGCAACACTATGCTAATGGGCTACACGAAGTTGTCACTCTCACTTGAAGCTGGCTTGCTTTCTTCACGCTCTCTTGTATCTGGCTCGCTTGCACTTTGAGCTCCTAAATTCCTGATTGTACTCCCTTGAGCATAGAATTATAATGCGCTTCCTTTTCTTTCCAGATATCATCTATGTCTGAATTTATTGTGTTTTCTATCTTAGTGAAATAATCCTCCATGAGCGTGAGGTCCTATGCTCTAGCCCATTTAGACCTCTTTCTCTTCTTTCCCCTTTCACTTCTTGTGCTGACCTCCCGCAGCCTAAGAACCACTCTTAGTGCCTTTCACGGTCTACATCTCAGGACCCTCAGTGTCTTCACCGTCATTTTCTAGTTCCTTCTCCAAGTAAATGGTTTCTCCTATCTTCGTCGGTTCATGTTTGACTTCAACATATTTTCCTTTTTGCGGCATATATTTTGTAGTTATGGGCTTTGTTAAAGTTTTCAACACGGATGAACACGCACCCCAAATGGTACACAAATTTAACCAAGCAAGCACCCATTCTGCTATCATTGACACCATGTCATCCTCTGTGACCAAGTACGGTAAGTCATACCTAACTCCTTCGATGGCACCCTTTGCGCACATGTGAATGTTATGAAATCTTTCTTTGAATTTTGTAACTAAATTATAGAGCTCATATAAGGTAGGCGATAGCCTTAGCTTGGACTGAATAGCTTGGAAGAGCGTAGAGTCAAAAGCACCCAAAATTTTTTATTTTTCATGACTCTGGCTATGATCTTCGAACTCCACAGGCTTTCGTAGTGTGCAGCTTCACACATGTCTGGATCTGTATCCCAGAATTGTGTGTCTTGAGGTGTGTTCCATCCAATGAGTGAAATTAGGAGTAATAGCTAGGCATATTAAAAAAAATCTAGGAGTTTGTATAGGTATGACTGGATTGCCTTTTGCTTGCCCATTAAAACAATCCCATTAGAGCTATATTTTTCCTCCACTTCCTCATCATATCTGATGCGAGGATGATCATGTCAAATTGCACTGTGGTGTCACTAATTTTACTAACAGGGATCCTCGAGTGTTTTGAAATACCTTATAGTACTTATTTACTTTTTCAAAAACCTTCTTCTCTTGGCCTTTTCCTCCAAAGGTCACGACAGGGTCTACCCCCTAGTCGAACAAGCTAGTGATCCAATGGATCAGTGCGGAGTCTATGTGAATGTGCTCTCCCAGCCACAAACAGTCATCGTGAATGAGAGAGAGTAGCTGTCACACACAAATTTCATTAATTGGGAAACACCTGAAGTGTGGAATATGCAATAGGTTCAGCAAGCCGGATTTTTTCGGGTCGAACACCCAAGGCTTTTGCTCAACCATGATCACCCCACCATCATTTCTGACCGACTCTAAATACATATTAGGCGTGAACTATGGAAATTTTTCCTGGTTTGCAAGGTCCCAATCCTCGATTTTCAACAATGGAATTTTTTCGAACATATCACCTTCAATAGGTACATTCTCAGGGAGCAACGACATATTGATATATGACCACACCTTATCCAAATATTTGGGTACCTTCACAGAGGCTTTGCGTGGTGCGACATATGCAGGAAACCGGGAGATGGGACCATCAATTTCTACAACATCCTCCTCCATTTTAGTTTCTTGAAACTTTGCCTTAGGCTTCTTCTCGCGCTCTGCAACATTTAAGTGCGGGTTTGGGGTCTTCTCAGAGGGCAACGTTTAGGACCCCAAGGACTCTCTCTTCTTTTTCTGCACCAGCATAGGGATATCAACAACCTGCATAGAGATCTCTTCACTTGGCATCGTAAAAGCAGTAGGCTGGGTGGTAGTCATGCTTGGCGGAATCAACCTCTGGTAGTAGAGCTCCTCCTTAAAGAGAAGATCAAGGACAAAAATAAGCTTCATAAACTCTTGAGGAATTAGAGAGCATAAATCGCAGAAATAACATAGAAAGAAAAGGGAACTAATGCAACCTCGTCGGTCATATTTATAGCATAGACGTGCCTTAAACAATCTTATGTGCATAAATGTACTCCCATAACTGCTAAAACGACTCAAAATATTGAATAATATCCTCATTAAATGCAATTTAGATGCTCCTCCAAATGGTAAGGATGTTGTATTGTCTAGATATACTGTTCGAATGGCTGAATTCTGGCACCTCTGCAACCCAATCAACCTCCATGTGCAAGCATTGCAGGCTCTTCACACACGTCTGCACATATACCATCCTTGTTGCAGAGATCCATATTTCCGGCCATATAGTCATTTGGTGCTCGTAGGGCGAGGGTCATACATGTGTGGTTTCAATCAACTTCCATTAGCATACCCAAGAAGGTTTTCTCCTCTTAATCTGGACATGTGCACTGCACCTCCATATGTAATTTCATTGACAACATATGGGCTGATCCAATGCATTTTAAACTTCCCTAGGTGGTGTGAAAACATTTTTTCATACAAAAAAACTAAATATTCTTCCTCAAAGACCTTCTGCCTAATGCGCCTATCATGTCAAGAATTTTCACGCACCTTTTTCACCTGCAGATGGAAACCCGCAATGAATCGATCCACTTCTGGCGTGAGAAACTAAGATAATAGTTCTTCCATAATATCATGTTCTTCAATGTTATTCAATGCTACAATGCACTAACTTGGAACATTGTACTCCATCGGCATAAAGAATTCCTTCCCATACACCATCTTGAACGGTGTCTTCCCTGTCATATTCTTGCATGTTATTCTGTATCACAAAAGAACCGTAGGTATGCAAAGATCCCAATCATTTCGATTAACTTTGCAGACCTTAGTGAGTGGAGTATCCAATATCTTATGAAAATCTTCCACCACACCATTCTCTTGTGGGTGCTATGGAGTACTCTTCTAATGATGAATCTAGAATTTTTCTATCATAGCTTTAATAGTTTCATTCACAAAGTGTGTATCCCGATCACTCATAAAAATCATAGGGCACCCAAACTGAGTCAAGATGTTATAAAAAATGAAGTGCACAGTTATTTCTACACTAAAATCCTTCACAGGTTTAGCTTCCACCCATTTCGTCACATAATCTGTCGCAGTGATTATGTATTGCACATCTGTCTTGTTTCACGGAGGGTCAATAGGTACAACAAAATATATGGCCAATTTTTCAAAATATTGCAACTCCATTTATAAGTGTAACGACATCTCATCTTTGTACGATGGTTTCCCTGTCCTTTTGCATACATTACAAGCGCAGAAATATGCATGTGCATCACTGTGCAACATGGGACACCATAATCTAGCTCGTAAGATCTTCTGTGCAGTTTATTTCCCTACATAGTGAACTCCAATAACCCCTCCATGAGCCTCAGGTAAGATTCCCTGTCTTTAAAATTCCAACACATATCTTCACTGGATATCATCTGCACCCATTTTTTTACAGTTGGTCGCAAATTACAGTAAATTTAGTTGCACGTGCAACCAACTCTTTCGTCTATTGTACCGTATACTCCGTGGACCCACTTCCAGTGGTCAGTAAATGAATAATATTTGCAAAATTATCATCAACTACCTTTATAGAAATATCTTTGCATCTGGTAAACAATCTTCCAAGCTCGTAGGATCTTCACCACTTTCAATACAAGATAGATGATTTTGCCCAACATTCAGTCTCCCTGGTTTCACAGTTACTTGAAAGTCATACTCTTGAAACAACAACAATGATCTGCAATTCTCCCCCAAAAGAATAGGCTTATTGACCAGGTACTTCAGCATAGAGTGGTTAGAAAACATCTTAAAATTTCCTACCAATGAATAATGGAAAAATTTCTATACCGCGTAGACCATAGCCAATCCTTCCATCTCCGTGATCGATTAATTATGATCCACCCTTGATAGCTTCCTACATGAAAATGAAATAGGGTGGTTAATCTCTCCGTCTTCTGGTTGTGCTAAAATATCTCCTAGCACGATGCACGAGGCATCAACATGCACATGAAATACCTTTGACTAGTCTCGACAAACCAATATGGATGCAGTGACCATCTTCTCCTTAAGAAATTCAAAAATCTTTTGGCATTCTTCATCCCAATATAATGATGCATCCTTCTTGAGAAATTTATGCATGGGTGCATTGATTAGCATGTAACCTTGAACAAACTTCCAGTAATACCCTGTATGTCCCAAAATTGAGCTCAGATGTTTCACATTTGAAGGGACTTCCAGGTTAACAATAAGGACAATCCTTAATGTGTCTACCATCAATCATTGCTAACAAACAATATGACCGAGGAAGATATCGAATCGCACACAAAATATACACTTTTTTAGGTTAAGTAAGATCTGATACTTTCAACAAGTATCAAACATTAGGCACAGAATTGATACATTCTTCTTCAACAATCCAAAGACAATCAACTCATCAAAGTATACTTCTAATAACTTGTGGATGTATTCTCTAAATGTAGCTACTACCATGCATGACAAGATAGCTAGTGCATTATTCAGAGTTAATGGCATTACTGTATACTAAAAGGATCTCCATTCTATCACAAAGGTTGCCTTACTTCTATCTTCCAACGCGATTTCGAATGTGGTGGTATCCTGAGAAACCATTTGTAAATGAATACGCCTCTTGTCCTCGTATATTATCCAGGATCCCATCAGAAAATGTAGTCAAGAAAGGGTCATGTACGCAAACATCATTCAATTTTCGCAGATCCATGAAAATCCTTATTTCTCCCTTAGTTTTCTTATCCTTCACCACCATGGTACTCACCCAACCAAATTCTTTCATTGGTTCCATAATTCCTGCAACAACCAATTTCTCCAATTCCTCTTTGATTTTTTCCTTATATTTCGGATTCAACCTATATGGGAACTGTTTCGCAGGTCATGCATCAAGTTTCAAAGTAATATTCATCACCCCAATATCTCTTATTATACCCTTCAGCTCAAAAAAAATTGTAGGAAGGAGATCCTAGTATTCAGTCTACAACTCAACGACCTTTCCAACTGTATCATCATCCCAATAATCCCCAATATTTGCTAAATTTTTTCTATTCCTCTGAGCCAATGTTCACGTGCTAAATCTTCAGAGGATTAGTTACATTCAACGACTCAATCGTAAGTCCAGCAACTACAAATTTTCCTTCATATTCAAGGATCATAGCATTCCTTGGATCTTCCTCATTCTCCTCAATGACAGATTTTGATAATTAACAATATCCTTCATCTGTGCATCCCACGCTAGAAAGGAGCACTCCACCTTCGGCTTGATGGTTTCAAAGATGACCTCTTGAGTATCCTGTAGTGATTTTTCCAATCATTCAAACCCAATTTCAAAACTAAAGGTTTGGAGAAAACTTTCTTCCAGCACAGTCCAATCATTGGTTCCTGATTGCAGCTCAGTTTCCATGTACCAGTCCGTAGGAACCATCCCCAAAGTGTGGATGAATATATGCACCCATATATATATATATATTATTCACTTTTATATTTAGCTATGAATACAAACAATATCTCAATTTATAAATATGATAAAATGATAGTTTCCAAAAAAAATATATTAATTTCCATCAATTACATATATAATTGACTACAAATGTAAATAATATCCTAATTCATAAATATAATAAAATAATAATTTCTATTTTCTTTATATATTAGTGTATCTATATTGTTAATTTACTTTTTATTTTGGATAATATTGAAAATAGTTGAGTTGACATGCTCATTCCACAATCTAGTATGAGGGTGATGTGTAATTTGGTTCATTCTCAAGTTGGAGTTGACACGTGACACTTAAAACAAAAATAAAAAAAAAATAAATGAAAAAACATTGTCTGCTATAATAAAAACATAGATTATTATATATATTTGGTTAATTTCAATTAAAATATTGATAAAACATTGATAATCACATTCTCATTGTGCTAACTTGATATGTTGATATTTCACTTTCACTTTTAATGACATTTGATCCCTCTTAGATCTTGGTAGATCCATGGTTAATATGAATATATACTAGTTTCATTTTTTGATATTCCACATTCACTTTTAATGAAATTTGATCACTCTCAGCTCTTGGTAGATTGATCTGAATAGTAGAATCTAGTTTTGTTGGGCTAGCTTCCTCATCAGTATAAAATAAAAGTATGCTTAAGTATTCTGTCAAATAGAAAGTTTATGAGAGGGTTTATGTGTAAAATTTATGTGTCTTTTATGAGCAATCCATGAAGTAATTATCTTTAAAAAAAAAATAACAAGTAAATGGAAAAGAATATGATAAAAAACAAGCACATTGCATAGTAGTGATGAAGGATTTCACCCGTCCTCAGCTATGTCTCATTGGAACAAATTCAATGGCTTGGACCTCTTTAATGAACTAACCAAAAAATTGAATACAATCATTTATTTAGCTATGATTTCTCTTAAACCTGATCCAATGGCTCTAGGACACCCCCAATACCCCTATTTTGGTTATGACTGAGTCAAATTCTAACTCTCTAGGAAAATTTATGTCTCTTTCAATAAACCCCACTAAATATGGACCTAAACTAGGTAACTGCCACCAGAACTGGCAGTTTCCACCAATTTCGTAGGTTCGCAAAGTTAAACTGTAGTTAATGTTAAGTGGTAGTTAGTGTGTTAATTAAGAATTATTAACATGCTAATCCAACACTTAAGTTAATCCACATTTATATTTGGATTAGTGCTAATAAAACATCCTTAAGGTTAATAATCAGGGTTTAAATTTTAAATAATTGTGGCTTATTGCTAAACCTCTGCATTAATGTCAGAGCTCCGCCAGTGGTCACCGCCGCGTGGTCCTGTGCGTTGGGGCTAGCTCCCATTTCCTTCTGCCATAACAATGTTTAAAAAATAAATATATGTCGAGTACAATACATTGTAATGACTAATGGAAAGGTGAAATGATAATATGTTGTGTTTGTGTGGGGGAGGTCATAGGGTTGAGCCCCACCTCCACTCATCCACCATATATAATTTTTCCAGTGGATATAATTTTATTTCGACCTTTGGGTGGGGGCATGTGGTGGCCCCTGGCTATACCACGTGTCCTCATCCCATTGGTGCATTCAAAAACAAACCAAAATTTTCCATGTAGCCCAGAAATTTAGGCCAACCATAAGCTGACAAGTATCAGCAAACCACTGGCCGGACAAAAACCCGTTTTGACCAAAAATTGACCCCTTTGACCTCGTTTGATTTTTTTTTTGAAAATTTTCCTATTTAGAAAAGTGGATAGAAGAATATAACTTTATAATATGGAGTCATTTTTTAATCAAACGAAGTGTGTCAGATTTAGGGCGACGAGCACTTCGCAGTCATTCTGGTTTCGAGAGATTCAAAGCACTTTCAATTTTTAGCAAATTTTTGCCCCCAAATCAGCTTTTTATCATGCCTCCCATTGAAATTATTTTGGACCCATGAAGTTTGGTTATTTGATGATATTTTAATTCTCTTCACCTTTCCAAGTTCTGTCGACTTCATTCTACTTACAAAAATATTCAAGACAACCAATTTTGTTCCTGGACATGCCTACACTTGCAAATGGCTTGGTACTTCAACCAATGTCCTCCTTTCGCTACTAAGCTTTTTTGGATGCTTGTTGACTAATGAAAAACATCTCGTTGTAAAAAAGTGATCTGTCTATTCTTGGAGAGCTTGACTGATGGCCTTCCCACTAAGATTCTTGTTCCTCCTTTGCATAAACATGAATTTCATGCAAGATTCTCCTTGGAAACTATTTTAAAATTTAATCCCATTTGAGTGAATTACAATAATTAATTCAAATACCAATAATCACTAGAAATGAAATTACCATTGTTTTACCTCCACGGTACAAAATTCTACATCTGTAAGAATGTCTTCGCCATCTCTTTCACTTCTTGGCATCAGGCATTATATTGTCTACAATAGGGCTGTCGTTTTTGCTTCAATATTTTGTCATCTTGTCCCTCTTTTCCCATATTGATTCCATCATCCTCTTGCATTGACATTTTGTAATGCCATGATTTGAGAATGAAGACTAATCATGAGCCTCTTGTTCAAGAGTGGACCTTCCAAAATCTCGACACATCGTGTCACAAGAAAAACCATTAACTTGAAAAACACATCATGCAAGAAACACACCTTGATGACCTCGTCCTTTTGTTCCTTCAGAGCAACAAACGTTACATCTTGTGAACATCACCATAGATTCTTACATCTTGGTGTAAAAAATCATCAAATAGACACAAGTCGACAAAACATGCGTCTTCTAACCATTAACTCTAAAGTCAAACAAAATCATGCACAACACTTGATGATTCTTTTCCTAAAACAACAATAATTTCACATATCATGAAATAATTCGTCAACATCTCCCTTTCATCGTTGGAAACTAAATCAACGCTTCCAAGTAGATAGTACATATATGTAACAATCAATCAACCAACACAAGTCGATCACTCATGCATGTGAAAATGATCAACGCTCTCAAGTTGACAACATACATGTTAACAAATAAATCAACCAACAGAAGTTAATCACTCATGCATGTTCAAGAACAATGAAACTGTAAAAAATTACATTGTTCACACACACAAACTCTCATGCATGTATACAATGCTCAACTCTCTGGCAAGTACAATCACAAGTACAATAATCCCATTGGTATGTACAAGTACTTAAAGATATGAAATTGCCAAATTTGCAGCAACCAAGTGAGTTAACATACTCCACTTTCAAACACTTTCCTTCCATAAACATGCAACATGCATTATAGAGAAAAGGAAATGCATTCGCATGCAAATTTCAACTACAAATGGATGTCTTTGTTGCATCTGAGTGAGTCAAAATAACACTAATTTTCCAACATCTCGCTTCATGCAATATGCAACATACTTTCAAGAGAGAAGAAATGCATTCAAATAACAAGGAAATTCATCAATAAGGAAATATTTGCATCAATTATCAAAATAAATGGAAGGCCTTAATTGGTTAATAAACCTAACCATCTCTTTCCAAACCACTTCAATGGTGCTTCTTTTAGCTGCACTTTATCATGTGTATCATCTTGACCCATGTCATTCTTGTCAAAATCTCTCTCCACCTTCTCCAAATTATGTGGATGACTTGTTGGATATAAAGTCCAACACTTGTCTACAAGGTGACCCTGCTTATGGCAATGAGTGAAAAATAAGTGCATATTATTTTCCACATGGTTTTCATTTGCTGTTGGACCTTTGGCTTTCTGTCTCCTTTGTTTTGAAAGTTTCTTGTGTATGGCTATCTTCTTGCAACACCTCGAAACAATCTGGTTATTCAAACCACAAAAGGAGCATGTAAATTTTCTCCAAATCTTATGTGAGGGTTTTCAATTTTTATCATAATTAAAAGCAACTTGATTAAAGGCATATTTATACCTTGCACATTCACCATTTTCACCTTCTTGAGGAGGTTAATTTGATGAGGTAGTGGCTCTCTTCGGAATACCAAAAATGGCTTAAATGGCTTTAGAGATTTCAACATCTTGTTGTTTGTCATTTCCATTAGTTGCATGCTTATGACCATCTTCTTGCAAAGTGGGTGTAAAAATTTTGCATTCCTCATGTACAAAAACTTCACAAGCTTGAGGTAATGAACATGTAATGAAAATATTTCTTGGAACACCTTCATGTGCCTCCTTGGCTTAGGATAATTCTCCATATTCTTGTTGTCCATAACCTCTATTTTCATGGCTAAATGCAGTCTCTTCAACAGTGGGTGTAAACCTATTGTATTCTCCACCAACATAATATTGAGGTAGTGAATATGTAATGGAAAACTTTCTTCAAACAATTCCAAAAGTCTCCATATTTTTTGAGTGCTCTAAATCATCTTGTTCACAAAAACCTAGACCCATGTACCTAGGCCTTCCCTAAAAAAATTAGGGTTGATAATTCCCTATGCATGTTTACCTAACCCTTTACCTTCATAACCCATTTTAGAAAAATAATTGTACCCTATTCCTCTAGTGTGTCTTTAAAAAATACCAAAACATTCATCTTGAGAGGAAAATCAAGATAAAATTTATTTTCATATAAAATTTTCATGGACATACTAGGCTACAGTTTCCTTGGCATAATGGAGTTGAATCTCCATCTCATGCATCATTTCTAGGGTTTCATTTTCAATATGGATCCGAGTCTCCATCTCATTCATATTTTCTAGGGCTTCATTTGCAATATGGAGTTGAGTCTCCATCTCATGCATCTTTTCAAGAAGCTCTTGCTTCTCCTCCTTCATGGCCATCAACTGCTCCTGAAGCCTACTACTCTCGTTCCTATATTCAACCATATCTTGCACCATATCTCTCATGATGAAGAGCTCCTGCAACATCTCTTCACCAAAGAGTCTTTCTAAGGAATATTGATTAGAAAAAATGCCGAATGAAGCTTCCATCTTCACAATTTTAATGAATAAAAAAATCTTCTTTGTTGTGAATTGAGAGTTGGATCCTCAATATTGACCTTCTCCTCTCTTCAACTTATACACATAAACTTGCGCACAGTTAAATTCTCCTTGCACAAATACAAAACCAATAGCTAATTTTCTAGCTAACCTTGGCAACCCCTGAGATAAAATTGGGCTGAAATGAGCTAAACTTTGCTATGATACCAACTTGATGTGAATATGACAAACTAGTTTTGTTGTGCTAGCTTCCTCATGAGTATAAAATAAAAGTGTACATAAGGATTGTGTCAAATATCATTTTTATGAGAGGGTTTATGTGTCAAATTTGTGTGTCTTTTATGAGAAATCCATGAAGTAATTAGCTTAAAAAAACATAAAAAAACAAGTAAATTGCAGAGAATATGATACACAACAAGCACATTACACAGTAGTGATGAAGGAGTTCACCCCTACTGGGCTATGTCTCATTGGACTAGCTTCAATGTCTTGGCCGTCTTTGAGTAACTGATAAAAAATTTGAATACAGTCATTTCCTAATCTCTGAAGGGTCTCAAACCTACTCCAATAGCTCCGAGACACCCCCAATACCCCTATGTTTGTTCTGACCGAGTCAAATTCTGACTCTCTGGGAAAAAGTTATGCCTCTTCAATAAACCCCACTAAATCCAGCCCTAAACTAGTTAACTTCCACCAGAATTGGTTATTTCTGCTAATTTCGGAGGTCCTCCAAGTTAAATTGTAGTTAATGTTAAGTGTTAGTTAGCACATTACTTAAGCGCAGTTAACGTGCTAATCTAGCGCTTAAGTCAATCTATATTTATATTTCGATCAACACTAACAAATGTGCTTAAGGTTAATGATCGGGGTTTAAAGTTTAAATAATTATGGCTTAGAGCTAAACCTCCACATTAAGGTGAGAGCTCCACTACATGGTCTTGCACACTAGGGCTAGCCTCCTAGTGCTGGCCTCCATTCCATTCTGCAATATAAATGTTTAAAACATAAATATATGTGGCATCCAATACATTATGAGGACTAATGGAAAGGAAGAACTGTAAATTATTGTGTTTGTGTGGGGGAGGTCTCAGGGTTGAGTTTGACCTCCGCCCGCCCACTATATATAATTTTTCCACTGGATTTAATATGATTTTAACCTTTGGGAGGGGGCACATGGTGGCCCCTAGTTGCACCACATGTCCTCATCCCACTGCTTCATTCAAAAACAAACCAAACTTTTCCATGTAGCCCAAACACTCTGTCCAACCATAAGCTTACAAGTGTCAACACACCACTGGCCAGAAAAAAACCCATTTTGACCAAAAAATGACCCCTTTGACCCTATTTGTTGTAATATTCCTAAATTAGCATACAACTATTTGGAATATTAAAATCTATTTTTTCTTTCTTGTTTGATGAATAAGTGGGTAGGGAGACCCATAAATCACTTTATTAGGAATAAAACCACTTCTCATGTGAAAGTGGATCATATTTTCAGCTTAAAAGAGCACCCTTAGCTGTGAAAATGGGCTAAAGCATGTGGTCTGGGTAAACCTTTACCAAATCAACAACACTGTCATGGAGGAGTGACATTCAATGAGGGACAATGCAGTTTTGGATGGAGACACATTGCATGGATGTAGTGTCATTAATTGATGGGGCTTAGGGTTTGGAAACTCATTTCTTATAAAAGGAATAGGATGAAAGCCATATTATTCATGTTATGATATGTTACATTTTAGATTATATGGTTTGTTTAGACATATATCTTTCTCTATCTATTTAGCTGAGATTGAGCGTTGTTTAGCACCGGTTGTTCCTGATCGGGAATCCCACCTCTTCCATTGAGAAGCTCTTGGAGGAGTTTGAACTACATTCCATATTAAAGTTTCATACCAAGCTTCAGTCTTGTGGTACAACATAGTTTCTATTGAGAGATGTGTTGGGTTGTAGGGTGGAGCAATGGAAGATTGTATTGGGCGTTTTTTGAGCTAGTTTTGCAGTGGAGCAAGGTTTCCTTCCATTGGGAAGCCAATAAAGGAGCCCATTTGGCTTATTTTATATATTTGGCATGAAGACAAGGTGATTTTATCCCCTACAGTGTAGTTCTACTCTAGATCTATGTTATTTTAGAGAGCTGTTGCAGTGGGCAACCCAGAAATGGCCGAAAATCTGAAGTTAAAATCTGGCCAAAATATTTTTTGGTTTTTCTGGGTGTGTTGAGTAGAACTCATGGTTAAACTATCGTATCATTTTGAGCAACATAACAACCTTCTGCACATGGTTCTTCTCCTCAGAAGTATAAATTTCCAGCAGTAGCAGTTTCCTCAACAACAGTAGTTTTCTTTCCATTAAAGGGATCAACCCTTCATTGAGAGAGTCCTTTCGGAGGATTTCTTTCATATCTACATAATATTCAACCACCTCCTTCTATGTGCTTTAGTTGCAGTGCATCTTCAGCCCTAGGGCTTTAGATACACCATTCATATTTAGTGTATTTCCGGAAAGCCATCCTGGGTTGTCTTGGAAAAGTATTGAGGAGCATAGATCTCCCTTTTTGGCCATGTATGAGCATGATATTATCTGATCCATTTATATATATGTTCCAGCTACAATATTAGTCACTAAATTGCATTTTTCTTGCTTCAGTACTTTGTGTAGTAGTAAATTACATGTTTTGGGTCCATTTTCTCATTGGAGGATTCTTTTACCTATCTTGAGGGGCTTGATCCCCAAGATATTCTACTTATTTATTACTGTTATACATAATACCATGGATATATCCTTTGGATCACATGTAATTTGTTAATACTTGCTGCTATTTCCATTATTATGAGCTTTATTACTTCTTTTCCCATTTGGGAATATTACAGTGGTATCTGAGCATAATCTTGGCTCAGCCTCTGAAGACATTACATCTATGTTATCAGAAGAAGAAGAAGAAGCTTCTCACAGAAAAGAGAAGGCTCACAGAAGAGAAAAAGGCATGTCTCCATTATTTGGAGAAATGGAGGGAAAGAGGTTTTCAAAACTTCTTCTCCGAACTATGCATGAGCTTAAAAGAGAAATCAAGGGAATGAGGAGGGAAAGACATGAAGGTCCCTCAAGAATATTTTCGCATGAAGAAAGCTCCAGATCTTCATATTATGTGTGTGAGAATTCAACCACACAATTAGATCTACAACATGGTACCATGCCTACATTCTTGGCAAAAGACAAGGAAGAGGGAGAGACACCAAAGGAGGGGACTCTTGGTGACTATCTCCAAGAATATGAATCTCAATCTAGAAGATTCAAGGAGCATATAAGCTTCCAAGTGTTTTGTCAAATCAAGGAAGATAGAAGACCCAGTAACTACAATAGAAGAAGAGGGTGCATGCGGCACACTTTGGGAAGATTCTTTATACCTAATTTTGATGGGTCACCCAAGAGCACAACCAAGGCTTGGGTAAGCAAGCTAGACACATATTTCTAGCTGGATCAAGTTTTAGAAGAGGAATCCATTAGAGTAGAAACATCGCATCTTGAAGGTAAGGCTTATGCTTGGTGGTTATTTGAATCTTATTCATTGAATAATGAAAATATATCAACTTATGCAAAGTTCACTAGGAGGTTAGTGAAAATATTTTATTTAAAACAATCTGAAACTTCCTTGGGAGAGCAAACCAAGCCCAAGAAATAAAAACCTTTGCATGATTTGGAAGGATCCATGAAGCCAACTCCATTTCATAACATTGTTAAGGGGGTTTAATATCTACAACATGATTTTCCAAGGGAAAATGCCCTAGTTTAGAAAGAACTTTCTTCTCAATAGGAAGACATGAGGATTCCTTCTTCAAGAGGAGATCAAGACAAAGGATCTCTTAATGATGACGTATTCTCCATGAATGAGGAGGAGGAAGAGGAAGAGCTAGAAAGATGCTCTAGCACTGTGACAACAGGAGGAGATCTAATTCTATTTGGAGATGGATATGAAGCAATTACTTCAGCTAGAGGAGCTCTTGTATCTTTGCAAGAAGTTCGAAGGGATCTTACATATGAAGATCTCGAGCAACATGTGTCTATGTTGATAGGAAATGACAAAAAACAATGGAGTAAGTGTTTTCCAACATTGAATATAGTCTTGGGGACACACACATTGATAGATCACCATTTTGTGTTCAAGACTCTTGACACCAAGGAGATGTTGGGTGTACATGCGTTGATTACATTTCAAGAAAACACCTTAGACTACGAGATGTTGCCGGAGGTAGGGGAAGATGAGAATGGGGGCCAGCATCCAGTGATTGGAAACATACACACCCATCCTTTTCAGGAGGTTAATGCATAGAAGCAGGAGGATGATTTGCGTAGTGAGGGCAGGAACAAATCAGTCCACTCACATATATAGCCTGCTCTAGGCCTTGATGTTTCATTACATGGAGGCATTCCACCCGGGAGACCCCCTGATTGGAGGAGGGTCAAAGAGTTCTCTCAACATGTTGCACCACTCATAGATCCAGGAGACGTGGGAGAATTGGGAGATCATTTTACAACACTGACAGTCTTGGGTAGACTCAAGGAGGAGGGAGACATTCTCCCAGCATCATCATTACCTACTCTAATTTCAGATTCTGCGCTGAGAAAGGAGAAGAAAGGGGAGGATAATATATGTCACTTTAGCATGGGAGATGTCAAAGAGAAGGACAAATACATGACAAATGCTTTCTATGAGAGATCAGCAACACTGTCACTTTGGAGGATAGATCCATATCGGAAATCCTAGCTATTGCATGCATGATAATTGATGACCAGCCACATGAAGAGTTCTATTCAGTCCAATAAGAGGTCATATAATATCATGGTATAATATTCTTTTCTAGAGCTTCCAAGCTCAAGGAGAAGCTACTACAAAGATCTTATGAAGAATTTCTCTTCGGCCACACTTATTCCATGAGAGCCTACAACACCATCTTGGAGAGCTACACTTGGGAAGGCTTTGAAGAGGAGGTATATCAGCATTTTAGAAGATGAATGGATCATGTGTAGATGGGGGAGATACATATCTCTATGGAACAGTTATGACAGGAACCTCTTTCCTCTTTTGGAATGAGAGGGGATCTATCTATGGACCACTCCATTTGTATGAGCATAAATTTTGGTAAGGAACATGCTTATGTATATGATGTTTCATTTAATAATTATTTGCATTCCTTTACGATGTATATGTAGGCCATTGATCCAAGGAGAATCCATATAAAGTTCATGGCCAACTTTGGGCCATAAAAAATTTTGAACATCGCCACTCCCTTGGAGGATATAGGGAGACGTTGTATCACTGTGGGTGCACTCCAAAAGCACCAAACCTTTTTCACCTTTTCAGCCATTGTGAGAAGACTTTGGCAACAAGTAAGTGGTGGGGAAACCACTTACCATAACACTATCTAATGTAGTTGGGAGATATACGGCGTTGGTTCCACATGTGGGACTATGATCCACCTCCATTAATGAATTTGATTGTTTATGTATCACTCGTTTTGATCCCATATGTTGATGATGTTCTTATTATTGTTGGGGACATGATTGGAAGGATGACACATTGGTTGGATGTGTCCATTGGGAATGAAACTTCCCAGAATTCTTCATGCTTCAAGGGGAGCATGGGAAATTATATGGCTGCCATTACATCACTTTTTTCCTTATGAAGGGAGCCATATGATTGACTTATGTCTTTTGGAGGAGCCTCTCACATGGGAGGAGTTTTTCTATGAATTACCATTCTGGAGGGCGACTCATTTTATATGGGTGATAGCTTGGAGGATGGAGCTTCAAATGGGATGAAGGTTCCCTATATTTTGTAGATCTATCTTTACAGTTGCTTGAGGACAAACAACATTTGGGAGGGGAGGATAGTAATATTCCTAAATTAGCATACAAGTTATTGCAATATTAAAATCTAGTTTTTCTTTCTTGTTTGATGAATAAGTGGGTAGGGAGACCCATAAATCTCTTTATTAGGAAGAAAACCACTTCTCATGTGAAAGTGGATCATCTTTTCAGCTTAATAAAACACCCTTAGGTGTGAAAAGGGGCTAAATCATGTGGACTGGGTCAACATTGACCAAATCAACAGTGCTGTCATGGAGGAGTGACATTCAATGAGGGACAATGCAGTTTTAGATGGAGACACATTGCATGGAAGTAGTGTCATTAATGGATGGGGCTTATGGTTTGGAAGCTCATTTATTATAAAAGGAAGAGGATGGAAACAATATTATTCATGTTATGATATGTTATGTTTTAGATTACATGGTCTGTTTAGACATATATCTTTCTCTAGATGTTTAGCTGAGATTGAGTGTTGTTTAGCACCGGGTGTTCCTGATCGGAATCACACCTCTTCCATCGAGAATCTCTTGAGGGAGTTTGCACTACATTTCCACATTCATGATTCATACCAAGATTTAGTCTTGTGGTACAACGCAGTTTCTATTGAGATATGTGATGAGTTGCAGGGTGCAGTACTGGAAGATTGTATTGGGTGTTTTCTGAGCTAGTTTTGTAGTGGAGGAAGGCCAGTAAAGGAGCCCCTTGAGCTTATTTGATATATTTGGCATCATTACAAGGTTATTTTATACCCTACACTGTAGTTCCAATCCAGATTTGTGTTATTTTAGTGAGTTGTTGCAGTGGGCAACCCAAAAATGGCTGAAAATTAAAAGTTAAAATCTGGCCAAACTATTTATGTGTTTTTTTACTAGAATTCGTGGTTAATATACCAGATAATTTGGAGCACTGTAACAGCCTTTGGGACATGGTTATTCTCGTCAGAATTAGTAGTTTCCAACAACAATAGTTTCCTGAGCAACAATAGTTTTCTTTCCATTGAAGAGATCAACCCTTCATTGAGAGAGTCCTTTTCGAGGAGTTCTTTCAGATCCACATCAGATTCAGCCACCTCCTTCTATGTGCTTTAGTTGTAGTGCATCTTCAGCCCTAGGGCTTTAGATCCACCATTCATCTTGGGTTGTCTTTGAAAAGTGTTAAGGAACATAGATCTCCATTTTTGGCCCTGTATGAGCATGATCTTATCAGATCCATCTATATATATGTTCCAGATGTAGTATTATTGACTAAAACTGCATTATTCTTGCTTCAATACTTTGTGTGGCAATGCATTACATGTTTTGGGTGCATTTTTCCATTGGAGGCTTCTTTTGCGTGAGGTGAGGGGCTTGATCCCCAAGATCTTGTAATTATTTATTGTTGTTCTACATAATAACATGGATCTATCATTTGGATCACATGTAATGTGGTAATACTTGTTTCTATTTCCATTATTATGAGCTATATTCCTGGTTTTCCCATTTGGGAATATTACAGTTTGACTTTTCTTTTTTTGAAACTTCATGTGTTTGGAAAAGTAGATAGCAGGCTCTAAATTTCTCATACCGAGCCGGTTTTGATGAAATGAAGTGCTCCGGATTGAGGTTGACGAGCACTTCACAGTAGTTCTAGTTTCGAGAAAATTTGAGCACTTTCATTTTTTAGCAAAAAATTGCCCCCAATTCAATTTCTGATCATAGATCGTTGGTTAATATGGATCTATACTTTTTTTTTTTTTTATATTGAGTTTTTCATTTGCATAACAGATTTAAAATTAACCACCATTTGGGTCTTATATGTTTCAGATTATTTTATCTAGTGTTGTTAAGCATATATCTCAAATATGTATGCAACAATTCAGATTGTGATAATTCCTACCTTCATCCAATTTCATCAAAAACACCATTATTACCTTTGGCATAAAATTCAACTAGAAATTTTTCTGGGTCATAAGAAAATAATGTCTCATTTTTCATATGCGTAACATTCTAATAATTAATTGACCATTTTTTAACTTATATGTTGTTTGTAGGATTAAATTATTCAAGTTTTACTAAAATAACTTACAATTTTATCGAAGTTGTAGAATAGAGCTTTATTAAAATTACAAAACCAAAAAGCAACCAAAATCATTGAACTAAAAACCCTATTTAATTGTTTCTAAATAATTGATCCCAATAATTTTTTTGCATTAGTTTCTAAATTCAAATGGCTCCATTTTGTTCACATGTTGTGGCCATGCTAACCTAGATTTTGTTTTTTTTTTTTACATGATAGGCCAGTGCCACATGGAAATATGAGGTTGGTAGCATAACACAACTATACACTTAATGCTCTTTGTGTGATAATGTTAGGTCCCCATATTACTAGTATAGTCTGTTATTGTTGTTATTGTAAGCCCCTTATTGTTATTTTTGTACCCCTCTAACACAAATATTGTTATTATTGTGCCCTTACATTATTATTGTTAGGTCGGCCAAGATTATATTGTGATCCCGTGAAATCCTATATATAGAATGAGGTTTTGGCATTTGTATCATCCAATAATTGTTCATTTATGTAATGTAAAGGAGTTTTCCCCCTCGAAGTGGCTTGTTTATAAGGTGTTGATCACTCTTTTCTTCTATTTATGGAGTTGGTTTGATAACATTTTGTATCAGAGCTTTGGATTCCAGGGGTCCGCTGCTCCAAACAGGTCATTGTGGAATTTTCGCTATAATTTTCTTTTTGCGAAGATTTAGAAGCTGTAATTTTTACAGAGCGAAGCTAAAATCCGACGAAATGTCTTGTAAAAAATCCAATCTTGGTTTGTAATATTTTCGGATATATGATCTATGGAATTTAGGATTTTTCCAGGCTCCCAAATTTCACCTAGACAGGTCATCGTGTAATTTTCACTATAAATTGTCTTCGACAAAGGTTCGGACGCTGAAATATTTATCACACGAATCTAAAATTTTGAGGAACGTCTTGTAAAAAATTCAGATCTTGTTTCGCAATATTTTCGGAGGTATGATCTGTGGACGTTATTGTTTTTTCAGGCTCCTGAATTTCATCTCAAAGAGGTGACCATGGGAAAATTGTCATAACTCTCTCTCTGAGCATCAGATTGGAATTATGTAAAAAGTGGCCACAAGTAAAAATATTGTAGTTTCCTTCATATAAATTTTAGAGCCGAAGAAGAGAACAATAACACGTGGCACATCATAGAATTTCACTCTACTGAACCTGTCCATAATTAGGTTATTGTGTTACAATGGGCATAAATTTGTATTAAAGAATCCAAATTAGGTAAGACCTATGGCATTTAAAAGAGGCTTCAGAGGGCTACTACAGATAAAAAATTTAGATATTGAAGGTTAGAAATTACATAGATAATTCAGTTTAATTATTACTCTCCTTAAAAGCAAGAAAGATGTGTGTATTTTTTTTCGAATTGCATAAATCTTGTGTGAAAAATCAGTTTGAATTGATTCCAAGGGAATATTGTAGAATATATATCCATATTGGGTTCTGTTGGTCTCCCGTGTTTTGACAGTTTGGCCAATCAAAAGACAAGGCAACATCAGAACCAATCTTTATAGTTCCAGGATCTAGTCCTCCTGTTCTCAGAGAGGGATCTCTCAAATATTTGTTTGCAAAGGTTTATCTTGTTTGCTTTGATTCTGGATTTTAGACTAGTTATTAAGTGCAGATGTTTGTTTGGTTGGGTTGAGTTGATACAGCAGAATATGAAAGGTCTAGGAAAGATAGACAGAAAGAGGAAATATCTGGTTCATTAGGCAATGGAGTCAAAATAAGGTCATGACAAACTCTTCAAGGGATATGGGATATCAAAGGGAAAATATAACTTGGCCACAGGATCCTTTGTTTTGGAATGAGATGGACATTAATTTTTTGGAAAGAGAAACTTAATTATCAACAAAGGGAACTTGAAAACATAACTTAACAATAAAGAAATATTTGATAGACAGGGCTAACCATAAATTCCACAGACATTCTTTAAGCAAATAATGACTTCAAGACAACTTTTAAAATGAAATCTAAGATTTGGGGAACTCCCTATTTCCTCAAAGATTTTATTTTAAAGGACTTAGAAAACATAAAAGATTCACTCATAGCTGCATTCATAGAAGAGGGAACAGCTAAATAACATCTATGCTTGAAACTATAAAGACCTTCAAAACAATTGTTCAAGCAGAGGCAAAGGATAAGATCAAAACCGACCTCTTTGATTAACTTAAGACAGTGGTACTTCAAAGGGAGACTTCAATAACAGCTTTCAAGTGATGGCAGACAAGCAGGCAGAACCATAAATCATGCTGAAACCAACTATTTGAGCTATTAAGGAAATAAACAAGCATGAAGACTAAAGAGAAGGTTTAAAGCCTCTAAAATACTTCAGCAGAAGAAAACATCAAACAATGAAGGGTGAACAGGTCTAAGGT
Source organism: Pinus albicaulis (assembly GCA_034641835.2). Taxonomy (NCBI): domain Eukaryota; kingdom Viridiplantae; phylum Streptophyta; class Pinopsida; order Pinales; family Pinaceae; genus Pinus; species Pinus albicaulis. Next base: position 1,220,293,006 of record CM076579.1, read on the forward strand.
GCTTCCAGGAGTCATTTCTTAGCCTAAAACTTTCAGCCTACTATAGTAAGAATTTATGAAACATAATGAAAACAGGAGAAAACATTAAACAGTTAGAATACTTCACCGACAACCAAGCTCATGAATCCAATGATAGAGCCTTCTCAGGAACGAGCATGCAACAACATCATCAAGATATCCGAGACTTCAATTTGTTTTCAACTTCAACAGACTTGTATATTTATTTCAGAGAGTTTCAATGTTACAACTTGTGATCAAACAGCAACCAACAACCAACCAACCCTTCACTTCATCTCTGCTATGGTATATATAGAAAGATGAGGAGGTGAGATCTGAAAAAGATCTCAATTACAATTAATACATGATTTAAATGGCCCATTGGCCCTTGGGATGCTCAATGAAGAAACAGAAGAGGTGTTCACCGTATTAATTGATTTGCACTCATGATTTTAAGCTGGGTAGGAGTATTTGTTGACCTTTGAGGCACAGGTAGTCCGAAGTAACTCTGCAGATATTCTTTGCATTGAAGGCCCTGACGGAAGTGACTTCTTTGGCTATGTCGAGGCAAAAATTTGATCCTGATCAATAAATCCAGCTCCTGACTGAATCCTTTGAGGCACAGGTGGCGCTGTGGTGGTTGAGGAATCAATTTTCCTCAGATATGGTGGTGGAGGCAATATGTCTGATAAACACTTTTAGGTTTTCCTTTTAAGTTGTGTTTTAGGCTAGGAGATTGGGCTTCTGATGGTCGTTTTAGCCATAATCCCTTCCAATCTGTCCATTAAACTCTCGCTCTGATCCATTTCTGCTTTCTGATACTCTTTTTCTGGGTTTGTTCGATGTTTTCCAGGTTTGACAGGGGCATGCTGCGTCAACGGCTCATGAAACCTTGTTGACAACACAGTCCTATATCCTGTGGTCAATTTCCTTTGTTAAATCGAATGAACGGGAGTCGTCACCCTCGTCCTTTGAATCTTCTTCAGACATGGAGAACGAATTTTAAAACCTGCAAAATGCAAACAAAATTATAAAATCTTGTGTTTATATGGAAAACTGCATCGGAAGGTGTGCAGGGGAGTGGGGCGATCGGAGCCATTGATCGCGCTGTGATCAATGGTCGGGAGCAATTTGGAAAGTCCGCGGAGGAAAAAGGTTGACCACGTAATGGAATCAGGAACTTGAATGCGGACCGTCAATCTACAGAGATCGACAGCGGAGATGGATTTTCAGTTGCGCCGGGGTCCAGCTAAAACGCATGCAGCTTGATTAAAAGGCGGGCAGCTCGGATAGGCGATCACCGTTATATGCTTGGGACCAGATCGGACAGTTGTTATTTATTCCGCTGGGCAGCTATGGTCTGACGGATAATGCGCTGGGGACTTACTTTACGTGGTGGTTTTTGGAAAGCATAGAGGACGCATGTCAAGAGGTGTGTGGAATCGCTGGGCCTCGGGCCAAAACAGCCTTTGCCCAAAGAGTGGTGCAGAATAAACCATGGTTTTGGAAAGTGACGTATGGTCGGGGGGTCCACTCGATAAGTCGTGTGCCGTGCCGTTCGATCTGTGGATCAGATCGACGGTCAATATTATTTCATAATTTTCACAGGTGGAAAACTTTGAGATTTAAATAAAACCCGATTTTCAAAGATTTTTAATGTTTCGGTCGGAGAAAAATGAGTAAGCCCCCAATGATCACAGCGTTTGGTTCTGGCACTTGGGTGCATGGAGAGAAAAGGGGTAGGGGCTTAGCCTGAGGGGCTTAAGTCCAGCGTATAGAAAATGTACATTTTCTATGGTTTTTAAAGGGAAATGAGGGTTCCGGCAAGGCCAAGAGTGAGTCTTAGACCTTTAGGAAATGAATTTAAATGAAGGAAAAGGAGGAATCATGAAGTTGAGGGGTTTTCAAGGGAAATGGAGGAATAGAAGAGGAGGTTAGCTTGAGGGGAAGGAAAAGAAAAAGGGTTTTAGCAGCAGTACTTTGGCTTTAGGAATCAGCAGGACTTCTGAGTTTTGAATGGAAACAGTAGTGAATATTTAACCAAGGATATGACATTATCAAAAGTCTTCAAGTATCAGCAATTTTAATCATGGAATTGTTTCTTGAAGGCTATCCAACATCATTTAGCCACCATCTGATATGACAGAAATTTATGGGTGGCTAGCAGTGGCTCCACTTGGGGATGGTGTCTTTTTTGAAAGCATCAAGAACTACAGGCTTGTATTCTCTAGGGGCTGATCAGTTGCTTCATCCATTAGGTTGTTTCCTCTGCTTGAATTATCTTTCTTTGCTCTGGAAACCAATAGTCAATCTTTGAAAAACAATGGAACTCTTATTAACAAACTTTCTGCCTACCCAATCCTACTGATCTAACATTTTCTCTTCATCAGAGTGCACTTGGATTGGAAAACTCTCTTACAACATTTTATTCTTTTTGAAAGCATAAAAACTAATCTAACTCTACTCCTTATTTCTTCATGGATCCAGATTAAACAGTTGGACCCATATGATTCTCTACCTAATCTACTGTCTGTTGGGATTAAGCTGTCCAACAGACTTCCATTACCTAAATTCTATAACATAAATTAAAAAACAGTCAAGTCAAGATTAAGCTTTTTAACTTGTGATCTATGGCATAAAAACAAACTGCACATAGATTATTATTTGTAGAAAATTAAAATAAAAAAGGAAGGTTTAAGATCTGAAAGTTTCTCATCATGGCTTTCTCTTTTCTTCACATCTCTGTTTTTTCTTTTATTTGAGTTGTCTCCTCTTTGATAACTATTTCAGATTTTGGGCAAATAAGAACCAATTTTTCTCTTTCATGACTCAGAAAATAAAACAGTTTTGATTCATCTCTCTTTGGAGACTTTGGTTCAGATTTTGAATTTGGTTGAACCTTTAATTTCTATCCTAATCTATCTACTGATAAGCCAAGATTAAACATTTTGGCAAACCAAATTCACTACCCTATCAGCAGAAAATTTAAAACTAACTAGTCAAGATTAGGTCGTTTGACTAACTAGAAGTGTGGTTATCAGGAGTGGCATTTAAGCTTGCACACTTTCAGTTTTGTTTCTCTTTTTTGGCATGGGGCTTTGCCTTTCTTGTTTTCACATTCTGCCCTCTTTTCCTTTCTTTGTTTTTTTGTTTTAGATTTTTCATAACTTTGAATGCAATGGTTAGACTATGATATTTACAATGATAAAAAAAAAAATACTTTAAAACTTAAGATTCTTGGCAGAAGTAATGCTTGAGCATCCTGCCATTGATAGGACCTCCATACAGGTCTTCTCCATTCATTTCTTTCAAGAAAAATGTATTATGACCCCTCTCAGCATGAATAATATATGGCCCTTTCCAGAAGTTCTCAAACTTTCCATGTTTCCCCTTCTCTTCTCTCCTTGAATCCCATTTAAGAACAACACTTCCAATCTGGAAGTTGTTTGCCTTAGTCCTTTTATCAAATTGCTTCTTTATATTTCCTTGGACTAACTGTGTTCTTTCATAAACTTCTTCTCGGGTCTACTGCAAATGAATTGTTTGGTTGATCCTCCTCTGCATATCATTTTCTTCAACCTGTACTTCTTGAAGGAGCTTCATGACTGGAACTCATAATGAGGTAGGAAAGATTGCATCCATGCCATAAACTAATTGATAGGGGGACATATTTATTGATTTCTTTGTGGTTAGTCTATCAGCCCATAAGGCATGAACCAGCTTACTGTGCCATGATTTTCTATTTTCTTCCAACAACATTTTAATGATATTAATGAGACTCTTGTTGGAGGATTCAGCTAACCCATTCCCTTGGGGATAGTAAGCAGTGGAATGGCCCAGGGTTATATGGTATTTGTGACAGAAATCAACCATCTTTTTGGATTTGAAAGCAGCAGCATTGTCTGTTATGATTTTTCTGGGACAACGAAATCTGGATAGGATATGGGTTTCAAGAAACTTGATAATGACAGAGTCATTAGCATTCCTGGTAGGTATAGCTTCTATCCATTTGGTGAAGAATTCAGTGGCTGTGAGGATCCACTTATGTTGAGCTGAGGAGGATGGATGAATTTCTCCAATGAAGTCCAGCCCCCATTGTTGAAAAGGTGCCTCAACTCTGATAGGATGTAGGGGTAAGGGAAGGAGCTTTCTCTTGCCATCAAATATTTGACACTTATGGCAAGACATGACCAGCTTCTGAGTGTCTGGGAAAAGGGTAGGCCAATAGTAACCTGATCTAAGAATTTTTTTTGCTGTGGCCTTCCAGTAGAGGTGTCCTCCACATTCACCATCGTGCAATTCATGCATGATTTTTCCTGCATCATCTTCAAGCAAACATTTAAGCAAAATTCCAACAGCATTTTTCCAATATAATACTCCATCTAATATGCAAAAACTCAAAGCTTTTTGTTTCAAGAATCTAGCTTTAGTTTTAGATAAAGAAGGAGGGGTATTTAAATATAAAAGCACATAAACAATGTCAGCATACCAAGGAGAATTTAGACAGATTTATTCAATAAAAGGAGCATCAGATTCTTCTATTTCTTCCAACACATCTACCATATTCATGTCTAATGCTTGGAAGTTAGACTCAGCCAGGAGTTTTGCTAATCCTTGCCCTTTTGCTAGTTTGGTGGGCCTAATTTCTAAGTCATATTCAAGAATAGTTGCAATCCACTTTCCCCTTTTACCATCAGGGTCCTGACTTAGAATATCCTTGACAACAGTATGTGGAACAAAAGAAATTATGTGAGAGTGTAAGATGTAGACCCTAAAGTCTTTTAAAGCTTTCACTAATGCTAAGGCTTGCTTCTCCATGATGTTATAATTGAGAGGAGCATCTCTTAAGGCCCTACTAAAGAAGGATATTGGTTGTTCTTGCCCTAAATTATTCTTTTGAAGCAAAACTGCAGCTATTGTATGTTCAGATGCAAAAGAAAAGATGTAAAAATCTTTGGTAAAATCTGGGCTAATCAGGACTGGTGTTTGAGTAAGAGCTTGTTTGACCAGTTCGAATGATTGTTTAGCTGGTAAAGTCCATTTCACACCCACATCTTTCTTGAGCATGTTTGTAATGTTTTTTAATAGCTCAGCAAGGTTGGGAATAAACCTTCTCAAAAAATTAATCTTTCCAATGAAAGATTGCAATTCTTTGAGGCTTCTAGGATGGCTAATTTGCAATATGCCATCTATCCTTGTAGGGTCTATTTTGATTCCTTCTTCTAAAATTATATGACCAAGAAGTTTCCCTTCTTGGAGACCAAAGAGGGTCTTCTTGGGATTCAGTGATAAGCCAAATTTCCTACATTTCTCAAAAACCTTTCTTAGGTGGATCAAATGCTCTTCATCAGTTTTTGAGAAAACCGTTATGTCATCAAGGTAAATAATTATAAAATAGCCAAGATCTTCAGAGAAGGCGATGTCCATGGCCCTTTGGAAAGTGGCCCCTGCATTCATTAATCCGAAAGGCATTTTGACATACATAAAGGTGCCCCAAGGTGTGGTAAAAGCAGTTTTGATTTGATCACTTGGGAACACTAACACCTGATTGTAACCCGAGAAACCATCTAAAAGGGATATTCTTCTTGACCCAACTACTCTTTGAAGTATATGGTCCATTTTGGGCAAGGGGTAGTTGTCCTTTAAAGAGGCTCTGTTTAAATTTATGAAGTCAATATAGAGCCTGATTTCCCCGGTTTTCTTTCTAACAAAAACTAAGTTTGATACCCATTCTGAAAATCTAATGGGTACTATGATGCCAGCATTATACATTTTCTCAATTTCTGCCTTAACCAAAGGTAGTAAAAGAGGATTTATTCTCCTTAGTTTTTTCTTGAAAGGCTTTTGATTTTCCTTCAAGGGGATTTTATGTTGGATGATGCTGGTATCATATGATTTCAAGTATTTGTATTCCACAGCAAACACATCTTTAAAATCTTTGAAAAGCTCTATGTACTGCAATTTTATGTGGGTTGGGAGGGTGCTGGATAGCTTGATCATCCTGGATTCTGCTAGATTTCCTATGTTATGTTCTTCTACATTTGTTTCCACAGGCTCTATTCTGGGTTCTTTAGCTACATCGTTGAGATCAAACAGGTGTTCTAAAGGTGTGATACCTCTTGGGATCTTATCATTTTTGCATTGTAAGACTTCCAAGTCTTCTTGGTCTTCATTGTTCACTACCTCTGCTTCAAATGGATTTTTGCAATGATTTATATTGGCAGGATATGTCATTTCAACCTTTGGGATTTGTTCAATATACAAACAGTTTTCTTCATAGCTGGTTTCTAGTGTTGGTATGCTGAAATCATTTTCTGATTTCAAGAAATCATCTATGTGTTTGTCTGATTCAAACACCTGCTAGTGATCTTCGTTATCAGGCACAGCAGGTCTGTGTTTCACCTTTATACTAAGTTGTTCATTTATTTCAGGCACTTGGCAATTGCTAGCCATGAAGGAAAGTTCATTTGCTAGATGATTTAGTGCTCTAAGAATGAAAAAATGTTCATATTTTTCGAAAGTTTTTAGTAGGTCCAGGGCAGCATTTCGATATTCCCTAAGCCTTGATTTCTTGGCTGAGTATTCTCCTTTGATTTGTTTGATGATAAGTTAGAATATCCTAAGATAGATATCCTTTGGGCTTTTAACTGTTTGAGAAATTGTAAACCTAGGAGGAGGGCTTCGTACTTAGCGATGTTGTTAGTGCACGGGAAATCTAATTTGTATGAAAAACTCTGATTTGTGTTCTGAATCCAGGCACTTGCCCCTGCACTAGTTTTATTGTAGGATCCATCGAAATTTACTGTCAAGAGTATGTTTGACTCATTTTCACTTTCTTGTTGCTGTTGATTGTCAATATTTTGAAGTTGATTCGAGGTAAGATTGGATTGTTCTGGTGAATTGATTGGGTCCATGTTTTCTTTACCTTGTTGGGTAATTTCATCTTCGTTACACAAGATAAAGGAGTCTAAACTTGATTGAATAGAATATATTGGAGTGTTGTTTGGTTTGTCCATGTTACTCACCATGTAATTCATGTGGGATTCTCTGTATAGTCTTATGTTTTGGTTAAAAACAGGGATTGTGGCATAAGACATATCCATTTGAAGGCTTCCATGAAGTTTGGCTCCCCATGATCTTGATAACAGCATGCCATACTTAGGGGGAATGTCAGCTACAACTACATCCATTACTAGATTCTTGACGGGGATCTGAGCTAAGTTAACACATAAATCTTTGATTAAACCCAAACATTTGACTTTTCTTGAGTCAAAAGAATACAAATCTTTGTATGGTTTAGTAATCTCTAAGCCTAGACTTTCCATTACTACTTTGAGCATTAGATTGTGCGAAGCTCCAGAATCTAACATGGCGTTGTGTAGAATTTTATCGTGTATGTTCAAACTAACATAGAAGGGAGGGACTGGTCCTTCTTGATATTTTCCTTCAACCTCTGGGCCAAACAACAACTCAATTTTGTCATCTGTCAAGTTTAAGGTGTCAGTATCACTTCCTAAGTTTAAAGCTTTCAAAACTTGGTTTTTGTACACTTTTTGGGTTACTAGTTCAGCTAAGGGGATGGTAATTTTTATCTTAGCAATCTCTCCCTAAAGGATGAAAGGAATAATTGACTTGTTAATATTTACATCTGTTTTTTCAATTCGATTCTTTTCAGCAGCTTTGATTTGTTGAACCTTGCTTGAACTAGTGATAGGAAAAGTTCTACTAGGACCACTAGCTGAAGTGCTAGGGGTGCTTTGTTCAACATTTGGCTGGATTCCCTTGTCTTTATTTAAATCTGGTTTTTTGGCCGAAATGTTGGTTTTTTCTGCTGTCTTCTTGGGTTGGTTTTCTGCATTTTTCTTGATAGCAGTGCTAGTATTCTTATCTTTTGGATTTTCTACACTTCCATTGCTCCTAAGATTATACTGTTTGTGTACCTCCATGATTGCATTTTCAGAACCCAATATATAGTCATCAGAATCTTCATAGGTGTTCGTATTTTGATTATTAGAGAATAAACCTTGTTCTTCCTCAGTGAGGAAAATATCATCACCATTGTCTGATCCAATCAATTTTACATGTGATTCTTCCAACCTTTCCAACTCCCCGTCTTCCTCATATTGATCTACATAGTTATGTTGAAAGGGAGGTCTAATTTGTTGGTCACTTTCTTTTTGCTTATCTTGATTGTTTTCTCTTCTATAATGCTGATTTCTATTTCTGTTTTGATTGTTTTGAAGTGCAGTCTGGTTTTGATTTGCTTGTGCTTTCTTAATTATGTTCATCTCTTTCATCATTTCTTCCAACATTCTCTCCATTTTTGAGCTTGAGGTAGAGGGAGGGGATTCCTCTCTGAAAGATACTCTCTTTTCAGTTTTCATTCTTGCTCTCTTTTCTATTAAGTTAACTTCCACAGAAAGAGCACCCCTTTGCATATCTTCAAGAGTTGCAAAATATCTTTCTCTCAGTGAATAAGTCATGTTAGAGTCAAATCCTTCAGGAAACTTGTTTAAGGCTGATCCTTGTGGAGGTTTTAGTTCTGGGGAAAGTGCATTATATACACTGTTAAATCTAGTACAATATGCTTGTACACTTCCCCCAGGATTCCTACGGAGATTGTTGTAATCAGCAAGGACTTGAAGAGGATTCTTCTTTACTTCCCATTTGTTTAGGAATGTTTGATGGAAGGCTTGGAGATCGTTAATAATATGGGGGGCTAAACCTTTAAACAATTCTCTTACTTCTCCCCCTAAGCTCTGAGAAAATAATCTAAGTTTGACAGAATCATCATCAATTTCATTTTGGTAAAAATATTCATACATCTTATCCACATGTTGTTATGCAGTTGTAGCATTATTAGCATCATATAATGGAATTTTGGACTGATAGTCCTGTGGAAGATTTACTAGTGGTACAGTAAGGGCTAAGGGAGCATACCATGCGGCCATGGCAGGCGGTGGAGGTGGATTCACAGGTGGATTGACAAAAGGGAAAGTGGGCTGAGGTGTGGTGGTTTGAACAGTGGATGGAGGATGAACAGAAGTGGATGGAACAAGAGTAGATTGTTGAGATGATCTTGGATGAGAGACACCTAAGTTAAGAAGAAAATGTAAATCAGGAGGCGTTGTTTCTCTGCTACCAAGATGTTCACTTGTTTCAGGAGATGATAGTGAAGACTCAGAATCTAGTTGTTCTAACTCACTAAATGACCTAGTCCTAAATGGATTAACTAAGTCAGTTTGTGAGTGTTGTAGACCTGAAAGTTTTTCAGGAACCGATTTAGCTCTTGGGGGTGATCTGAAAACAGTTGATAATTTAATCTTAGGAGACTTCGAAAAGATTCGTTCTGGGTCATCAACTATCTCAGGTGGGTTGGGGTCAGGATGTGCTCTAGTGTAGATACTTCTAGAAGCCACTATGGTGTGTTTTCAGACCCAAAATAACAAGAAAAGTTCAACCAAGTATGGCAATATTTGAGAGGTTAACTGATCTGTTTACACAAATTTTGATCCTACAGTCCTCTAACTGGATTTGGAAAATGTTATAATGGTAAGGGTTCTTTCCAGCAGAGTCTTAAGGTCTGCTCAAGATTGTGGAGTCGCCAGGTGGAAATTTTAGAGTGTTTTCAAAGAGGTACATTGTCCACCACAGTGCTTGTGAAACATTCTTTTTCAAGGATATCCCGAAACACAACAAACTCTAACCAGAGATTGACTGGGAGGGAATTCACCAGATATATCACCTCTAAAAGAGGATGAGATCCAGAGGCTATCTGGCCCTTTCCAGACTCTGTCTAAGAGTACAAGGTAAAACACATCAAAGGTAAGTGATATGTAGCAATGAGTGTTTCACTATAAAGTGGAAGTTTTTAGCTCGTGAGGAGGTAAAAGGTTCTATGGTCCACTACCATGTTTATTATGAAGCCAAACTTGAAATATTTTTGGGTTTTTCTGAGTTTATTTTGGTTTTATAGGTTAACAGAGTGTTCTAAGTCTGATTTTGCACTTAGCTATGGTGTTCAAACAAACAGAGTTTCTCTTATGGCTTGGTAACTGGTTCCTTCAAGGTTTGATAAGGATTAAAAGGAATCCTAAGGGTTACTTAGTTTTTTACTGATTCAATCAAGTCCTATCATGATTTCCATTATGTTAGGCAGTGCTTGAAGAAAGTTACTTATGTTATACTAGACCTAAAGGTTTTAAGAAAGGTTTTGAAACCTCTAATTCTCAGTAGTGTCCCACCGTGATCGCCATTATGTTGGTCTCCCGTGTTTTGACAGTTTTGCCAATAAAAAGACAAGGTAACATCAGAACCAATCTTTAGAGTTCCAGGATCTAGTCCTCCTGTTCTCAGAGAGGGATCTCTCAAATATTTGTTTACAAAGGTTTATCTTGTTTGCTTTGATTATGGATTTTAGACTAGTTATTAAGTGCAGATGTTTGTTTGGTTGGGTTGAGTTGATACAGCAGAATATGAAAGGTCTAGGAAAGATAGACAGAAAGAGGAAATATCTGGTTCATTAGGCAATGGAGTCAAAATAAGGTCATGACAAACTCTTCAAGGGATATGGGATATCAAAGGGCAAATATAACTTGGCCACAGGATCCTTTGTTTTGGAATGAGATGGACATTAATGTTTTGGAAAGAGAAACTTAATTCTCAACAAAGGGAACTTGAAAACATAACTTAACAATAAAGAAATATTTGATAGACACGGCTAACCATAAATTCCACAGACATTATTTAAGCAAATAATGACTTCAAGACAACTTTTAAAATGAAATCTAAGATTCGGGGAACTCCCTATTTCCTCAAAGATTTTATTTTAAAGGACTTAGAAAACATAAAAGATTCACTGATAGCTGCATTCATAGAAGAGGGAACACCTAAATAACATATATGCTTGCAACTATAAAGACCTTCAAACAACTGTTCAAGAAGAGGCAAAGGGTAAGATCAAAACCGACCTCTTTGATTAACTTAAGACAATGGTACTTCAAAGGGAGACTTCAATAACAGCTTTCAAGTGATGGCAGACAAGCAGGGAGAACCATAAATCATGCTGAAACCAAATATTTGAGCTATTAAGGAAATAAACAAGCATGAAGACTAAAGAGAAGGTTTAAAGCCTCTAAAATACTTCAGCAGAAGAAAACATAAAACAGTGAAGGGTGAACAGGTCTAAGGTGCTTCCAGGAGTCATTTCTTAGCATAAAATTTTCAGCCTACTGTAGTAAGAATTTATGAAACATAATGAAAACAGGAGAAAACATTAAACAGTTAGAATACTTCACCGACAACCAAGCTCTTGAATCCAATGATAGAGCCTTCTCAGGAACGGGCATGCAACAACATCATCAAGATATCCGAGACTTCAATTTGTTTTCAACTTCAACAGACTTGTATATTTATTTCAGAGAGTTTCAATGTTACAACTTGTGATAAAAAAACAACCAACAACCAACCAACCCTTCACTTCATCTCTGCTGTGGTATATATAGAAAGATGAGGAGGTGAGATCTGAAAAAGATCTCAATTGTAGAAAATTCTATTTCCCACCCCGGTTTTCAGTTTTCACCTTATTACTCCAAAATAATTAAATGCCCTTTCCCATATCCATACATTTAATAACTGGAAAATAAATTTTGCTGAAAACACAAATTCTGGAATTTTTTTTTTCAGAATGCTGTAAATGCAGAAATAAAATAACAGCAGTAACAAACAGTCATTCAACACATCATAACTCAGTATTTTTGGTCAAGGTGACCCTGGAAAAACCCCCTACAACTCTTGGGGAAAACCAGTTTGAGAGCTCCTTCTTATTTCTGAAAAATGCTTTTTACAGTGAGAGAAATATTCAGAAAAATCAGCAAGTAAACTTTTACAACTTATCTCTTTCCGTGCTTAACCACCGCCTCGGAAAACGTGCAGACAGTAAAACTGAACCAGCAATAAATGTTGTGCGTATTTCCTTGAAAAACGTGCCCAGAAATTACAGCATTAATTTTTGCTGTACGACCTCCTCTTTTTGCGTGCAGAACAGCAATAAATGCTGCTGTACGGCCTCCTTGGAATGCGTGCGAACAGATATTAAATGTCGCTCACTTCCTCCTCGTCGATTTTTGTGCAAGAATCACTATAAATGACGCTCGTCTATAAAGTTGCAAAGAAAAACATCACTTTCTCCTCAAATCTCAGGCTCCAGAAAATGGTACGGTCGCTTTGAAAACGGTCACAAGTCAGCCAGACGGATTCGCCTTGAAATCGTGGCCAACTGGCTTTCTTGAACTGTGTGCAAATCGCTTGTACGGTCTGCTGAAATATGGCTGGAATGTAAAAGCAAGTCACATCTTTCTCTCATCAAGCCATAAATCTCCTTGTTTCTGCCTCCTTCTCCCACCCGCTCATGAAAGAATAATGGACTCTTCCTTTTTCCTCCTTTAACCTAACCCTAAGTGACTTTGGGGAATCCCTAAATCCAATGGTCGAGATAGATTGAGATCTAGGGTCGTAGATTAAATGCTCATTTAAATCTCACTTTTCATTTTTTAATTCACCCCACTTTAATAAAGACCCACTTAGTCTTTTATTTCCAAAGCCACTTTTTCCTTTCTAATTTTATATTGACTTTATTTAAAGTCACTTTAACTTTAGTAACTTTATCACTTAAAGTCACTTTAAAATTAGATTTGACTTTATAACTTTATAAAGTCACTTTGGTAACTTTATCACTTAAGTCACTTTTAAATTAGATTTAACTTTATAAAAAATTATAAAGTTACTTTAGGAGAAAAATTAAATTCTTTTGGACACTTTTCCCTAGGCCAAAGATCAAAGCCTTAGGGAACCACCTGTCCTCCGGTACCAAATTTCAACACTCCCTCTTACCGAGGAAGGTGTTCCTCACCACACCCATCTTGTCTTTGAAGTAGACATGCTTGCCCCGTGGTAAGGCTTTGGTAAGAATATCTGCAACCTGCTCATCAGTGGGAATATACTCAAGCTTCACAGCTCCTTTCTGAACATAGTCTCTGATGAAGTGATATTTGATCCCCATATGCTTTGACCTGTCATGAAATACTGGATTCTCCGTGAGTTTAATGCAACTCTGATTATCACAGTAAATCACTGAAGGTCTCAACGGCTGACCAAATAAGCCAAACATCTTGCGAAGCCAGATGGCCTCACAACTAGCTAGACTGGCTGCCATATACTCTGCTTCCGCTGAACTCAATGCTACTGACTGCTGCTTTCGGCTGAACCATGACACAACCGCCGAACCCAACCCAAAACAGCACCCTGAAGTGCTCTTCCTATCAGAAGCACAACCTGCCCAATCAGAATCAGTGTAACCTGCCAATCTCACTCCATCCCCCTGCCCGTAGTCCAGACCATAATCCACTGTCCCCTGCAAGTACCGCAAAATGTGTTTTGCAGCCACCCAGTGAACCTTCCTAGGCTCACACATAAACTGACTCATCGTGTTGACTGCAAAACAAATATCTGGTCTAGTATTGACCAAATACATCAAGGAACCAATCAGCTGTCTGTACAATGTGGGATCCAACAACTCGGAATCCGAAGCATGAAGCTTCTTCCAGTTGGTGATCATCGGTGTCGACATGGGTCTACAATCCTCCATGTGGAATCTGCCAAGGATGTCCACAATATACTTCCCCTGTCCCAGGAAGAAATGCCCCTCCTCCCGCCACACCTCCAAACCCAAAAAGTAATGCATCAAGCCGATGTCCTTCATCTCAAACTCCGCCGCAAGATCTCTCTTGCAGTGCTCTATGAGTCTCTCTGCACCCGTAATGACTAAGTCATCCACATACAACACCAGAATGAGAGGCTCCTCACCTATCACAATATAGTAAAGGTTCGGATCTGCCTCACTCTTTGTGAAACCCATCTTCTGCAAGTAAGTATCTATCCTGGAGTACCAAGCTCTGGGAGCTTGCTTCAGGCCATAAAGGGCCTTCTTCACTCTGCACACATGGGACTCCTTCCCATGCACCTCAAAGCCCTGTGGCTGCTCAATGTACACCTCCTCCTGTATGAAGCCATTGAGAAATGCGGTCTTCACATCCATCTCGTGGATCTTCCAACCCATCTCTGCTGCTATCGATATAATGGAGCGGATCGAAGTATATCGAGCCACGGGAGCGAAGGTCTCCTCATAATCAACTCCCTCTACCTGGGAGAACCCTCTAGCCACAACCCTCGCTTTGAATTTCTCAATGCTGCCATCTGCAGCATGCTTTACCTTGTAAAGCCATCTGGAAGTAACCACGGATTTGCCCTCAGGCCTCGGCACCACCTTCCAAACATCATTCTTCATGATAGAAGAATACTCCTCCTGCATGGCCTCTCTCCAGACCTGCTGGCTAGCTGCCTCCTCATAGCTAGAAGGCTCAGAGTCAAGGATGTCGGTAGCCATTGCCATATAGCTACAAAACCTCTCAGGTGGTCTGCTCTCTCTGACCAGCCTCTTAGGCTCAGCAACAGATGTGGCATCTCTCAAGGTGTCCTGAAGCCACTTGGGCTTCCTCTTCCCTGAGCACACTTCTCCCGCCGGGAGAATAAAACTCCTCCTTCCTCAACATCGGAGCCCAACTCCCGACCGTCTCGTTTGTCGTCCCTCCTGCCTCATCTCGGAACTCGTAGATGCCGAGGTACCGTGTGAACTCCGTCTGACAAGGGACTCTGAATCAGCTCGTGGACTGCTCTGCGTGCTGCCCATAGCTCCACCCCTCTGACTCTGTGAGCCACTCCCCACTGACGGACCTGACATCGTCATAGATGTACCTCCGGATCCTCCTGATCCCTGCCCACTGGATCCCTGCGACTGACTCAACTGCTGCTGAGGGTCTGGCTGATCCAGATACTCTAGCTCCCGTGACCTCCTAAAGGCCCTGTCCTCCTCGAACTTCACATCCCGTCTGACAACAACCTTCCTCTGCGCAGGAATGTAAATCCGAAAGGCCTTGGAGGTCTCACTGTAGCCCACAAAGATACCCTTCTCTGCGGTGGGCTCTAGTTTGGTTCTCTTCTCCTTGGGTATGTAGGAGTATGTCATGCACCCAAAGATACGAAGATGACCCATATCAGGCTTCTTCCCAGAAAAAGCCTCCTCCGGAGTCATGTGCCCTAAGGCACGATGCGGACTCCTGTTCTGCAAGTAAACAGCTGTGTTGCAGGCCTCTGCCCACAAAAACAATGGCAACCCCTGATCATGTAACATGGCTTTGGCAGCCCCTCCGATGGATCTGTTCTTCCTCTCCGCAACCCCGTTCTGCTGGGGGTTGTAAGGAACAGTGAGCTCCCTCCTAATGCCCGCCTCCGCACAATAGTCAACAAACTCTCCAAGGGTGTACTCTCCTCCATTGTCCGACCTCAGGGACTTGATCTTCCGACCTGTCTGTGTCTCCACAAGAGCTCTGAACTCCTGAAACCGCTTGAAGACCTCACTCTTGGTCTTCAAGAAATAAATCCAGGTCCTCCTCGAGTGATCATCAATGAATAACACATAGTACTCATATCCACTCAAAGAAACATGAGACATCCGACCGCTCACATCGGAATGAATCAAATCAAGTATCCCAGTCGCTCTGCTGTCACTGCTGGGAAAAGGGGATTTGGCAAACTTTCCCATCGCACATCCTCTGCAAGTATCAAAGTGATCAATACTGAACTCTGGCACACCTGTAGTGATCTCCCGCAAAGTCCTCAAGGCTCCATGATGCATGTGCCCCATCCTGCGGTGCCAAATCTCACACTGCTCAGAACTGCTAGCTCTGCTGTCGATACTACTGCTCAATGCCAAAAGGGACTGAAATGCAAACTTGTACACCTTTGCATGGCGTACACCTATCACTTTAGCTGAATCAGCTGGAGTGCCCCTGGGATACATCAACACCTGTCCTCCCGTGAATAGTATCTCATATCCTCTGTTCTCCAAAGCTGAGACGGATATGAGGTTCTTCCTCATCCCTGGCACATAAAGAACATCTGACACCTTCAAGGGAGGTTTGGACTCCCTCTGAAATGTCAATGTTCCCACACCGACTGCTCTAACAACTCTGTCATCACCGAGTACTACCTCTACATCAGTGCCACTCTCTGAAAGCTCTGAGAAGTACTCACGGACTCCTGTCATGTGACGTGAAGCCCCACTGTCCACATACCATATACCCGAAGATGCTCCGCTAATCGAGGGAAATGCATGCTCCCCTTCGAACCTCCATGGCGTATAATCCCGCACTCAAGACTCACACGCAATGAACCCAAACTCCCGGCCAAAGCGATCCAGAAAGTCTCAACTTTCGCTGGCCGCCATGCTCTCGGTTCTTCCCTCTTCTTCTTTCTCCTACACACAACCGTATTGTCCCATCTTCTCGACAATTCCACCACTTCACCTTGGAATAGTCCTTCTGTGTGTTACCCTATTTACCTTTACCTTTGCCCCCACCATTACTTGTGGAAGCCTGTTTCTTCCCTTTGCCTTTCTTGCCTCCTGCCAACAGTGCTACATCCTCATCCTGCTCAACTGGCTTGGTTGCCCCAAGCTGACCTTTCCTGATCTCTGTCTGAATGCAATCATCCCAAAACCTCTCCCATGTGGGAAGGGTCTCACGTGCACAAACCCCATCAGCAAAGTTCATCCATGAACGGGGGAGGCCATTCACTGTAATCCACACCAACTCGGTGGGTGGAATGGCCTCTCCAATCGCTGCCAACTCATCTCTCACATTAGTAATATTTGTGAGATATCCAGCTGCACTATCATTGCCCATCTTAATGGTCTTCAGCTTCTCCTTCAGGACCATTTTCCGGTTCTCATTGGTACTCTGGTAGAGATTGGACAAT